>CM037879.1:279358771-279938771 GCA_021292165.1 Shinisaurus crocodilurus | reverse complement strand
GACTGGGAGAGCCCACCACCTCCCTAGGTAGTTGATTCCATTGTCTTATTGCTCTGACAGTCAGGAAATTTTTCCTGATGTTTAGGTGGAATCTAGGTTCCTGTAACTTGAGCCCATTATTCCGTGTCCTGCAAACTGGGATGAACGAGAAGAGATCTTTGCCCTCCTCTGTGTGACATCCCTTCAAATACTGGAAGAGTGCGATCATATCTCCCCTCAGTCTCCTCTTCTGAAGGCTAAACATGCCCAGTTCTTTCAGTCTCTCCTCATAGGGCCTTGTTTCCAGTCCCTTTATCATCCTTGTTGCCCTCCTCTGAACCCTCTCCAGTTTGTCTATGTCCTTCTTAAAGTGAGGTGCCCAGAACTGGACGCAGTACTCAAGATGAGGCCTAACCAGTGCCGAGTAAAGGGGAATTATCACTTCCCGCGATTTGGAAGCTATACTTCTATTAATACAGCCCAAAATTGCATTTGCCTTCTTTGCAGCCACGTCGCATTGCTGGCTCATATTCAGTTTGTGATCTACCACAATTCCAAGATCCTTCTCACTTGTAGTATTGTTGAGCCAAGTGTCCCCCATTCTGTAATTCTGCATTTGGTTTCCTCTCCCTAGGTGCAGCACTTGGCATTTATCCCTATTAAATTTCATTCTGTTGTTTTCTGCCCAGCGCTCCAGCCTATCGAGGTCACTTTGAATTTTGTTTCTGTCTTCCAGAGTATTAGCTGTTCCACCCAACTTTGTGTCATCTGCAAATTTGATAAGCATTCCCTGTACCTCCTCATCCAAGTCATTAATAAAAATGTTGAAGAGCACCGGGCCCAGGACCGAGCCCTGTGGTACCCCGCTCGTTACCTCTCCCCAGTTTGAGAAGGAACCATTGATAAGCACTCTTTGAGTCCAATTCTTTAGCCAATTGTGGATCCACCTGATAGTTGTTCCATCTAGCCCACTCTTAACTAGCTTACTAATCAGGATATCATGAGGCACTTTGTCGAAAGCTTTGCTGAAGTCCAGGTATATAATGTCCACAGCATTCCCACAGTCCACAAGGGAGGTTACCCAATCAAAAAATGAGATCAGATTAGTCTGACAGGATTTGTTCTTGACAAATCCATGCTGGCTTCTAGTAATCACTGCATTGTTTTCAAGGTGCTTGCAGACTGACTTCTTTATAATCTGCTCAAAAATCTTCCCGGGGATTGATGTCAGACTGACTGGCCTATAGTTCCCAGGTTCCTCCTTCTTGCCCTTTTTGAAGATGGGAACAACATTTGCCCTCCTCCAGTCGTCTGGCACTTCACCTGTCCTCCATGATTTCTCAAAGATAATAGACAGTGGTTCTGAGAGTTCTTCTGCCAGTTCCTTTATTACTCTAGGATGCAGCTCATCAGGCCCTGGAGATTTAAACTCGTTCAGAGTAATCAGGTGCTCCTTGACCATTTGCCTATCAATCTCAAGCTGCATTTCTGCCCCTTCAGTCTGCACTTCAGGTTTGCCAGGGGGGTCATAGACCCTCTTTTGGGAGAAGACCGAGCCGAAGTAGGAATTGAACACTTCTGCCTTTTCTTTGTCTTCTGTTATCAATTTGCCATCCTCACTGCGTAGTTGAACCACCAGTTCTTTCTTCTGTCTTTTACTGTGCATGTATCTGAAGAAAGCTTTTTTGTTGCTTTTAGCATTCCTCGCTAACCTTAGCTCATTCTCAGCTTTAGCCTTCCTGACACTATTCCTGCAGTTCTGTGCTACCTGCCTGTACTCTTCCCCTGTAGCCTGTCCTTCCTTCCACTTCCTATACATGTCCTTTTTTGTTTTCAGGTCATCTTTGAGTTTATTGTGAAGCCACATTGGCTTTTTCTGTTGCCCTCTGCCTTTTTTCCTTGTGGGAATTGTTTGCAATTGTGCCTTTAAAATTTCCTTTTTTAAAAACTCCCACCCCTCCTGGGCTCCCTTTCTCGTGAGAGTCACTTGCCATGGGATCTTACTAATCATTGTTCTGAGTTTGTTAAAATTGGCTTTCCTAAAATCCAGGGTACGTGTTTGGCTACACTCAGCTTTTGCTTCTGTTAGAATCAAGAACTCAAGTATAACATGGTCACTTTCCCCCAGAGTTCCCGAAACTGCCACTTTATCCACTAACTCGTCTCTGTTGGTTAGAATCAGGTCAAGGATAGCCGATCCTCTAGTTCCTTCCTCCACTTTCTGTAGGAGGAAGTTATCAGCAGCACAGCTCAGGAATTTCTTGGAGGGGCCATGTTTGGCTGAATAAGTCTCCCAACAGATATCAGGGAAATTGAAGTCTCCCATTACTACCAGATCGTGCCTCCTTGAAACACTGGCAATTTGCTTTTCAAAAGTTCCATCCTCGTCTTCTCCTTGATTGGGTGGTCGGTAGTAGACTCCAACCGCCATGTTCGCTTTATTCTTTGCCCCCTTTATTTTAACCCAGATGCTCTCAATGGGGCTGCCAAGCTCCTCTTCCTGTATCTCTGTGCAGAGATACGTATTTTTAACATACAGTGCAACTCCACCTCCCTTTCTGTTGCTTCTGTTCCTTTTGAACAAGTTATACCCCTCAATTGCTGTATTCCAGTCATGGGAGTCATCCCACCAGGTTTCAGTTATCCCTATCAAGTCGTACTTGCCCTCATGTATCAAGAGTTCAAGTTCGTCTTGTTTATTGCCCATACTCTGGGCATTAGTATAGAGACATTGAAGACTATGTGCTTTATAGTCCGACTTTCCCCCTACATTTTGTGGTAGACTATCAATGGGCACCGCTGGAGCTGTTCTCTCCATTGTGGCATAGAGGCCTTCTTCCATTGGTACCCCCGAGTTTATGTCTCCCTCCCCTGTTGGATTCAGTTTAAAGCCCTCCTGATTAAGTTCCTCATGCTGTGTCCAAACACATTCTTCCCAGTCCTTGTGAGGTGCAACCCATCCTTTGCCAGCAGTCCATCTTCCAGGAAGAGTAGCCCGTGGTCCCAGAATCCAAATCCCTCACGTCGGCTCCACCTTCGTAGCCAGTCATTCACTCGGAGTATTTTTCTTTCCCTTTCTATGCCTCTTCCAAGTACTGGAAGGATGGATGAGAAAACTATCTGGGCCCCGAAGTTCTTGAGTTCCCTTCCCAGCTCTTCAAAGTCTGCCGTGATTTCTTTGTAACTCCGCTTGGCAGTATCATTTGTACCCACGTGGAAGAGAAGAAAGGGGTATGTGTCGGTGGGCTGCATGAGCCTCGGCAGCTGCTCTGTCACATCCTTAATCCGTGCCCCAGGGAGACAGCACACCTGGCGAGTCCATGGGTCTTCGCGACATACTTTGGCTTTTTTTTTTTCATGTTGCTGTTGTTGTTGTTGTTGTTGTTGTGGTAGCACTTAACATGAGAAGAATGGAGGCATCCTCCTCCTCTCACTGCATGTGCACACACTCCCCCTTGGCCACCTTGAATTTTTCTGACAGTTAATTTCCAATTTGGGCAAAATCCGGACCTCTGCTCCGCAATTTGTGCAGATTTGCAGAACGGAGGCCCAAATTTTGTGCAATTTTCCTGGCTTAAGGCAATAACAACAGCAACAACAACAACTGCAAGTTGTGGCCGGCTTTAAACACGGATGTCCGTGTGCTGGTTCAACTCATGTCAGATTGAGTTGGTGCCAGCATAGGGCTGACGGAATGGAATCCATTGGACCGAGTTGAAAAACGCCATTGGATTTTTCACTCCCTTACTGGATTCCTCACACATCCCTACCATGAAGGTGTCCTACCCCCTCCCCCCCGTCACTCATTTTTGTAATTAACAAATGTTCTTAGTGGCAGCTGGGATTGCTATTGTGGGTTCAAAGGAATTGTTTAGTGTGCTGGGGTAAGAGGCTGCCACTGCCTTGTACTCAGTCTTTTGGGCAGGTTACTTGTTCTTTGCCAAGCATCCCATGACAGCCATTTTGTGGTGGTGCCCGCCCAGGAGAGTTTGTTAAATTGCCAAATGTGCCCAAGGCCCAAAAAAGTTGCCTACCCCTGGCCTACATGGAGGGACAACAAAGGGAATGCAGATTAATAGAGGTTTAGGATAATATAAGTTTGGGTATCCAGTCATACATAGACAGAGATCTCAACCTCTAAATATAAATGTTCTCCGTTCTAGGGGTGGGTGATCTGCCCAGCACTCAACTTGTGGTACACGAGCTGAGTGCTGCTGCCACACGAGCCAGGCGAAGCCGTGCGCCAGCTGAGGTACTCGCCCGACTTCTGGGTCCCCGGTGCAACGTTGTTTATGTAGCAAATGACTGTAGATATGTTAAAAACGGCCACAATTTGCGCAAGTTATGCAAATAGCGGCCGTTTTTAATGTATCTTATGCAATTTTCTAAGTAAACATAGCACCGGAAACCGGAAGTCGCTTCCCTGACTCAGCTCGTGAGAACACAAGTCGAGCTGGGGAAAAGTCAAGCTCTGCTAGTAGGGCTAGCAGAGCTCGAGGGGTTGAGCCCGGCGAGTTCGCTGGACTTCCACCCCACAATCGAGCTCCGTGCAGATCCCTAGTCTCTTCCAGACCTGCTTGATTTCCTCCATCACATTTTGATAGGTGTATTTTCTTCCCCTCCCCAGCTCAGTCCATTTGGGTGTGATTTATACCCTCTTCATGGCAAGATCTTCTTATTTATTTATTTATTTATTATTTTTGCCTGGTGGTCCACAGGCTGTTGCACATTTTCCTGAGACTCTAGGTGCTGAGGAAAGTGCAAAAGTGCTTCCCGCCTCCTTTTCTTCCCACCCCCTTTTCACGAGCAAAGATCACTCACACCTTTGCTTTTGCTTGACAGCTCACCTTTTGAGAGCTGTCAAAAGAAACCAAAGGGGGGGGGATGACTTGGAGCTTCTTTTGGGCAATGTCCACAGTTGGTACCTGCTGCACCTTGGCAGCAGGTAACCCCCAGGACATTGCCCCAGCTGAGGCTTCAAATTCCCACACTTGCGCAACTGTGAACCTCCGCACTTGCACAAGTGCAGCTAATTTTTTTTAAAAATATATAAACCTATTTGTGTAAATGAAATAAATAAATAAATAAAGGTTCTACCAGCCACTGACAGCCCTTCCAAAGGGTTGTTGCTTAGGCACCTTGAAGGGGCTGTCAGTGGCTGTCAAAATAGGGATTGTGACTGACAGCTGTCAAGCCAGGTCTCATGATTTCCACAAAAAAAGGGGGGAAGGGGAAAAAAGCCGCAGTGAGCTGCTATCAGGTTGCAATTGTGGCGGGGAAGCCAGTGCAAGCCACCCCAAGGGGGTTTTGCCACTCTTGCCAAGCAAGTTGTTAGTCCATCCCCAGTACCCACGATGGGGTCAGTCACCTGGGTTCGGATGACACGATAATCCATTGTGGGTACAACAACCCCAAGAACAAACCATGGATTATCAGGGTGGCTTGTTGCCCTCAAACAAGTCACCCTGTGGGAATCAGTCTGGGGTCGCACTACACGACAAACCATTGTTGGTAGCAACCCATGATGGGTTGTTGTGTCATGTGAACCCAGTCAGTGTTTTAGGGGAAAGTACTATTCTGTTCATATGGTATGATTAGACCTCTATTTCTGCAATTGATTCTGGCATGCTTCCATTTCCCACTTAAAACACACACAAGAATATTAACTATCTCTTACAAAATCATTCCACCTACTTGTATCTTTGTTCCAGCAAGACATTATTCAGCATGCTTGCCGCTAAAGAGTTATATGCTTGCAGTCTTTACATTACAATAACCCAGCATAGATTGTGATAAATGGGAGCCGTGCCTACACATAAAAAGCAAAGTACTCTTTCATCAAATAGCATAACCAAGAATTAGTTATCCCGACGTACCGACTACCTGTCAGGATTCAAACCCACAGCAAGTGTTCAACTGGTGACCGTAGCAATGTCAGGCTGAGATTCAGTTAGGAAAGCATCTGAAATTCTCCACATCTGAATTCCACCCCCCTCCCCCAGATTTTGGAATTACAAATTACCAAGTCTTGTTTTCAAAATAGAAACCAACACATTAGGCATCCTCCAGCGTTCCATTTTTATTTCTGACTTGTATCACAGCTTTTATTTCTGACTTGTCACAGCTTTCAGGTTCCTTCCATTCAAGTATATCTTATGCCCTTCTATTTTTTTTATTTTTTATTTATTTATTTAATACCCTGCCTTTTTTCCTGCAAGGAACCCAAGGCGGCTTACATAATCCTCCTCCTGCTCTCCATTTTATCCTCACAACAACCCTGTGAGGTAGGTTAGGCTGAGAGTCAATGACTGGCCCAAAATCAGCCAGTGAGTTTCATGGCCGAGCGGGGACTAGAACCCAGATCTCCTGAGTCCCAGTCCAACACTCTCACCACTACGCCACACTGGCTCTCCAGTGTGCCTATGTGTGCATTGATTCATATGCACACTTAATAAAACACGGCAGTAAACAATACCAATGTAATTTTACATATGGGTAGATACAGTTCCTTCCCGGCCCCCATGCCCAGGATTGCATGCACATCAGTAGAACACCGCATAAAAAGAATCTTGCTGCAATCATATGTATGATCACGCCAACATTCCTTTCTTGCCTTGTTTTAGCATGGCCTGTGTTTGCACTGTAATAAAGACAAAGATGATGCAAATGAACTGAAGGAATTAAAAATACAGGCAAACTGTGCATCCTCCAATTCAGAAAACAATGTTAGGGTGCAATCTTATATCCAGCAGATGCTGAGTGGCTGGCCATAGGAAAAGTCAGAGTCCCAGCTCTGACCTTGGAACAGCGCCCCGAGGTCACAGCAGCTGGGACTCCGACTTTGGAGTGCCCTCCCTCCACCCTCGCAGCCAGTGTGGTTCTTTCCATGCTGGTTGTGGCTCCGAAGATGGAAGGCCGACTTCGGATCGGAGCTGGCGCTGGGCTGGGGGTGGGGAGGGGAGGGGAAGGGAAGGGAAGAGCAAGGCTCCACCAGGATATGAGGAACCCTGGTGGTGCCTCAGCCCCTCCTCCTCGCGAGCAGGGGTAAAACACTTAGACGGCTGAAGTGTTTTGGAAGGTGAGGGAAACGCGGAGGCAAACCTCACCGCTGCACTCCTTCCGCCTTCCATTGGATGCCCGTAATCCTCCAAGTTCGGAAGGTTACGGGCAGCCACATTAGATGGCACTGCCCAACATTCTCCCAAGGCCTGTTCGGACATTTGCCTGAATGCATGGGGACTTAAAATGGGTAGGAGGGTGGGACCTATGCCCTACATCTCCATAAGCATCAGATCTCCCCACCCGCCCCCCTCAGTCCCCCAACCTCCCCGTATTCAGTAGGGAGGCCTAATGGGGGCAGAGAGTCCCAATCGCACAGGGAGTTCTACTTGTATTCCAGCAAATGTGAATCAACACAGCAAGGTCCGGGACAGAGGGAGCAAGGGCTGGTGCGCATACCCAGGGATATAGGGGGCTGTTGAAGGGTGCAGGGGTGGCAAAGGAACATCAAATCCACCTTCCTCCATTGGTTCCATTATGAATTAAATGCAGCTAGATTTATTTCAACAAAAATGATGCTTTACCTCAGCTTTAAGAAAACTATTTCCTAGTTCCTTCACCAGGTAAGGTGCATGACAATATTCTCTGTATCTCAGGGCAGAGGTGGTCTCCTCCCAGCAGGTAATATGGGGTCTCTACCTCAGGATTTATTTTCCCCTTGAGGCAAGCAACCAAGACTGTGCTCAGGATTAGAGTCCTCCCCAACAGCAGACAGGTAAGCCTTTACAAGAACAGAGTTCATACCTTTGTGCAACTGCTCTTCTCTTGCCCATTCTCCCGGCCACGCCCTTTTATGCTCGCCTGCCTCCTCGTCCTCTCCCCAAGGAAGAAAGGATCAAAATGGCTCTCTAAGGCCTTTGGCAGTACCTGGTTTGCCTGAAAGCAGGTGAAGACATTTGTCCACATTCCGGGTGGCTTTCAGGTCTCCTGTTGGTTCTGAAGGTCTCTCTTTCTACCAGTCTCCACCTTATCTCAAGCTGTTTGTATTCCCTGTAGCATTTGAGGACTGTGGGCTTTCCCAATTCCCTGTAGCAGTTCTCTCTCCTTTCCCTTTCTAGCCTGCTGACTCTGCATTTTTAAAGATAGTGTTATCCCCACCTTCCTGTTATCACCACCCAGCTGTGGCTCATTCAGGCTACTCTCAGGTTGAGCTGCCTCTTCCACACACGTGTCAGTTACACCTCAGGAGACACACCACCACCACCACCCTGGCGATGCTGTGCTTGGCCCCTCCTGAGCTAGAAGGTGCAGTGGAGATGAGAACAGACTGGTAGGGGGATGATGGAAAAAAACAGAATGCGCTGCTCCCACCCCCTACCCATAAGAACATAAGAAGAACCATGATAGATCAGACCAAGTGTGCATCTAGTCCAGCATTCTGTTCACACAGCTGCTGACCAGCTGCCCACAGGAAACCCACAAGCAGGACATGGGTGCAATTGCACCCTCCCACCCATGTTCCCCAGCAACTGGTGTACATAGGCAAACTGCCTCTGATAATGGAGGTAGCATATAGCCATCAGGACTAGTAGCCACCGATGGCCTTCTCCTCCATGCATTTCTCCAGTCCCCTTTTACAGCCCTCCAAAGTGGTGGCCATTAGTACATCTTGAGGAAATGAATTCCATCATTTAACTATCACTTCCTTTGATCTGTCCTGAATCTCCCATGAATCAGCTTCATGGGATGACCCTGCTGGGTTCTAGTATTATGAGAGAAGGAGAAAAATGCCTCCCTTTTCACTTTCTCCACACGATGCATAATTTTGTACACCTCTATCATGTCTCCCCTCAGATCATCTTTTTCCTAAGCTAAACGGTCGCAGATGTTGTAACTTTTCCTCATAGGGGAGTTGCTCCAGCCCCTTGATCATTTTAGTTGCCTTTTTCTGCACTTTTTCCATCTCTCCGATATCCTTTTTTGAGCCCTCATCCATTCAGGCAAATACTGAACAAGGCTCACATTAGACCAGAATTCAGGGGAAGTAGAATACAGGACAGAGTGAATCCACGGAAAAATTGAGGAATGGGATAGAAGGGGGGGGGGAACCCACTGATTGTTAAATTCAACCTGTCCATGAGGACAGGTGGGCTGCTTTCAGCCCAGAGGGTTACAAGTTGTGCGAACCTGACTTTAAGCTGAGGATAGGGATGCATGAAGATTTTATTCACTCTGCATTTTGGAGTGAACTTAACTGATTTACACTTTGCAGACCAACACTCAGAAAATAGATATGTGAATTAGTCGGTGCTCTACAGTTTTACGAATGTTTCGACTGCATGGCTCAATTACTTGAACCTAGATTCCACCTAAACATCAGGAAAAATTTCCTGACTGTTAGAGCAATAAGACAATGGAATCAGCTACCTATGGAGGTGGTGGGCTCTCCCAGTCTGGAGGCATTCAAGGTGTGGGCCGTGCGGCTGGACAGTCATCTGTCAGGGATGCTTTGACCTGGATTCCTGCACTGAGCAGGGGGTTGGACTCGATGGCCTTGTAGGCCCCTTCCAACTCTACTTTTCTATGATTCTATGATTATATTTGCAGTGGTCCAATGGCTGCCTCAAAATCTATGCATATCAAGCTTGTAGCAGCTAGAAAGAACAGTGGCTGCTGCATCATGGATTTAAAATACTTGTGAAAATGCTCCAGGAAGTGGCTGCACATCCGTATGTGCTGTCCCTTCCTGGGTCATTGTGTGAAAATGGAGGCAGCCATCTCCCCCCGCCCTCGCCCCATACAATGACCCAGGAAGGGACTGGGTCCATTTGTACAACCACTTCCTGGAAAATATTTTCAGCCCACATGACATATGCTGCACTTGCTAGCTGACCCAAGCAGTTTGAAATTGTAAAAGAAAGTTAAAAAAATAAACAAAAGGTACCCCTTGTACAATTTGGGATGAACTGTGCAGAATATTTAGGGGTTTTCCTTAAAAATCTGTATGGAAACAGGATGGAACAAACAAACCCAATGGTGAATACATGTAAAACGGACGCAAAATGGATTAAGTCCGTTCCATCCATCCCTATCTGAGGAACCAAAATTGTCCAAGGGCACTCATAGAAAGTATGGCAAAGTAGGGATTTTTACATTTCATTATCTTAGATTTAAGTCTAGATTAAGTACAAATTATTATTATTATTATTATTATTATTATTATTATTATTGACGACGACAATATAGCCCTTTAAACTGAGGTTGGCCAGTATTATTTCCCCCATATTGCAGCTGGGTGACTATGATGGAGAGATGGTGGCTTATACCACTTTGTGAGTTCATGGCTGAAGCAAGATTTGATTGAGCAGCTCTCCCTCTTACAACTCATGCTCTTAGAAGTCACTACACCACACTAGCTTTTTGACCAAACTAGACATGACAGCAGTCAGGCTGTGCATTTAAACATGGATCTGCCACAATAATATTGAAAGCAGAGGATGGGGGAACTGCTTATAACAAAATGTCACACGGGTAAGGAGTGCAGACCACCACCATCCCAGCCTGAGAAAAAAAAATGCCTGGGGAAACATAAGCCACCTGGAGGAAGAGGGTACTGCACTCCTCACCCCTATGCCTCTTTGGGAGGGTGAGTATGTCTCCTGCTTTAAGAGTACAGTCTTTGATTTGAAGGACTGTCGGAGGCCAGTTCTTTATTTGAATGCATCCTCCATTTGAACAGCTGTCCTGTCCAAGTCCAGTTTAAAGATAAAGCACCGTAAGAAGGGAGACCAGGGGCCTTGAAGTCGTGCATAGAGATGTACGGATTTTGTGAAAAAGCTGCTCCATGCTTGATCTGTGGCTTTTCGGGCAGCTAGCTTTCACTTTGTCGTCCGCTATTGACCAACTCGGAATTTGCACAAATGTGTTCTTTGCACGTATTTGCACAAATTTGCATTTGCACAAATTCAGCCTCCCAAAAAATGTTCCAATCAGTAAAAATGTGCAAATCCCCCCCAAAACACATATTGTCACACTTTAATCTATGGGTGGATTTGCCAATTTTGGTCTGTATCTTTTATTTTGCGTATTTTTCTACTGCCAAATTTGTGCAAAAAGATCCAAAATAAATAATCAGTCCGGAAGCCCCCCCCCCCCCCGTAATCCATGTGACCTGCAAAAGCCAGTCCGCTATGGATTCCGTGGGGCAGACTCGGAGAAATCCAGACTCATTTGAGCCCGTTGCAGATTCCTCAGCGTCCCTAGTTGCACATCAACGGTTAGCATGTGGGCAGCAGATTGAGTGGGCACACAGGTCACCTGGTCTCTGTTTTCTCCACTATGGTGAGATACATTTTACTTCAATTTAAATTACAGAAATTATTTTCAAACTTGCATCTATACACATAAATTAGCACATTCAAATTTTATGCAAATCTTTGTCCTCCTTTTTGGTGATGCATTTCCTCCTTTTTTGATGTGAAAGTGGCCACCCTGCTCTTTTCTTTTGCTGTTAAAAAATGGGGTCGCACGCTCCTCCTGTGTACGCAACTGGGTGGGGCAGATCCACGTGTTATTTGTGTCCTAAATGTAAGTGGCTTCATAAAAGCCAGAGATTTTTTCCAAAAGGATCAAACACACAAAAAGGAACTACATGTAAAAAGCAATGGATGTTATGGTGAACTCAGTTGAAAAGAAAGAGTGGCTTGGTATACTGCCACTATGGGCTGTATCCAACATTAGTCCTACTTAGAGTAGGCCCATTGGGCAGCATCCAACAATGCTGGTCTGCTTATAGTATTACCGCTAGCATAAGCAACCTATAGTAGTACACCTATACCGTAAGCAGGTGCAACGAGTTTTCTGGAGAAATGCATCACATCAGCTTATGTGATTGGAGTACTGCTAGAGGTTGCTTATGCCAGCAGTATATCAACAGCACAAGCAAACTGGCAGCGTTGGATACTGCCCATTGAAATGAAAGAGATCTAGGTTAGACTAGCATTGGGTACAACCCCTCTTGGATACAGCCCTATTAATGTTTTACTTGGGAAACTTGCAATGATGGTTACAAATTGTACCAGTTTTGGAACAGGTCAGTTTTTGGTTTCAGGTATCATTTCCTTACACAGTGTTTCATAGAAACTGATCTCAGCTACCGCACGAGAATGCCATGAGGATGGCACCGGATGAAATTAAAAGGATCATACAGTTGCAGAGTTGGAAGTCACCAAAATGACTTTTAGTCCGACTCCC
Organism: Shinisaurus crocodilurus; assembly: GCA_021292165.1. Lineage (NCBI taxonomy): Eukaryota > Metazoa > Chordata > Lepidosauria > Squamata > Shinisauridae > Shinisaurus > Shinisaurus crocodilurus. The sequence continues at coordinate 279,926,540 of CM037879.1, read as the reverse complement.
TAGGCTGCGCTACTCATCATCCCCTTGTCAACCCCCCATGCAGACCGAGCTATGCAGTTTAGGATTTCAATAGCAGAGAACACATGTACCACAGAACATTAGCTGCACAAGGCTCAAGCAAGAGAGGCAAATTCCAGGCTATGGGAGAAGGCAATCAATATCCACAGTTGCTAGACAAACCAGTCTGCCCCCAACAGTAATAACTTGAGCATGAGGAAAACTCATCCACATAACCTTTCCTAGTAAAAACTGGTTTCATAATTCTAAATGGTGGCAGCTTCTGCTGATGACTCAAAGGAGGGACAAGGAGTGTAAAATTATGCTTGATTCTAAGTGTCCACAAATGAGGGCCTATCCACACAACATTATATGCATTGTTATGCTGGCTCAGCTTGTCTGAGTGTGGAAAGCTAAGCAGGGTCAGGCCTGGTTCTTACTTGGATGGGAGACCCCTCCTCTAGTTTCCTGCATTGAGCAGGGGGTTGGACTCGATAGCCTTGTAGGCCCCTCCCAACTCTATGATCTATGAAATCTATGAAATTATACTGGCTCATCTAACTCTGTAGTGTTCACACTGACTGACAGCAGCTCTCCAAGGTTTTAGACGGGTTTTTTCCTCAGCTCTATCTGGAGGTGCCAGGGATTGAAACTTGGACCTTTTGCATGCAAAGCATGTGATCTACCACAGAGCTATGGCCCTGAGCTATGGCACATGCACATGCCAGGGCCATCGATGTGCATGTGCTGCCATAAACAGGACACCTCTTATTTTGGCACTTCACAGCAAACATCACCTTTTGAGCATAGCTGCCATAGCTGACTCCTGCACGTGTCAATGCATTGCACTGGGCTCCTCACTGACTGACCACATGCAGTATTTTCCTTCAGATGCCTCAAAGTGCTCTGGTGTGTGCAGGCCCACAACCATCAGTTCTGCATTAATATGTGGCCTTGTATTCTTTTATATTCCAACCATTAGCAATTCCGCAATAAAAGGAGCAACCCAAACTAAAGCAAAGGGGCTGCGAGTCCTGTGTGTCAATCCCTACTGCAAACAAAACCCACGTAGCTAAACAAAGTTTAAATGTCCAACCATTTGTTTTCTTCCCTCTTACATCCTGTTCTACCCAGTGCCGCACTTCTGCGATGGAGGAAGTATGGTTTAAATCAGTGACTTGAGGCTGTCAATTTTATAAACCCTTAAGCTATTAGGGCTTAAAATCCACATTGTAACCATCCTAACGTTCTCTCCCCCCCCCCAACTACGCCAGCCTGAGACGAAGACAAACAAACGTGTAATAAAGGAAACACTCCCCTAGCCCTGGGATTCACGATGTTCGTTCAATGCTCTTTTTACTTAAATGGAAGAAGAAAACAATTAAATGAAACCTTGAAGTAATCTCATACTGCTTATTTAGCCTCTTCATCCCTCAATGTGTGGTTGGTAAGTGCTGCAATCAGAGGGCTACGGCCTGCTATCGTTCGGCCTTAATTAAAAAAGACACAAGCGGTGGAACTGTGAATTAGAAGAAAGAAAAGGGGGTGGGTGGGGTGGAAATGCAACAACGCACTACCCCTGATTAATTCGAAGCTCATGTTGGATTAATAACGCCAAACAAAGAACAAAAGGAAATTGTTATGCGAATTGCAGCCCTCCCAGGCCAGACAAAGGTCAAATCACAGGATTTCAATTTCATCCGGACTCGCTTAATCAACTCCCTCAGAAGGAAGACCATATGCAGTTCTCAACGCTGCCCATTGTAGCTGCATTGTCACTGGACCTGGGAGACTGAACAGTGATAATCCCAACTATTCCCAATCTTTTGCCTTCTCCAAACCCAACCCCACCCCCAACAACCCCTGCATCCCTCTTTTATCTACAAAGACAAAAAATACCCTAATTATGGGCTAATGGCTATGGGATAAGACTCCCACACAAGAGAAAGCAGTCTTTGTGGTTGCTGGCCCATGGAATCATGCTCCCCCCACCCCCCGCTTCTCCCTCCCGATGCAGCTGCATGGGCTGCCCCTTATTCTGACGGGGTGTTTCTCTCTCGGCAGAGGCCAAATACTGTCAAGATTAAGGTATTGTGTGGCCGCCTGTGATTGCCCCAGGAGCATTGCACTGCGGGGAGACAAAGTGGGGAGGACAGGTTGAGCAGAGCCGCTGCATTGCCTGACTTCTAATGCAAGGTCCTGATGTTCAACCTGACATTGGTAGGAGTTTAACGGGGCCCAGATGCCACGGAGAGTTCTTCCCTACCTAGCCTTCTTTGGCAGCTGATAGGGGGTAGGCAAGGGTGGTGGTGTCAACAATTTTCTGAGCATTCCACAATATACTGGTAACACACACACACACACACACACACACACATCCTAAAGTGGAATTTTGAGGTTGCACTGCAGGTGAAACTAGGGTGAAACCAATGCAGGTGAAACCAATGGCTAGGAAAATAAAGATGCATTCAGAGCCATTAAAAAGTTGCAGGAGTATTTATTTAGGCCTGATTATGCATTGCAGATCATCACATTTTTTCTCCCCTATCTCTAATATGGAATGACCTTTCTCCTTGAAACAGGTTCTGAAATGGTTTAATTGCCTTGCCTAGGGAACATCTCCCATCGAAAATCCAGACCAGGACTGGCTTGTTAAGAAACTAAGTCAGGTTTGTCCATGACAGGCAGAATAGAAATCTGACAATATTATCCTCCTTAGGTTTGGGGATACAGTTCTTCTGAATTAGGGATGCTCCCCACCATGAAATGTCACAATCTTATCAAAACAGTTGGCTCCCATCAAAACTCCTCGGGTGTTTCACCTAGGGATGGGTGACCTGACTGGCACTCGACTTACAGCGCGTGAGCCGAGTGCTCCTGCTGTGTGAACTGAGCTGAGCACAAGCGCAAGCTGAGGCGCTCGCCGGACTTCTGGGTCCCTCAGCTCTACGTTGTTTACGTAGAAAACAGCCTAATTTGCACAAATTTGGCCATAATCTGTGCAAATTAGATCATGTTCTACATAAACAACCTAGCGCCGGAACCGGGAAGTCGCTTTCCCCAGCTCGGCTCACGAGAATGCAAGTCGAGCCAGGGAAAAGGTAGGGTGAGCAGAGCTCGGGGGATCGAGCCTGGCAAGTTCGCTGGACTTCCACCCCCCCCAATCGAGCTCCATGCACATCCCTAGACTGCAGTGCAACCTCAAAATTCCACTTTAGATAAAGTCTGGGGACAACCCGGGGCATGGAGAGCCCACTTGAGAAACTTTCTCCATTGGTTCCCCTCAGATTTGGCTTCCTTCAGTGTTCACTAGAGAGGGCTGCACCCTCCCATTTTTTTTTGTTTCAAATTAAAAACTCCACACATACTGTCATAGAATTGATCATCTATATCATTTAGTCCAACCCCCTGTTCAATACATAGAACAAAAGAAAAACAGTGATGCAAATCACATTTCTCCCAGGACACAGGTCAAGTTGCAGTTGCACAATTTCAGTTTCACCCAGACATGCTTAACTGACTCTCTTAGAAGGAAAGCCATATGCAGTTTGCAAAGCTGCCAGAGTCAATGAAACTGAAGGCTTCCTTCAGAAAATGAAAGTCTTGCCCAAATGAAGAGAACAAAAAAGAACATTGGTGAAAGAAATGCAAGAAGAAAATAAAGGAGGTGAATTATTATTATTATTATTATTATTATTATTATTATTATTATTGGAGCATGTTGCTAAAAACATTAAGACAAACAATTTACAAAAAAATCATTTAAATATAGCTAGGGAAGCAGTTGGAACACTGGATGACAAGGGAGTTAATGGTGTGCTAAAGGAGGAAAAGTAGATTTCAGAGGAGCAGAATAAATTGTGTGTGTGTCTGTCTTTCTGTCTGTTTGTTTATTTAGTTATTTAAAATTCTTAAACTCTGCCCTTCCTCTAAAAGGAGCACGGAGCAGTTTACAATATTAATTAAACATGAGCCAATAAAACAACCATAAAATCATACTTTCACACTAAAACAATTAAAATACCACAATATTAATCTGACCTAAAAACACCAAAACCAACAAATCAGGTGCCAAATGCTTGTGTAAATAAACAGCTATTTAACTTAGGTTTTAAAAATAGTCACAGTGGCAGCTAAGCAGACATCTCCTGGAGGAAGTTCCACAAATGTGGGGGCTGCCCCTAATAATGTCTTCTCTCAGTGATTTTACTGAGGAAGATAGGAGGCAGATACCTCTGCCTGAATCAACTTTTTCAGGAAGGGAATCTGAAAAAGCTGAGGCAAATATTGGACAAGAGATGACATTCTAGACCTTATCAACAGATTTAAAATTAAGAAATCACTTGGTTCAGATGATATTCATCTGGGAGTTCTTAAAGAACTCAAATGTGAAATTCCTGACCTCCTAACAAAAGTATCACCATGTCCCTAAGATCAGCCTTTATACTTGAGAACTGGAAAGTGGCCCATGTAACACCGATTTTGTAAAAGGAGTCAAGGAATTTTTAAAAAAATGGTTAGCTTAATGTCTGAACCAGGAACATTAGTGAAAAGCATAATTAACAATAATATTATAAGCATATAGAAGGACAAGTCTTGCTAAAGAAGAATCAACATGGCTTCTGCAAACATAAGTCCTGTTTCACTAACCTTTTATAGTTCTTTGAGAGTGTCAACACGCAAAAGGATGGGGGTGATCTAGCAGACACTGTGTACTTAGATTTTCAAAAAATGTTTGATGACGTCCCTCACCAAAAGCCCCTGAGAAGAAAAAGCTGAGGCAAATATTGGACAAGAGATGACATTCTAGACCTTATCAACAGATTTAAAATTAAGAAATCACTTGGTTCAGATGATATTCATCTGGGAGTTCTTAAAGAACTCAAATGTGAAATTCCTGACCTCCTAACAAAAGTATCACCATGTCCCTAAGATCAGCCTTTATACTTATCCCAGTCATGGGATAAGAGGACAGATCCTTTCATGGATCAGTAACATATTAAAGAACAGGAAGTGGAGAGTAGGAATAAATGGGCAATTCTCACAATGGAAGGATATAAACAGTGGGATCCCTCAAGGATCTGTATCAGGACTGGTGCTTCTGAACTTGTTAATAAATGATCTGGAGTTAGGGGTTCATTAGTGAGGTGGCCAAGATTTCAGATTACACTGAATTATTCAGAATGGTAAAAACAAAAAGAGATTGCAAAGAGCTCCAAAAAGATCTCTCCAAACTGGGTGATAGGGCATTAAAATGGCAAATGAGATTCATTTTGGTGGTGACTGATCAGGAAAGGAATCTCGAGGTCATGGTAAACAGCTCAAAGAAAATGTTGACGCATCGTGTGACAGCTGTGAAAAAGACAAATTCGTATTTGTTTCAGTTCATTTTTGATCAGTATTTATCCAGTTCACAACTTCCAGATCAAACATGAACTCGGATGCAATCTCTGATCAAAGTCCATATATTTCCAACCGTGCAATGTGATTTGCCGACTAAAAAAATTGTGTTCAGCAGCATGCATACATTTTAAAAATGCACAGGAAAAATGCGTACTGTTGAAAAATGTGCACACATATGCTCTAATCAATGGGAGAAGAATGTGTTCATTTCGAAGATGCACACAATTGATGCATACATTTGGAAAAATACGCACAAAAATAAACATGGATTTTCATGCTAAAAAAAAAAAAAAGCTCACAATCTGAGATAGACTCAAGTTGGAACAAGCTTTAGAGATGTAATTCAGAGAACTTTGGTGAGCTCAAGTTTTGCTGATTCACACATCACGAAAAGAAGTTGTTGTTGTTGTTGTTGTTGTTTATTGATTTTATTTATATACCGCCCAACTAGCTGAAGCTCTCTGGGTGGTTCACAACAATCAATAAAAGACACAAGTTAGGGACAGTTAGGGATTAGGGTGGACTATTCCCAAGGACAAAGAGTGAATCCATGGCAGAGAACAAAGCACATGCACAACAAACCATTCAAGAAGTGAATCCCAAAAAGTATCAATCAAAGCTTCAACTAGAAACTGAGCAGAACAAGTATATCTTATTTCCTAAAGTTTAGAAGAGCCAGACATAGGTGGGTTTGCCCAGGAAGTCCACCATCATCACCAAGAGATCTTGCTCCACATGATCACACATAAAGGCAACATCAAAATGCCCTCCCTCCAACCTGATTCCCACCAAACTGGAACAATTGCCAGTGGGAATTAGAAACTATGACCCACTTTAGATGATGAGAAGAATGTGACCTGCGAGCTCTCTTATGTGGTACCCCTTGAGCCTGACTGGGCAGCCTGTATAAAGGGAAATATCATTTGTAATTAGTTGCATAATCCTCTTTACAGCAGAGGTGGGCAGAAGATAGATCCCCAGTTGCTTTGGACTTCAACTCCCAGCATTCCTGAACATTGGCCATGCTGGCAGGGGCTTATGGAAGTTGAAGTACAAAACATCTGGTGAACTACCTCCTGCACACCCCTGCTCTACAGGAACAAAACCCTGGAATTGGACACAGTGCCCTCAATGGTATTTGAGGGCCATTGGGCAAGGCGCCCGCAATGGGCCCCTTCCTTTAGTGAGCTTAGTTTCTCACTGCTATTGTCACCAGCTGCTCTTGCTCCTCATCCTCTTCCTCACCGCTTGCTTGCTTGAAAGGCAGAGAGCCAGGGAGCAAGTAGGCAGTGCTCCTTCTCACCAGCTGCATTGTCTGGGCCAGAGCGAGTGGCAGGTGAACAAGCAGGTTGCAATAATGAAGAGGAGGAGCAATTCCAGGGGGCTCTTGTCAGTGGGCCCCCCCTGCTGGGGAATGGGCCTTCAGCAGGTGCCCAGCCGTGCCTACCCTTGATGCCGGCCCTGATTGGACATCCATGCTTTTAAATGCATTTGACTTGAAATTACATCTTACTCGAAGAAGAAGAAGAAGAAGAAGAAGAAGAAGAAGAAGAAGAAGAGAAGAAGAAGAAGAAGAAGAAGAAGAAGAAGAAGAAGAAGAAGAAGAAGAAGAAGAAGAAGAAGAAGAAGAAGAAGAAATGCCAGGGAGCAGCCAACTTTCTTCTGAGCCACACAAATCATACAAGATAGAAAACTTGGGCAGGGTTACATCTGGTATGCACTAGCGAGAACAGTGATTGCCCAGAACCTACTTGAAAAATTGTGCTAGCTAGTCTTATTGAAATTGTTTTGGCTTCCCTAGAAATTCCCAAATAGTTTTGCCAGAGGAAGAGTCCTCAAATTCACTCCGAATTTCACACTAAAGAACATTTCATAGGCAATTCTAATCGGAATAAAGCAGCTGCGGCAGGATACAGACCTGGAACTGTGTGGGGATGTGTTGAGCTTACTTAAAAGTTTGCATTCCCCTCTTTGACTTCTGTGCAACATCCTGCTGGGGACCTCTCCCCTGGAAAGGTCATCCCAACATGTAGTTGGCATCTGTTGCAAACATCCATCTCTCTCTCTCTCTCTCTCTCTCTCAGTATGTTATTTTAGATCAGATGCACTCACAGGGCCAATTCAGAAGTTAAAAGCTCCAGTCTGGAAACTTATTCCGGTGTGCCCATGCAAATATAATATGTGGACATGTTGTAGTGGAATCTATACAGATGCTTGGGCTCGTTCCCTGAGGATATAAAGACAACCACCACATTTGAGGTGGGTGTTTGCCAGATGAGTGCTGAAGGATTATAATGGGGAACATTGGGATGGACTCTGGTCAGTCTATTTCTAATCCATGCTACTTCTGTATGTATACATTCACAAGTCTGTTCCTTCCCATTTCCATATTAATCTGTGATTTAAAAAAAAATCTGTATGAAAATTCATACTTAAACACTATTTAAGCATTTATTTTCTCTCAAAGTACACATTTCTAGATGCTTTACTCTAAATATGCTTTTTAATACACATTTTGGTGTGTTTCTTGAACCAGGAACTGCATTGCAAAATTCAGAGACGTGCAAAAGGGTAACTGTGTCCCAGTCTGCACCTCAGTCTGTGAGGTGCAGATCCAGGTCAGAATTCACAAATAATGAACTCTTGAAGAATCCCCAGGGTTCCACAGCTATGGGGTGCTAGATAGAGGTGGGCATTACGGAGGTGATGCAGGAGGTGAGTGCAAAATATGCATTTGTGGTATGACTATGAGTCTAAGGATGTACAGTTTTTGTTAAATCTGTGTTTTGCAGATTGTCGGGCATCTTTTATTCCACAATCCGCGCATTGACAGAATTGGATTTTTTTTGGTACGAGAATGTTGTTGGTTTGCAAATGCGCATTGGCACTAATGCATACAGGTGCAAGTGTGCATTTCTGCAAATCCCTGGCCCCCCAGTAAAAAAAAAATATCTGTCCACAAATCTGCACAACTCAGAAAAAGCCGGTCTGCTGCATAATCCGCAGGTCGGATTCAGAGAAATCCAAACTCATTTGAATCCATTGTGGATTTCTCCAGTATCCCTAGTAGCATACATAGCATGGATTCTAACTTTGGGTACAATGTACAATCAGCTGCATGGGTTTATGGAGTTCGTTGAGTATTCACCACAATGAAGAGGACATGTGGTCTCCGCTGTGTGTCAGCTACACTTGAGAATAAAGGAAGGAAAACATGGAAGGAAACATTTGATGTGAACGGTACTACAACCTGCACCTCACTGAAATACAATTAAGTGGGATGGCTTCAGGGGAGTTAGCAGCTGAGGATCCATCCATGTCAGTTTGAGATGGGTTGAGTTCATCCCATGTGAAAGGCCCTTCCAAGGTAAAATTCTGAGAAGTACTAACTAACCACAGAGAGAGAGAGAGAGAGAGAGAGACTGGTCCAAGGTCATCCAGTGACCTTCATTGCTCATCAGAACTTGAACTCAGGTTTCCTTGGTCCAAATCTAGTACCCTATCTATCCACCTATCTATCCACCAACCCACTTTTGCTCTCTTCCATGCTGATGTTGTGTCTTGAATCAGGCAATCAGGGTGATCTCCACTGGCTTGACTTTGATCCCTGCCTGCTGTGCAGCTGGACAAGGGACAAATCTGTGGACACAGCTTAGGCTGCACACTGAGCATTCAACCCCCCGAGGCCAGTGGGTAGGGTAGGGGGCTGTGTGTATAAGCTCAAAGGCCAAACGTAGAATTTGATAGCAAACACCGAATTCCCAAATCTGTGTTTGCCTCCTATGTGGAAAGCATGGAGGAAGGGGGGATCTGGGGAGAAGTGGCAGACAAGGGGTGCTTAACTAGAAAAGCATCTGAGGAGGGGTTGTAGAGGAAAAGTCATGGGTGAGGGAAAGGTTACATACCTCCCCCCACAGTCCCCCCACTCTTGCCCTTCAATGAAATGCCCCCTCCCCCCTCTGCTTTGCACACCACAGAGCCAAACATAGGATTGGGAATCCCGTGTTCACTGCCAAATGTTGTTTAGCCCTGCCCTGACTGAAGCTACTTTAGTAATACAACACAATATAATTAGGGGATATTAGTCTTTAAACAATGCTGAAGAGTACAATAAAAACACACAAAAAAAAACACCCTTTCCCCTTTTTTTCTGGATTACCTTTAGAACTGAAATCAGAGAGCACTAAACGAATGATAATTTGTGCACCTCCTGTGAATGATTGAAGATTGAATCAAATTTTAACTAGATTCTATTTTGTAAATCCCTCAGGATGACATAATTACAATTCAACACATACATTAATTAGCAGTACACATCTATTTCATAGAGTTTAGCAAGTTTAAAACGGCTTTCATTGTCTGCTGAGCGTATGTTCCTTCCCTGCTAAAAAGGAAGTAAGCCTGATATTTGAAATCACAAGGATTAAATTGACTTCATTAGACTGACAAATTTCCTTTAAGTTAATATCTGCTTCGTCTGAAGTCCCAAGGTCAAATCCACAGAAGGATGCTCCCAGTTAAGGAGTCAAGAAACTTTTAAATCAATGGAAAGAATATACTGGCTAGAGAGAAGAAGATATTCCTCCTACTTAGCCTTCTTTGACTGACAACCCATTCACATGGTTATTCTAAAGTAGGGAAGGAGAAGGATTTCATAGTGGGGAAGGTTGGAAACAAACTCCCCAGCTTAAATTCACCTAGACATTGTGAGCTGAGCCCAAGAACACTTGGGATTTTGTCTCAGCTCATAATACTACTCACCACCAGCTTTGTCATTGGCCAGTTTCCCTCTTTCCCCTCCCGATTCCCAACTTTCACAAACTTACAAACTTTGTGTTGTTGTTTGAAGTGGGGAAGTAACAGAAGAGAAAATACATCTGTTTGCCTGTTCAGTCTGCAGTCCAGGTGCTCACTGTTGATGGGCAACTTCAAGGAGTGATGTATGAGGAATCTGTTTGGGGTGGGGGGTGGAAATCCATCGGATTTCCTCGGTTTGGCCCCCTGGATTCTGGTTTGCTGGCCACGCACTGGCACCAACTCACTGCACTGCAAGTTGAGCCAGCTTGCAGACTTCTGTCTATCAGACAGACTGCTATTGGCATTGGGTTTTTTTTTAACTAGCAATGGAATTTGCACAAAAGAGCACCCAAAATACACGTGGTTTTAATGCAATTTGTGCAATTTATGCAAATCTTGCTAGAGCCACATGTTTTTGGGGTGCCATTTTTTTGCACAAAATGACACCTGAAAAACACATGATTTAGCATGATTTGCCAGGGATGTTGAAGAGTCCTTGGTCTCGAGTCACGAGTCGAGTCACGAGTCTTTGGACCCGAGTCTCGAGTCCGAGTCCGAGTCCTTGGTCCAAAATGGTGACTCACGAGTCACGAGTCACTCCCAAAGCTGACTCCATGAGTTCCTATTAAAATCAATGGGTTTTTTCCCCCCAACAAAATAAGGCTACTTCAGATGTGTGGCTTAAATAAATTCTAGGCACAAGTGTGCCTTTTTATTTCAAAACTCTGCAACTGATTTTGACAAGAACAGACCAGGCAGACAAACCCAAAATAAAAATAACCACGCAGGCAGAGGAGGCAAGGAACACCAAAGCAGGCAGGCAGAGGCGTTTGTCTTGGACAATTCAAACTGTGGAACTGGTTAAGAAGAGACGAGGCAGGCAGAGGAGGCTGGGAACCCCAAACAGGCAGGCAGAGGCAGCCAAACCCAAAATGTCTGAAAGGTTGCATTTTAGGGAAATGATTTTAAAAAATAAAATCTTCGCCGGCGATCACACTTCTCTCCACTCCTTCTGGCACAGCCCAGGGATGTTGAAGAGTCCTTGGTCTCGAGTCCCGAGTCGAGTCTCGAGTCCCATTAAAAATATTGGGACTCGAGTCCGAGTCGAGTCAGAGGGGGGACTCAGTCCGACTCACGAGTCGAGTCCTGGAGTCCAAGTCCCCATCCCTGTGATTTGCACACATCTCGCTAAACCGCCTGTTTTTTGGGTAGCTGTTTTGTCCGGTTAAAAACCCCCCTACACAAATCACGGTCCGTTTTACCATGAAAAAAACGTGGCTTGGCCCACTTCCGATCATCAGATCGGAAACTGGCAGGAAATCCATCAGGCTCAAACAGGCTGGATTTCCCTGTGTTAGTAAATCCCTAACTTCAAGGCCCATGATTGTTCTCCCTTCTTAGGGAGCTTTGAATTTAATCTGGACTTGGACTGCAGACCTCTTCAAATAGAGGACACTTCCAAATAGAGTTTTGTTCTCTGCCAACTCTACAAAACAGAGAACTTTCCTCTGTAAATTAGGATACCTGGCCACCATATACGCCGCCTGCAACATGTATGGGCTTCTTCTAAGGTGACCAAATCCCTACCCTTCCATGTAAACAGCAAAATGTGAGAATACAAATCCAACCTGCATATATGAGATTGTCAGTTTTATTTCTGTGACTATATTATTAATAGTAGTGTTGCCAACATAGATTTCATAGATAGAGTTGGAAGGAGCCTACAAGGCTATCGAGTCCAACACCCTGCTCAATGCAGGAAACTAGAGGAGGGGTCTCCCATCCAAGTAATAACCAGGCCTACCCTGCTTAGCTTTCCACGCTCAGACAAGCTGAGCCAGCGTAAGTCAGAATTCAAAGGGAATTGAGGAGTTTCTCCTCAAGCAAAACATCTGAGGAATTTTGAAGAAAGCCATTATACTTTCACTGGTCCACTAGGATATTTTTTTTGGGGGGATGGGAGCCTTAGAGTAGGGGAAGGATCCACAAATCTGTAAGTCATCCCTGAATTTTGCCGGAAACAAAATTTGGAGAACATATCTGAGACATGTTGAGGTAGCTAACTGAGTTTCAGTAAAACTATCAAAATTTCTTGCTCATATCTTATTCCGTAGAGATGATGTATGTATTTACATACATATGCATTTTAATATTGCTAAGTATTTTAATATATGTGTATTTTATGTATATATGTGTATATTATGTACTAAATTTGGACCAATATTGCTTTAAGCGTATCTTCATTCATTTAAAGAAAGGAGGATTTTGCTTTAAAAACAAAATTTTAAAAAGGTTTGAGGTGACAAAGCTGTTGTTGTTATTCTTATTATTTATATCTATATCCTATCTTTTCTCCAAGGAGCCCATGATGACATACATACATGATCCTATTCCTCTATATTTTATCCTCACAACAACCCTAGTGAGGTAGGTTAGGCTGAGAGTCAGTGACGGGCCCAAAGTCACCCAGTGAGCTTCATGGCCCAGTGGGGACTAGAACCCGGATCTCCCGAGTCCCAGTCCAACACTCTCACCACTACGCCACACTGGCTTTCATCCTCCTGCCTTCATTTGGTGAAGACAGTGGAAACACAAACGTTTTCCTGCTTAATCTGGGTTGATGGCTCCAACAACACCTAATCCATAATTTTGTGAGTCGACATGTTTTTCTGAAAGCAGGATTGCCGCCTTGAAATAGCCAGTAGGGGCAGCACGTCGCTAGTTTCCGAGCCCCAGATAATTTTGCCCTTGTTCGGCAGAAGAATAGGTCACTGATAGCTATAAAAATATCCTTTCACTGGGACTGGGGGTTTTTTTGTGTTTCCCTAGGAAGGAACAGAAGACAAGGCATTCCATTCAGCCAACAGGGGACTGAGTGCTTCAAAAAAAGCAGCCAGGGTTTCCCCCCTCCATTCCTGCCCTCCCCAACACAATAGCTCGGGAAACAAAAGGCAGATTATTAGGTTTAAGTCTGTTCGCCTGTTCTACTCATGCCCCCCCCTTCTCCCTCCCTCCTGTCCAACACATCTGGCGACCATGTGTGGCAAGCGCTAATGAAGACTTTCCTAAGTGAGCTACAATTAGTTCCGACTGCTGTTTAGCTCTCCCGGGCCGTACCAAGGAAATAAAACAAAACCTTGCCTTTACTGTTACTGCAATCTCCCGGCCGTCCCCACCCCCAACCCCACAACAAGCCCTAGGGATTCTCCCTCATCATCACGCCGCCGAAATTAAAACAGAAATGTGTAAGCAAATACTTTGAGGCTTCTCTTCCGCATGATTTTTCTCCCCTCCCCCCCCCATTAAAAAAAAATCAGCATTTTATTCATTTTGATTGAGTGCAACAGGCAGGCAACAGTGTCTCTATGATCCTCCCAACAAAAGGGAATTGTTAAACAGATGTCCATATTCCACTCCTCCCCCCTCCTCTTGCCTGATAATATTAGACACATAGCAGTTTTATCTACTCCAGCAGATCGAGCTGAATCAATCTCTCTCTCTCTCTCTCTCTCTCTCTGTTTCTCTCACTCACTCTCTCTCTCCCCTCACTCTTGAGGGGAGTCATCAAAATTATCAGAATAAACTGTAGAGAGAAAGGATGCAGACTGTACACAATTATGACTCCCTTGAAGGACCACACATTTTTATTTATCTTTGGCCATTTCTCCCCTCCTCAGATCAAGCTCCATCCAGAGCTGTTTGAAATTTCGACAACAAACACCATCTCTTTAACTACTTATCTGAACTTTCAACCTGCTCAGTTTCCCAAAAAAGTTCAGGGTGGGTGCAGTCGTGCATGCAGACAACAAAAATATTTCAGGCGCAAGCCAGACAAATAAGAAGTTTTTGGTCTCGTTTATTGCAACGGGAGATCTGCCCATGCTCTTAAATCTCTCATATTTAAATCAATTGGATTTTAAAAAGTGTTTAACTCTGGTCAGATAATCCTCACCACCACCACCACCACCGGAAGTAAGTAATCTACTAATGCCAGAACGACTCGTTATGTGGAGAAGTGACACAGGATGGGTGCTTAACTCTTCTGACATCCACTTCTTTTGCCCTCATAAACCTAATTTTATTAATTAATTTATTTATTACATTTCTATATTGCCCAATAGCCAAAGCTCTCTGGGTAGTTCACAAAGCTTAGAACTGCAGCTGTGGAAAAAAGAAACAGTTGAAGTGGGAGAGGGAGGGAATTGCAGGGCAGGGCCGGTGCAAGGCAGTTTGGTGCCCTAGGCAAGATCAGATATTTAGCGCCCTCCTTCCCATTTGAGAGCACTGTATTTTTTTTTCCAAGGTGTTTCTGGTGCCCCCTTTAGCCCTGCGCCCTAGGCAGCTGCCTAGTTGGCCTAATGGTAGCACCGGCCCTGTTGCAGGGGTAAAGTAGCAGGTAGGGATGGGTAAAGCATCCCTCCTCCCACCTGCCTCATCCCTTCTGCAAAATTGCCTCCTCCCAATGGCATGTTGCCTGAATCTCAGGCCCTGACTCAAATGTAGCATGTAGTTCCACTGTGAAAGAACTCCAGATTATTCCCAACCAGTAAAATACTTCTCTCAGGTATCATGGTACCATTTATTTATTTTTAGAGGGATTCATACCCACCCATCAATGAGGGCAGCTTACAAAAGATAAACACGCAATAAAACAAATTTAAACCAAACAACCAGCAAAAGCAATGGGAGTGGCACTAGAAATGGCAAACCTAGCCAAGAGGAGTTAGATCGAATTGAATTAAGAGGCTTGAGAAAAGAAAAGGTCTTTGCCTCATACTGAAATGACATCAGGGTAGGCACTGAGTCTCCCTGGGGAGATCATTCTACCATTGGGGTACCACCACAAAGAAGGCCCTTTCCCTGGTAGCTTCCCATTTCAACTCAGATGGCAGAGGAACCCAGAGCAGTTGACAAAGGAAAGACTGTAATGCCTGGTCCCAGTTATCAATCTACCAGCTCTGTTCTGAACTAACTGCAGGTTAAATCACTTAGAGGCTTTGGCATCATTTCTATGGGCCTTGCAGAGGAGAACTTCTCAGTGGATTATGAACTCTGGGCTTTGCTGGACCACTAGAGTAAGAAAGTTCCCAAGGTGGGAGCAGCCACTGAAAATGTCTTTGTGCCATTAAGACCCAGTGCATGGAAAGCATTGACAACTCCCCCCACCCCCAATTAAAATTAGCTCATGGGTTTTTCAAACATTTTTCAAAAACAGCAAACGAGTGAAGCATGAGTTCCGCTTTCCCACAAGTTCCAAAGGGAAAAAAAGAGAAGAACTTACATGGAGGGGCAGCAGGAGAGACTCCCTGGAAAAGCTGGGAATGCCAATCCAAAGCATCAATTTGAGCTAAGAAGAGGCCCCACAAAACTTCTGGTGTGGCAGGAAGCACTCTCAGGTACCTGTTACCCCTTTCCTTCCTAGTCTGCCAAGGTAAGTCCCCCCCCGTTTGCGAAAGGAGGGGGGCTGGCAAGGAGGGTTGATAGCGGCAGGGTGTCAGGCTCCAGTTTGGCCCAATCCCAGGAGAGACCTCCTCAGAGGAGAAGGAGTTCCCTCAGCACACCTCTCTCCTACTGTAGACCTGGGGCAACCGGAAGGGTCCTGCAGCAGGGATGCCTCACCTGAGGTCCCCAAGGATCCCTTTAACACTGTCATGAGACCAGCTTTGGCTCCAGACTCTCCTCCATCCACCAGTGGCTCACCAGAGCATTGGCAGTGACAGACCGGGAGGGCATTCAGAGCTGTCCTCAGAGTGCCCGTCTGGCTGCCAGAAGACCCTGTCGTTGTGGCTACTGAAGGGGCCTGGGACCAGGCCTAGCCCTACTATTATGCGGGCCCATGCACCTTCATCAGGAGGCGGAAGGGAAGAAGTGGCAAATCGTGCCGCCCTCCCAGGGATGGGGACTCGGACTCCAGGACTCGACTCGTGAGTCGGACTGAGTCCCTCCTCTGACTCGAGTCAGACTCGAGTCCCATTATTTTTAGTGGGGCTCGAGACTTGACTCGGGACTCGAGACCAAGGACTCATGTTCCAAAATCGTGTTCCTCAAATGCAACATGGATAGGTTTTAGGAAGTACAGCAAGTTTATTTTTTAAAATCATTTCCCTAAAATGCAACCTTTCAGACATTTGGGGTTTGGCTGCCTCTGCCTGCCTGTCTGGGGTTCCCAGCCTCCTCTGCCTGCCTGGTCTCTTCTTAACCAGTTCCACAGTTTGAATTGCCCAAGACAAAGGCCTCTGCCTGCCTGCTTTGGGGTTCCCTGCCTCCTCTGCCTGCCTGGTTATTTTGGGTTTCTCTGCCTGGTCTGTTCTTGCCAAAATCAGTTGCAGAGTTTGGAAATAAAAAGGCACACTTGTGCCTAGAATTTATTTAAGCCACACATCTGAAGTAGCCTTATTTTGTTGGGAAAAAAACCCCATTGATTTTAATAGGGACTCGTGGAGTCAGCTTTGGGAGTGACTCGTGAGTCACCATTTTAGACCAAAGACTCGTGACTCGACTCGTGACTCGAAACCAAGGACTCTTCAACATCCCTGCGCCCTCCCCCTGCCAGGAGGTCCCGCCGCTGCCTCCAGTGGGTGCTCTGGAGGGCCCCACCAGCCGCTTTCCCCTTTGTGGCATCTGCCGCAGGATCAATTGAACGTTCAGAACTTGCTTTCCAGTGCTGGAGCTGCTGCAATCAGTAGCCAAGCCGGCTGCCATGTTCCCTCACAATGTCTCAGCTATCACCATTCCAACTGAGGCATTGTTGGGAAACATGGCACAGCAGCTTCTCACTTCCTGAAGCACTGGGAAAATATTTAAGCAAGAAACTGGGAAGGAAGATGCTGCCACTTTTACTGGTAACCCCCCCGTCCCATCTCCTTTCCTCCACTTTCACCTACCCTAAACCACCCGCCACATTTACTGCAGGGGTAAATGGATCTGTCAATTTTGGTTTCTCTCAGTTTTCCAATTTTCCAATCTTCAGTTTGGTTCATCCTGAACTGTGAGAATTTCTCCATTCTTAATGTCAGTTTGTCCCGAATATTGAGAATTTTTGTAAAAAAAAATAAAATTGCATGGAAATTCACAAGCATTCTTGTGCACATTTCTCCCAATACATGCATTTATTTTTTTTGCATAATATACACATTTCTGCAAGATTTTTTTCTTAATATAATACATTTTTAATATTATTTCCCCTAATATACACATCTTTGCAAGCATTTTTTGACTGGAGGACTCCATTGCAAAATTTGGAGATGTGTAAATTTTGAAGAATAACTGAATTTTGGCTAATGAAGTGGTTTGAAAGTGTGAAATTGGGTAAGTTCGCATTAAAATGCAAAGTGAACAATTCTAGAGAAAACTTCAGATCAGCTCTAAAGAGGTCATACTGCTGGATATAAAGACTGCAGGATGGGGAAATTCTAAAGTATGTACTAGTCGTAGGGATGTGCACAGAGCTCGATTGGGGGGGTGGAAGTCCACAAACTCGCCAGGCTCGACCCCCCCCGAACTCCACTCACCATACCTTTTCCCGAACTCGACTCACATTCTCGCAAGCCGAGCCAGGGAATCGACTTCTGGTTTCCAGTGCTACTTGGTTTACGTAGAAAATGGCGTAAGATACGTTAAAAATGACCGCGATTTGCATAATTTGCACAAATTGTGGCAGTTTTTAATGTACTTTACACTATTTTCTACATAAACAACATAGAGCTGGGGACCTGGAAGTCCAGTGAGCACCTCAGCTGGCGGTCAGCTCAGCTCGGCTCGAGTACTAGGGGCAGGTCCAAGTCCATCTTTAGACTTCCAGATGAAAAACAGGCTTAACACAAAACTCTCCTGAAAATTTCAGCACACATCTTCATGTTCTGTCTTCCATTTCCTTCTGATATCATCAGTCCTCCTTAGCATAAAAATTCATACTGTATTGCCCTGAGTACATATTCTCAGCTCAACTTCAATTTTCACATTAAGAGACTTGACATATTTTTCTTCCTTTTATAACTCTTAGTTACACCACAATGTGACTGCTACCAACTCAACCCCCACTAGAAACCATATTTCCACTAAACAAATACTCTGGGTAATTAGTGAAGAAGCGATAATATCTGAATGCATCATGTGTTGCACAAATTATGGCTTATTTGCCTTAAAGGAAATAGGCATGGCCCTAGTACTAGTAAGAGAGTACAGCCAACTTGAAGAAAGGATTTGAGTTATGGATCAGCTTGCCTGGTGTATGCTGGGAATGCATATGGTCAATGTGGGGTGTTGAATGCACACTGACTATATCTTTCAGGATTATTCTGGGAAAACACACACAATAGGCACATTCACATCTGCACTTGCAAACACAGAGGGTTGGATCCTGGCTAAGTTAGTTGCCCTCAGTTCCCACTGAAATCACAGGACCCAAGTCATTACGAACTTTTTACATTGCTGTCAATGGGACCAAAGTGCAATGCAACTAAGGATGCAATGTTTAGACAGAAAAATGTCCTACAACTAGGGATGTGTGAGGAATCCAATGAGGGGTGAAAATCCAACGGATTTTCATGATTCAGCTCCCTGGATTCTGGTTTGCCAGCCCTGTGCCGGCACCAAGTCACTATGATGCGAGTTGGGCCAGTTTGAGGACTTCCTTCTCTAGGAAAGGGCTGGAATTTGTGCATTTTTTAGCATGCTATGGAAATGTGCACAAATTGTGCTTTCTGCGCAATTTGCATAACTTTACACAATTTCAGCAACTTTACAAAATTTGCTTAAATTGTGGCATTTTGCACTTTTTGCGCAAATCGGCACCCGAAAAGCACATGGATCTAGCGCGATCGGCTGATTTAACACAAATCACACTCGATCCATGTGCTTTTCGGGTGCCAATTTGTGCAAAACATGCAAACTACTGCGATTTATGCAGATTTCTTTAGCGTATGAAAAAAAAGTGCAAACTGCAGTCCGTCTTAGAGACGGAAGTCTGAGGAGACTTGGCCGGTTTCTGATCATCAGATTGGAAGTGGGTTGAAAGTCCATCAAGCTCAAACAAGCCAGACTTCCCAGCACCAGCACATCCCTACCTACAGCTTCCAGCATTCCCCAGCCAGCATGGCTGGCTAGGGAATGCTGGGAGTTGTAGGACTTTTTTCTGTCTAAACATGCATAGGATTGGGCCGTTAGTTTGGATCCCACCAAGCGTTCTTAAGTTCTCTTGTTCTTCTTTGGACCTCAGCCTTTGCGCTAGCGTAGGTTTTTTTCTTGGCAGCGCAGTTAATATCATTTTGCCATATTTGGAAGGCTTTCCTTTTTTGGTCAATTATATATTTAATCTCATTGTCATTTTCATCAAACCAATCCTGATGTTTCTTAGTTTCATATCCAATAGTTTGTTCACAAGCTGCAGTAATGGAGGTTTTCAGCTTAGACCAATGGTCCTCAATGTTGTCAGGAGGTTCCGTAGGTCGATGTTCCTTAAGAAGTGATTGAAGACGAGTTTGCTTAATAGGATCTTGAAGGACTTGGATGTTCATTTTACGCCTTGGTTTCCTTCCTTGAAGCCTACGTTGGGGAGCAATGTTGATAACCATTGTGGACCGGATTAGTCGGTGGTCTGTCCAGCAGTCGTCGGCACTCACCATGGCCCTAGTAAGAAGTACATCGCGGCGATCTCTAACACGGACAATTACATAATCCAGAAGATGCCAGTGCTTTGACCGTGGGTGCTGCCATGATGTTTTAAACTTATTCTTTTGTCGAAAGAGCGTGTTTGTGATAGTGAGATTATGCTCTGCACATATAGACAAAAGTAAGAGTCCGTTCGGGTTGCTATTACCAACTCCGTCTTTTCCAATAGTTTCTGGCCATAAATCAAAGTCACGCCCAACTCTTGCGTTAAAATCGCCCAGGAGGATAATTTTATCCTCCTTAGGTATCTCTGACAGGAGAGTGTCCAACTGGCTGTAAAAACTTTCCTTGATGTCATCGTCAGCATCTAATGTTGGTGCATAAGTGCTCAAAATAGCGCTTGGTTATTGGCGAGCTTTAATCGAAGAGTTATCAGGCGTTCGTTAATGCCAGTAGGAACTTCTGACAAAGAGTTCACTAGTTCATTTTTGATGGCAAAGCCTACACCATGTATTCGTCGGTCCTGCTCAGGTAGTCCTTTCCAGAAGAAGGTAAAACCTCCTTTTTCTTCTTTCAGCTGTCCCTCTCCTGCCCTTCGAGTTTCTTGAAGTGCTGCTATGTCAATTTTAAACCGTCTCAGCTCCCTTGCAATAATAGCAGTCCTACGCTCAGGGCGTTCACTATCTATGTTATCCAGCAATGTCCGTATATTCCATGTTCCAAAATTCAAATGTCTTTTTCGACCGCTAAAATGGTGACCCCACTGGACGCGGTAATCCAGTCAGGGGAGAAAGAGGTAGACTATGTTTAGGGCACCTTTTCTAGCCCCCTCCCCATACAGGGTGAGCAGAGTGGATCCTAAATAGGGCTGCTCAGTCATGGATACAGCTGCCGAGCTGCTCGACTACCTCGTTCCTTGAACAGGGCGACTGAGTCTGCATCCACCGCCCATGTGCTGGTCCATGACTAGGGGCTTCCAGATTCACAGTCCTGCCTCCGTTGCCATTCGCCAGTCGCCATGGGACTTTGTTTGTTTGTTTGTTTGTTTGGGTTGGGTTGGGTTGGGTTGGATGGGTTGGGTTGGAAGACGCCTGTGCGTGAAACTGTTTTATGTGGGGAGATCGGTGCACAACGAATCACCACACAAACTTGACAGAGTATGGCAGAGATCCAGTGGCACGGTTACCCTGACGATTGGAAAACCATTCTCTGCTGCAGCCTTCATCCGCCTTCACAGCCGTTGTAATTTAGGTTTAATTATCTTCCGCCTGTTCTGCCGTTGAGGACTTTATGTTTTGGATCGTTCTTTGTCTGGTTCCTCTCCCCGGACCTTACCGCCATGGGTGACCCTACTGGGAGTACATAGCTCCCGACGGCATTGCTCACAGGATTCATCGGAACACGCAAGCCCACTCACCACTTCAAGGTGACGATCCGGCGAGGGGACCAGTGGTGGTACCATTGGGGTACCACCACAAAGAAGGCCCTTTCCCTGGTAGCTTCCCATTTCAACTCAGATGGCAGAGGAACCCAGAGCAGTTGACAAAGGAAAGACTGTAATGCCTGGTCCCAATTATCAATCTACCAGCTCTGTTCTGAACTAACTGCAGGTTAAATCACTTAGAGGCTTTGGCATCAGTTCTATGGGCCTTGCAGAGGAGAACTTCTCAGTGGATTATGAACTCTGGGCTTTGCTGGACCACTAGAGTAAGAAAGTTCCCAAGGTGGGAGCAGCCACTGAAAATGTCTTTGCGCCATTAAGACCCAGTGCATGGAAAGCATTGACAACTCCCCCCACCCCCAATTAAAATTAGCTCATGGGTTTTTCAAACATTTTTCAAAAACAGCAAACGAGTGAAGCATGAGTTCCGCTTTCCCACAAGTTCCAAAGGGAATAAAAGAGAAGAACTTACATGGAGGGGCAGCAGGAGAGACTCCCTGGAAAAGCTGGGAATGCCAATCCAAAGCATCAATTTGAGCTAAGCAGAGGCCCCACAAAACTTCTGGTGTGGCAGGAAGCACTCTCAAGTACCTGTTACCCCTTTCCTTCCTAGTCTGCCAAGGTAAGTCCCCCCCCATTTGCGAAAGGAGGGGGGCTGGCAAGGAGGGTTGATAGCGGCAGGGTGTCAGGCTCCAGTTTGGCCCAATCCCAGGAGAGACCTCCTCAGAGGAGAAGGAGTTCCCTCAGCACACCTCTCTCCTACTGTAGACCTGGGGCAACCGGAAGGGTCCTGCAGCAGGGATGCCTCACCTGAGGTCCCCAAGGATCCCTTTAACACTGTCATGAGACCAGCTTTGGCTCCAGACTCTCCTCCATCCACCAGTGGCTCACCAGAGCATTGGCAGTGACAGACCGGGAGGGCATTCAGAGCTGTCCTCAGAGTGCCCGTCTGGCTGCCAGAAGACCCTGTCGTTGTGGCTACTGAAGGGGCCTGGGACCAGGCCTAGCCCTACTATTATGCGGGCCCATGCACCTTCATCAGGAGGCGGAAGGGAAGAAGTGGCAAATCGTGCCGCCCTCCCAGGGATGGGGACTCGGACTCCAGGACTCGACTCGTGAGTCGGACTGAGTCCCTCCTCTGACTCGAGTCAGACTCGAGTCCCATTATTTTTAGTGGGGCTCGAGACTCGACTCGGGACTCGAGACCAAGGACTCATGTTCCAAAATCGTGTTCCTCAAATGCAACATGGATAGGTTTTAGGAAGTACAGCAAGTTTATTTTTTAAAATCATTTCCCTAAAATGCAACCTTTCAGACATTTGGGGTTTGGCTGCCTCTGCCTGCCTGTTTGGGGTTCCCAGTCTCCTCTGCCTGCCTGGTCTCTTCTTGACCAGTTCCACAGTTTGAATTGTGCAAGACAAAGGCCTCTGCCTGCCTGCTTTGGGGTTCCCTGCCTCCTCTGCCTGCCTGGTTATTTTGGGTTTGTCTGCCTGGTCTGTTCTTGCCAAAATCAGTGGCAGAGTTTGGAAATAAAAAGGCACACTTGTGCCTAGAATTTATTTAAGCCACACATCTGAAATAGCCTTATTTTGTTGGGGAAAAACCCCATTGATTTTAATAGGGACTCGTGGAGTCAGCTTTGGGAGTGACTCGTGAGTCACCATTTTGGACCAAAGGCTCGTGACTCGACTCGTGACTCGAAACCAAGGACTCTTCAACATCCCTGCGCCCTCCCCCTGCCAGGAGGTCCCGCCGCTGCCTCCAGTGGGTGCTCTGGAGAGCCCCACCAGCCGCTCTCCCCTTTGTGGCATCTGCCGCAGGATCAATTGAACGTTCAGAACTTGCTTTCCAGTGCTGGAGCTGCTGCAATCAGTAGCCAAGCCGGCTGCCATGTTCCCTCACAATGTCTCAGCTATCACCATTCCAACTGAGGCATTGTTGGGAAACATGGCACAGCAGCTTCTCACTTCCTGAAGCACTGGGAAAATATTTAAGCAAGAAACTGGGAAGGAAGATGCTGCCACTTTTACTGGTAACCCCCCCCTCCCATCTCCTTTCCTCCACTTTCACCTACCCTAAACCACCCGCCACATTTACTGCAGGGGTGAATGGATCTGTCAATTTTGGTTTCTCTCAGTTTTCCAATTTTCCAATCTTCAGTTTGGTTCATCCTGAACTGTGAGAATTTCTCCATTCTTAATGTCAGTTTGTCCCGAATATTGAGAATTTTTGTAAAAAAAAAATAAAATTGCATGGAAATTCACAAGCATTCTTGTGCACATTTCTCCCAATACATGCATTTTTTTTTGCATAATATACACATTTCTGCAAGATTTTTTTCTTAATAAAATACATTTTTAATATTATTTCCCCTAATATACACATTTTTGCAAGCATTTTTTGACTGGAGGACTCCATTGCAAAATTTGGAGATGTGTAAATTTCGAAGAATAACTGAATTTTGGCTAATGAAGTGGTTTGAAAGTGTGAAATTGGCCAAGTTTGCATTAAAATGCAAAGTGAACAAATTTCTTCCCCATCCCTAAAAAATGTTTCTAGAGAAAACTTCAGATCAGCTCTAAAGAGGTCATACTGCTGGATATAAAGACTGCAGGATGGGGAAATTCTAAAGTATGTACTAGTCGTGGGGATGTGCACAGAGCTCGATTGGGGGGTGGAAGTCCACAAACTCGCCGGGCTCGACCTCCCCGAACTCCACTCACCATACCTTTTCCCGAACTCGACTCACATTCTCGCAAGCCAAGCCAGGGAATCGACTTCTGGTTTCCAGTGCTACTTGGTTTACGTAGAAAATGGCGTAAGATACATTAAAAATGACCGCGATTTGCATAATTTGCACAAATTGTGGCAGTTTTTAATGTACTTTACACTATTTTCTACATAAACAACATAGAGCTGGGGACCTGGAAGTCCAGTGAGCACCTCAGCTGGCAGTCAGCTCAGCTCGGCTCAAGTACTAGGGGCAGGTCCAAGTCCATCTTTAGACTTCCAGATGAAAAACAGGCTTAACACAAAACTCTCCTGAAAATTTCAGCACACATCTTCATGTTCTGTCTTCCATTTCCTTCTGATATCATCAGTCCTCCTTAGCATAAAAATTCATACTGTATTGCCCTGAGTACATATTCTCAGCTCAACTTCAATTTTCACATTAAGAGACTTGACATATTTTTCTTCCTTTTATAACTCTTAGTTACACCACAATGTGACTGCTACCAACTCAACCCCCACTAGAAACCATATTTCCACTAAACAAATACTCTGGGTAATTAGTGAAGAAGCGATAATATCTGAATGCATCATGTGTTGCACAAATTATGGCTTATTTGCCTTAAAGGAAATAGGCATGGCCCTAGTACTAGTAAGAGAGTACAGCCAACTTGAAGAAAGGATTTGAGTTATGGATCAGCTTGCCTGGTGTATGCTGGGAATGCATATGGTCAATGTGGGGTGTTGAATGCACACTGACTATATCTTTCAGGATTATTCTGGGAAAACACACACAATAGGCACATTCACATCTGCACTTGCAAACACAGAGGGTTGGATCCTGGCTAAGTTAGTTGCCCTCAGTTCCCACTGAAATCACAGGACCCAAGTCATTACGAACTTTTTACATTGCTGTCAATGGGACCAAAGTGCAATGCAACTAAGGATGCAATGTTTAGACAGAAAAATGTCCTACAACTAGGGATGTGTGAGGAATCCAATGAGGGGTGAAAATCCAACGGATTTTCATGATTCAGCTCCCTGGATTCTGGTTTGCCAGCCCTGTGCCGGCACCAAGTCACTATGATGCGAGTTGGGCCAGTTTGAGGACTTCCTTCTCTAGGAAAGGGCTGGAATTTGTGCATTTTTTAGCATGCTATGGAAATGTGCACAAATTGTGCTTTCTGCGCAATTTGCATAACTTTACACAATTTCCGCAACTTTACAAAATTTGCTTAAATTGTGGCATTTTGCACTTTTTGCGCAAATCGGCACCCGAAAAGCACATGGATCTAGCGCGATCGGCTGATTTAACACAAATCATACTCGATCCACGTGCTTTTCGGGTGCCAATTTGTGCAAAACATGCAAACTACTGCGATTTATGCAGATTTCTTTAGCGTATGAAAAAAAAGTGCAAACTGCAGTCCGTCTTAGAGACGGAAATCTGAGGAGATTTGGCCGGTTTCTGATCATCAGATTGGAAGTGGGTTGAAAGTCCATCAAGCTCAAACAAGCCAGACTTCCCAGCGCCAGCACATCCCTACCTACAGCTTCCAGCATTCCCCAGCCAGCATGGCTGGCTAGGGAATGCTGGGAGTTGTAGGACTTTTTTCTGTCTAAACATGCATAGGATTGGGCCCTTAGTTTGGATCCCACCCGGAGAGTTTACAGCAGTTGTAACTTCAGCTGTGCTATGCATCTCTTTTGGACTATGTTCCCTGCCAGTTCAGTGGGCACTGCGGAGTAAGCTGGGGATAGGAAGAACTTTGTTTGGTTCTCACTTTAATATGAACCAAACTAATTTGTACCTCCTGAACTAATATGCAAACCATAATGCAATTATCTTTCAGTTTTCACACTTTTGCAACGCAGTTCTTTGATCAAAAATGCATACAAAAAAGCGTACGTTAGGGGAAATGGCTTGCCAAAAAATGTATATGTGGGGGACAAATGCATACAAAAATGCCTATTAATTTTCATGCCTACAAAAATGCACATGAAAATACGTACACATTTTCATGCAGACTTTACAAAAGCAAAAAAAAAAAAAAAAAACCATTCACAAGGTGATGCAAAAGCAGGATGGAATGCACTTGGGCTTGGGGGGGGGGAGGAAGTGAACATTTTAGTAAGGAAAGCAGATAGATTTGTTCATGCCTAGAGTAAACCCAATTGGCATTGTAGAACTGGACTCATTTATAGCTCAAGTTGCCAGTGAAGAGTGTCTCTGCAAATGCACCCACTGAAAGGCAAACAGGGAAAGTGATTTTCAGAGTAATTATTCTTTACCACATTATGCTTATTATTATATTATTTTGCAAATTGAGTTGCATTCGGCATGAACGTGCCCTTATATCAGAAACAAACAGACAGACACACATCCCAATTTACTTCCATACACTCACACATTTTTCAGTTAACAGATTTCAAAAGTGAACAAAGTACATAACAGTCGAAGGATTTAATTTCGTTTTTTCCCCCCTGTCAAATACTAACTTCGCCCAAAGCTAATTTTATTTATGATGAGTATGATCAACTTACTTTCACGAGTCATTGCTGTACAAACCTGAAGGAAGAGCTGGTGCTAATGTGTGAATAATTGTTGACACAATTAAGCACCCGCCACTATGCCTGTTAAATAGCTTCCAGCAGTAAAATTCTCCAGTATTTTAAAGTGATAGTAAGTCGATTCATTTCAAAGCACAGAGACAGAAGGGGGCGGGGGAGAGAGATCTTTCCTTGACAGTTTTTCGTGGGGTTCCGAATGGGTACTATATTTAGTACTGTGATCCTGCATTGCTGAGAATTTGGGCCTCACGGTAGATAATGACCATAGATTGAGCCAGATGACTATCGTTTACAGACTCAGTAAACAGTAAGCTCACCCTCTGACCTTCCTTCACAGAGACTGTCTGGTTCATAACCTGCAAGGGACTTCCGTCTGCCTAATGACCTCTTTGTGAATTGGTGGGATTGCTCTAAATTAGCCTACCTTCCGACTGCCTGCAAAAGGCAGGAATCAGCAACCTAGTTTGCACGGGAACATTAAGCAACATGTGTGTGTGGGGGGGAGCAGGGGTGGAAATAAATCCTCTTAATTCAAACGAGAAGCCAGCAATCAAAAGTTCTTAAAAAGTTACTGCATGTCTCATTTCTGCTCCAGTCTGTTGGGTTATATTTCAAGAGTTGACAGACCACACTCTTGTCTCATTGGTAACTGAAGGATACATATATATATATATATATATATGCCGAACAGATGCACACTACCAGCCCGATGCAACCCTCTCCACATTCCATGCTTATCAACTGAGAGGCTCAGCAGAATTGCTAGCTAGCTGCGATGCACAATGTCCACGAAAGGGCTACTGAAATGCCACATTTTGTGTGAATAACCATATGTATTATTACGATTATTATTTACACACTTGTGCACCGTTGTATTATTTGTACACCGTTCCACATCAAGCAGATTCCGGAGCGGTGAGAGGAAGACTATACAAGGAGGAAGGGCTGGGGGTGGGAAATACCTCAGAACCAGAGGCTGGAAAAAAAAAGAAAAAAAAAAACAACCTTAAGAATCCCAATGAAGCCATTGTCATCCCAATCTAGATATAAATTGCTAGTTCCCTATGTTTTCTTTCTTGACCAGGCCCTTAAAAGCCCTAGATTATGTCATATTCTAGCAGAACACCAAAGAAACAGAACCCAAAGTGGCACCTTGCACCGATACAGCTAATGGGACAACTCCCATGGCATAGAACCAGTGTGATATAGTTGTTATAGTGTTGGACTGGGACTAGGGAGACCCAGGTTCCAGTCCCCACTCAGCCATGAAGCTCACCAGGTGACTCTGAGCCAGTCACTGGCTCTCAGCCTAACCAACCTCACAGGGTTGTTGTGAGGATAAAAATGGAGAAGAGGAACATCATGAACACACCACCTCAGGCTTGTTGGAAGAAAGGCAGGATATAAATGTTGGACTAGGACTGTAGAGACCCAGGTTCAAATCCCCACTCATCCATGAAGTTCACCGGGTGACCTTGGACCAGTCACTATCACTATGTCTAATCTCTCTTGCAGGGCTTTTGTGAGGATAAATTAGAAAGGGGGGGGTGTAATCATGAGCTGAGTGGAAGAAGGGCGTGATTAAAATGTTCCTAAGAAATAAATAATGCAACATACTCACTAGCAGAGCGGTGTATCTTCACCATGCACACACACACAGCCTTGTCCTTCAGCATCAGGAAACTGGTAGTGCCAACTTTCCTGTGCAACATGCAGCCTTCCCGAGGCCAAGATGATGATGCACACAAGACCACATCTGCTCTACAGCCCCATCTGCAAATGCCATTAAAGCAAAGTTGCTGGAATTCAATGGCCGTGCTGGAACTATGACCCAACCACCATGATGCCAGCTTGACACCCAGCTTACTGATCCTACAGCGTTTTCTTGACAGCACAAGGGGCCATTGGAGATGGCAAATCTGTCTTTTGCTCATCCTAATCAACACATTATAACTACCCTCAAAATAGAAAGAGCATCTTTGATCACAAGCCCAAACCAGGAACAATGGAATCACGAGTACTGGCTCATTGGGATGAAATACACCTTTATCCTGCCAAGGATATGGCAATTTTTTTATTAACATTTATTATTTTTATTTGATTTATATAAAATATATACCCCACCTTTCTAAGAATACACATGTATTACTCCTGACATGCGGGCAGGGGGGGGGGATACAGGCCACCTTTTAACTTGCCACTGTGTGCATGTGACCTCTTGCTCTTATGATCCTGCACTAGATGTTGAGAATCCCAGGAGAGGAGCGGTAAAGCCAGTGTGAGAACCAGTGTGGCGTAATGGTTAGAGTGTTGGCCTGGGACTTGAGAGACCCAAGTTCTAGTCTCCACTTGCCCATGAAGCTCACTGGGTGACTTTGGGCCAGTCACTCACTCTCAGCCGAACCTACCTCACAAGGAACTCACATAGGCAAAGCACTCTCTCTAAGCCTCAATCCCCCATCCGCAATATGCCGATAATAATACTCTTCTACCGTACAGGGTTATTGTGAAAATTGTAACAATGTAATGTAAAGTGCTTTGAACATTCGAAAGCACTATTATGGAACAGACAGCATAGCCTAACACGTTCTTCCTGTGGGGGGGACGACCCTTTTGCATGCATTATGCAATGATAGAAATACATAACAGACTTTCCTTACATCACATCACTCACATCTTATAAACATACCAAGTAATATTTCTGCTAAGCGATCATTGCAACAAAACCACAACATTACCTGTGTGGTTTTTCTTTTTTACCCGTGCTGATGGAATGACTAGTGGGGAGCCCCACTCTGCCCAAAGATGCTTCTCGCTGCTTTGTTCTGATCCGTCACAGGAGACAACAGCAGTGGCATGAGCAGCCCGAGAAAAGCGAGAGAGATTGACGGAAATCCCACACAGAGTACGATCTCTCCACAGACAGGCAAGCAGTAGCTGCTTCCCTTGTCAAGCCAAGGCCCTGCTAACCCCAGGGCCTGTCCTTTTCTTCTCTGGAACAAATCAAATTTTGCAACCCAACATTGCCACATCATTCGAGCGTATTGACATAATTGGGACTTCAACCCCAATTTTGCTTTGTGTTTTTCAAACAGGGTTTACATAACTAGAGAACAAGATAAAGCACACACAATGCATTAGGGGCCCTAGCTAGTGAACAGTGAACTCCACGGGCTTTTGTATCCAGCAAGCAAAGCAGTCACCATATCCAAACCGCTAGCAACTCTAAGGCCATATAGATATATAGATACACACACACACACACACACACACATATATACATACATATACGCAGGGCTTTTTTTCTGGTGGAACTCACCGGAACCGAGTTCCAGCACCTTTTCTTCTATTAATTGCATTACAATTTAATCGCCATCTACTCCCGAGGAAATGTAATCCAAGAGTTCCGGTACCTTTTTCTCCAGAAAAAAAGCACTGCATATACGTATACGTATATATGTACATATACACATACAGTGGTTGCTATCCTGAAGAACAGCCCCTATCTTGGGCTTCTTTGAAGCTTTCTTCAAAGTAGTGGTGAGAGTGTTGGACTGGGACTCAGGAGATCCGGGTTCTAGTCGCCGCTCGGCCATGAAACTCACTGGGTGACTTTGGGCCAGTCACTGACTCTCAGTCTAACCTACCTCATAGGGTTGTTGTGAGGATAAAATGGAGAGGAGGAGGAGGATTATGTAAGCCACCTTGAGTTCCTTGCAGGAAAAAAGGCGGGGTATAAATGTAATAAATAAATAAATAAATAAATAAAAATAAATACCATAGATCATCCTTCCTCAGCCTGGAGCCCTCTGGATGTTTTGAACAACCACTCCCAGCATTCTTGACCATTGGCCATGCTGACTGGGGCTGATGGGAGCTGAAAAACTCATAACCTCTGAAGGGCACCAGGTTGGGGAAGGCTGCCACAGATTATGGGGGCTCTGTTGCAGAGGGGAGAGGGCTGCAGCTCACCAGCAAAGCACCTGCATTGCATGCAGAAGGTCCCGGGTTCAATCTCCAACTAGGGCTGGAAAAAACTGCTGTCTGAAACCCCAGAGAGCTGTTGCCAGTCAGTGCTGACAATACAGGGCTAGATGGACCAAGGGCCTGACTCAGTATAAAGCAGCTGCCTATGTCCCGATGTTCCCATCCAAATTTTGTCCTTATTTCCTAACATGTAAATTCTCAACTCACAGGGGAGTGGGGGGGATAGGGAGTTGCCTTATTGCAAGGCAAACTAATTTGTCCATCTAGCCCAGAAACTGTCTACTCTGTCTGGCAGCAGCACTCCAGGGACCCGGTTGGAGGTCTTTCACATCCCCTGTTACCTGATCCTTTAACTGGAAACGCCAGGGATTGAACTGGGGACATGTGTTCTACCACCGAGCAATGGAAGAAGAAGACGCAACATCCGCAGTTGGGCGATACCTTTACTAGGACCAACCAACATGTCACAAAATAATGAGCAAACTTTTTGAGTTCTTCAGAACACTTCCTCAAGATGGATGTTAGGCAAGAAATGGGGGGGGGGGCTGGCAAAGCTGCTTTATTGTGACTAGTGTTGGTTATCTGCCCACCACCCAACTTGTGGCGCACTTGGCACGTGCTGCTGCTGAGCTGGGCCAAAAGCAAGAGCCAGCCAAGGTACTCGTTGGACTTCCAGGTTCCCTCTGACGGGAGCGCTTTTATGTAGAAAATGGCATAAGATGCATTAAAAGTGGCCGCAGTTTGCGTAGCTTGCGCGGGAGAACGCGAGTCGAGCCGGGGAAGCAGGTAGGTCAAGCAGAGCTTGGTGGGTCGAGCCCGGCAAGTTCACTGGACTTCCACCCCCCAAACGAGCTCCACACACATCCCTGACTAGTCTGCATTAGTCACAGTCTTAAGATGAAGTGTAGGAAGGGATGGCAGCATTACAGGGCAATCCTATGCACATTCACTCAGAAGTAAGGCCCATGGAGTTGAATGGGGCTTACTCCCAGGTAAGTGTGCACAGTATTGCAGCTTTAGTTGGATTAGGCTCTCCTACATGCTATGTAGATTTCAGGTTATACTTAGGGGTTCTGGAACAGAGAAAGACGCACCATGGCTGATTCCCCATTTTTGAGAATATAAAATCCCACTGTTACTTGAAGACAGATCTGGTTGGTGGCTATTGTCCTACTGCAGATTTTGGAACCACCTGAAAGAGGCATGCTCCCTTCTCCTTCAAACAGGAGAGAACACTTCTTTTAAGATGATGCGTGTTGTGACACATGTGTACCTCCTCTAGAAACAAAGCATGCCTTCTGCTTCAAATTTACTGTTTTTCTTTACATGCAAATTCATGTAAATTTAATTAATC
Organism: Shinisaurus crocodilurus; assembly: GCA_021292165.1. Classification (NCBI taxonomy): domain Eukaryota; kingdom Metazoa; phylum Chordata; class Lepidosauria; order Squamata; family Shinisauridae; genus Shinisaurus; species Shinisaurus crocodilurus. Next base: position 279,894,651 of record CM037879.1, on the reverse strand, counting down.
CATTAACTAAAACTCCTATGACTAATCCACTAAGGGCACAGTCCTATGCAAGTCTAGATAGGGAAAACAGGCCTACAACTACCAGCATGCCCCAGCCAGCATAGCTGGCTGGGGCATGCTGGGAGTTGTAGGCCTTTTTTCCCATCTAATCTTGCATAGGATTGAGCCTCAAAATTTCTTCAACTGAATCATAATCCTAGATATAAACTAGTTTTAGTGGTCCGACTAAAAAACAAACAAACCGCTGGTTGGAAATCCTGTTATAAACAATAATACTGTTGTCACTGGAGGGAATAATTTGGGCTTGGGGGCAGACCCATGTTGTGTGGGGGGGAAATAGCATGGGAGGCAATTCAAATTTGATGCCAGATCCTATCAGTTCAGATAAGGGGTGGGAGGAACTGAGTCCTCCTGAGCATGCTATTTTTCTGCAGGCATTTATAGGGGATGTGTGTGTGTGTGTGTGTGTGTACACACACACACACACACTTTCACATTGGAGGCTCTTTAGCTACTGTATAGGCCAAGTGGTATTTTCATCATGCTTTTCTGTTAGAAGTTGAGATCAACATGGAGGGCAGGAGGAAAACTATGATGAGTACAGATTTCAGTGGAATTTCAGGATCCCTCTGCAACAGGAACTTGAGAGTCTTACTCAGCATAATGCAGGGATGGGGACTCGGACTCGAGGACTCGACTCGTGAGTCGGACTGAGTCCCCCCTCTGACTCGACTCGGACTCGAGTCCCAATATTTTTAATGGGACTCGAGACTCGACTCGGGACTCGAGACCAAGGACTCGTCAACATCCCTGGGCTGTTGACGAGTCTTCTGGCTGTGCCAGAAGGAGCGCGATCACCGGTGAAGAGCGCATGGAAGCGAGGCGTGCCGCTGCTCGGCCACTATGGACAGCTACCAGGAGTGCAGCCCCAACGATGTGTTGAGATTTATTTTGATTGATGTGTTGTTGTGGGGGGTTTGGGTTAGGGTCAGACATTTTGGGTTTGGCTGCCTCTGCCTGCCTGTTTGGGGTTCCCAGCCTCCTCTGCCTGCCTGGTCTCTTCTTGACCTGTTCAACAGTTGAATTGTCCAAGACAAAGGCCTCTGCCTGCCTGCTTTGGGGTTCCCTGCCTCCTCTGCCTGCCTGGTTATTTTGAGTTTGTCTGCCTGGTCTGTTCTTGCCAAAATCAGTTGCAGAGTTTGGAAATAAAAAGGCACACTTGTGCCTAGAATTTATTTAAGCCACACATCTGAAGTAGCCTTATTTTGTTGGGGGGAAACCCCATTGATTTTAATAGGGACTCGTGGAGTCAGTTTTGGGAGTGACTCAGGACTCGTGACTCGTGACTCGTGAGGCACCATTTTGGACCAAGGACTCAGACTCGGACTCGAGACTCGGGTCCAAAGACTCGTGACTCGACTCGTGACTCGAGACCAAGGACTCTTCAACATCCCTGGCATAATGCAAACATGCCATAGGCCATGTTGTTCAAAAATTATACTGCATTAAACAGATGCTACAAGTGCATCCATTAGATTTCGCCATTTAGAGAGAACTCACTTGACACTTCTCCACAGAAGAGGTGCTCTATTTAGGATCAGGAAACATGATAAGGATTACACTTCTATATTCCTTGGGATGAACTCGCATCTAATGACAAATGCAAATGTCAGGAGATCCTAGAAAAAAACACACACATTGTTCTTATGTGGAAATTCTGAGGTCCCTTAGCTAGCCTTCATGTGTCACTTGAATCCAAAAGGCAAAACTGACAATCCCTGGAAAATGTAGCAAGTCAGCAAGTGGGGAACAGTTTCCCCATAATGCATTTACTTCATTAGAAATGAATTGATAATGTTATCACTAAACAAACATTGACAGTGTACTACTAATTGGATTGTCCTTATTGTTATGTTAAAAAAAATAGTCCAACTGGCGAAAAAAGAGAGAGATACTAGAGCTCAAGTTTCTCTGGATGTCATGTTTTCTGTGCAGGGCTGTTGACCCCAATCAGTGGGTGGCATGAGAGGTCATCAGGGTCAGGTGGTGTCCTGGGCCCCAGAATTTTCCAAAGGGTCACCAATTGAGTGACCACCACCTTGATTCTCACTTGGCATCAGGTCTAGCCAGCTGAGGGACAATGTACTCTACCTCCCGCCAAGATCTGCACCAAATGGGAATACCTTGGATTGCAAGTAACTTGGTTTGAGAGCGTTTTGCAAGACAAGCAAATTTTTAAATATTTATTTATTTATTTGATATACAAGTGACGTCTTGCAATACAAGTACTGTAGTATGGCTTAAATTAAAAATCTCTGTACAAATTTTTTTGGGGGGATTTCGTTTTGATATAAGAGTGTTTTGGATTACAAGCACGTTTCCGGAACGAATTATGCTCTCAATCCAAGGCATGACTGTAGCACCGAGCCCTCCAGGGTGTTCTCTCAAGTTGCGTGCCAGCCTCAGATCTTCTCAGGGCCCATACCTTCACAGACATGGTGGAGCTCTCGTGGCTCAAGTTGACAGAGGGACTCCCAAAAGCAAAAGCTATCCCTGTGGCAGCAGCCTCCAGGGCAAGCACTGCTAACCCTCAGCTCTGTTAGCATCTGCCCTATGTTGTGAATCACCTCCAGGCTGCAGTTCAGACCATCTTCCGGGGCAATAATATGCTGGTATTTTGGCTCACCCCATTTGTCTTTGGCCCTTTTGCATTCACCCCCAATCACCATTAGAATACGGCCACTAAGAGCTTCTCCAAAATTGAATTTGGCCCTCAGGCTGGTCCGACAACCTTGCCTTAAAGTTTCGAGCCTAAGGTCTACCTGGGTTAAAAACAACAACAGCTGGCAGTCACAAGCTGTCCAGGCTGTTGGAAGTCCCCACTGGCGGCAAGTTTGGCCAGCTTTTTGATCCCATTTGGACTTGCTGAAAATCGGCTAAATGCCTCCTGGAACTGGGTCAATGAAATCGTAGGGGTGGGGCAGACTGGGGCTCAGCCTCATACAGTCTAGCAAGAGTTTTGCCACCTGATTCTAGCGACTATATAAATTGCTCCTTGTTTTTCAAGCGTGTGTTTAAGGACTGGAGTCTCCCCCATCATCTACCTGGCAACTCTTCGAGCACTTGAGCTGTCTGCCTCCGAATTTCCTCTTTTCTATTGTGGTCCCTTGGCCGGTTTTCAAATCACAACAAGACTGACTCTGCCTCCCGCTCTGGGGTTACCGGGTTTCCTAAACAACCTCCTGCGAAAGGACTTAACACAAAGCGTTTTCGACATCTAAATAAATCACAGCCAGCGCGCGTCTTCATCCCCCCCCCCCCAGTTTTGCTATGTCTTTCTAAGAAGACGAAAAAACAATTCTAATTAGTTGGTGTTTGTACAGCACTTTGAAGATGAAACACACTACTGTGTTTGAGTATTATTATTGTAATGCCTGGGGCGTCATCTCCAATTTGCTTCTCAGAAAACTGAACATGATCCAACAGCAGCTCATGTGGGAGCCAGCGCAGGGAATCCCAATTACTACCTCCACGTTGTCAGGAAGCCACTTGGGTAAGCCAGCGTTCAAATAAGCAAACACCACTCCTCCTCGCCCCAAAATCTGGTTCACAACTCATGTTTAACAGGGGTCATATTGAAGGACAGTGCTGCAGCTAGGCAATTTTAGACCCTGGCTGGCTGGGGAAAGCTGAGGGTTCTAGGACTTCCCCCCCCCCCCGTCTAAACATGCATAGGATTGCGCCCTTAATGATTTACAGCCCCTTTAGACAGCCATGTGTACTTCTTCGGTTGCGAAGCACACGACCAACATTTCTCCTCTCACCACCCCACCGCAACTACCATTGCATCCTTTACAACTGCTTCTACATTCCTGATCTGAAATGAAATGAAAACTGTGTGTCAGCCCTGATTAAAACGGAATGCTCTGCGCACGCGCACTTTTTGCATATTAAAACTCATTCAAACCAGAGCACTGTCGTGACTGCAGGAATGGAAGGGACTTTGCTTCTGTTGCCCTGATGCGAAACACATTTACCCGGGAATGAGCACCATTTTGCTGCAGAAAAGGATTAAATACATTTAAAGTAAAAAAAAAAAATAATGAAATGAGTGTCCGGATCCATGTCTGTGCCCATCCAGCTACACAGTAACTATAAAATGTTTTTAAGAATAAGAAAAAAGAAAGGATGCTGTGGGAAATAGTGTCAGCCCCAGTGGGCCATGGCATGGCCAGGTGCTGGATGTCATCATGCCTCCATGACTTGTTGTCACTCACTGGGTGGTCATTTGCAGCCCCCCCCAAAGCTACGGTGCCCTGGACTTCAGCCCTGAGATCCAAGCCTAGCTGCACCACACTTGAAGAACCAACACTGGCTCTGCCAACTGAGTCACTCCCATGAGGAACAAGACAACAGCAGAGGGCTCTTTCACCTCCACTTCTCAAAAATGAACAACAGCAGAGGCTTTAGTGGCACCTTCCCCTCATCATCATGCAGTTCAGATCCTAATTTGGAGGCACAGACTGAGGGATGCATGTAACTGAACTCCCACCCCATGCAAAGAAGTAACAACAGAAGCTCTAGGTTGGCCCCATCTCCAAAAGAGAAGACATACATCAGCAAAAACTGAGGAGAAAAGAGGACACCATTTTGCATAAATTTTGCATATGCCAATTTTTTAAATGCACATTTAGAAATCATTGCTATAATTTAAATAGAAATATTTAATATAACTCAAATAGAAACTCACTGTTTCATTGTCTGCATTTCATGTTCTTAATGTGTTGTACACCGCCCAAAGAACTTGGGTTATTGGGCAATTTTAAAGTATAAACGATAAATTAAAATAATACATTTCGCCAGAGTGGGAGAGAAGGCTGTGACCCATGTACCTGCTGCTCAATCTGCTCTCTTGGTGCTGTTTATGGGAAACTTAAAGCACAGGTGGTGTTAGGGGGCAGCCCACTAGGGTTGGAGCCCTGTCCCCGAATCTTTCATTGGGAGCCCCGAATCTCTGGGAGGCCACCTGCCCCACCACCCTGCTGTCCATGGGCACTTGCTGAAATAAAGATGCAGGGCCCTGCCCTGATGATCTCTGTTGCATCTGATCCCCCTGGACTAGCTGGCTTTTTGCCGCCATGTGCTTCACCTCCTGCTGCCCCCCGTGAATCTTTCTGCCTGAGGTTTTTTTCTGAAATCAAACACCCTCCTCTCCCCTGTCCATTCATCCTTTTTTTTTTTTTTTTACGACTAGGGGTGTCCTTAGGAGACAGGGTCCTTTAAAAACACACACACATGCAGACTTTAGAGCATATGTAAATTAGCATATGCAAATTTGTGAATTTATGGGGGGGGCTGTCCTCTGGGCCTGAGCCCTGGATCTTTTTGGTACCCAGCACTACCCCTGAGTTTAAGGCCCCAGCCTGCTGTCCCATTGTAGGGGTCTTTATCTTTAAACCAGACTTGGACCAGACAGTCCTGCAAATAGAGCAGTGGTGTGTTCTCCAACCTTGGGTCCCCAGATGTTTTTGGCCTACAACTCCCAGCATGCCCCAGCCAGCATAGCTGGGAGTTGTAGGCCAAAAACACCTGGGGACCCAAGGTTGGAGAACACTGAAATAGAGGATGCCTTCACACAGAGGATCTGACAGCCCTTCAAACAGAGGACTGGCTTCAGGACACATGACCACCCTAAGAAGCTCCTTATGCACCTTATTTTCTCAGTGAGAAAGACACAAGGGGTTGGTAGCGGAGGCTCTTGCTGCTTTTCAGACTCTGGGGGAGTTGCTTGCCATGCCCTTTGCTCATGTCTCGACCTGCTTGGGCGAAAGTAGCTAACCACAGGGTGGTTTCCTTTAGATCAGGGGTAGGTGGAAAGTCTCCAGAAACAGGATTAGGCCCCTGGGCCTCCAGTTGCCATTCCCTGTCTAAAACGGAAAGATTTTACCCTTTGCCAAGCGTGGTCCCCTTTTGACCCACTTGTTGTTGTGAGAGCACTGTCTCCAGCGCATGACTATATTTTGCAGGAATTTCAGGCAAAAGGGTGAGCATTTTTTGACAACAACAGCAATGACAAAATATTTCCCTGAATGCTTTACGAAGCTTGAAAGCTTCGTTCTGCTCAGATCAGTCCCACTACTTGTATAGCCACGGTTACTTGGAAGTAAGTCCCACTGAGTTCAAGAAGACCTAGGGCGCGATCCTATTGCGATGCCCGTAACTAAGCCCCCAAACTTAGAGACTTAATAGTCATCCTACGCAGAGCGGGAGGAGCACCAGAAGAAGCAATCTTCGCTTCCCCATCCTCCCGCCCTGCATTTTCACTAAACAGGCTTTTTTGCCCATCTAGCTGGAGAGTTTTGGAGGGGGAGGGAAGGAGGCTGGGATTGGGGAGTGGGATTGGGGCGGCGTCAGGATAGTTCATGGCCTCTCCAGGCTCCTCCCCTTCCCTCCCACTGGAACACCCCCTTTTACCCCTCTCCGAGGTTAATTTTCCAACCTTGGAGAACCGCCGGCCCGTTTCTTTCTGTGCTGGCTGTGAGGGGGAGTAGGGTTAGAACTCCGATTCCCCTTCACAGATCCAACCTCGGATCTAGGAATCCGAAATATCCTATGGCCTCTCAGACACTGTCTCGGGGCCACAGGATTGCTCCCTTAGTAAATATATATAGGAGTATAGTCTGAGACCAGTTCTAGACTGTATTCTTTCTTTAAGGACATATATCTGAACACAGCCTCTTTCTGTTGTTTTTGTTTTTTACTGGCTCTCCTCTTGTGACTTTAACCCCAACCTTAATTTCTAGAAGTTGAGGAGATAAGGTCTGCCCCACCCACCCCTGCATCCACCCACTTATCTCTATGACAAAAGCGTTGACTGATATTTTTTCTGATCATCACTACTGCTAACCCCCCCCCCAAAAGCAGGAACAAAGGCAAAAAAAAAAAGAAAAAAAAGTGGGGACCTTAGAGTTACAGAAGTGCCTTCTTTGCAGCTGATAGCATGAGCATTTACACTGTGAAATGGGCATGTGTGCAACTTTTTTGGGCCATCCATAAGTAGTTAACCTAAACGTGTATTGGGGGGAGATAGCAGTGAAATTCTCCCATGGCAGACACGGAGAAGAACTTCAGGGGCACGTAAGCACCCACCTCAAAGGAAAGGCAAGCTTTACAAATCCCCAAATTCTTCTTTAGGCCAGATCAAAATCCAAACTGGAGAAGAATTAGAATCCCCGGCTACCCTCCCTCCATTCCCAAATCACGCATCCCACTAACCGTGACCCAAAACACCGGGCGGGTTTGCACATCACGCTAACCCATCCTGGCAAGAAGCGGCAGTGGGTTGGTTGTTATGCGAACGACCCACAGTGCACCCAAGAGACGATCAGGCTCACCATGGGTTGATCCTGGGAATCCCTCCCTCCCCCCTCAGTCCTCCAGGCAGTAACTTAGGGGACTTGGCAGCTGAAATCGCCTTATCTCCTCTCCACGCTGCAAGCCCTTTTTGCTCACCGCAGCTTTTTTCCCTTGATCCTTTCCCCACCCCCATAGATCACAAACAGCTGTGGCCAACCAGTGACAGCCCCTCCAAAAAGCTACTTGGGCACTTTGGAGGGGCTATCACTGGCAGTGGCATGGGCGAGATCGCCAAGAGTGGCAAGGGGTTCTTTTGCCACTTTTGCCAAGCGCCTCACTCGCCGTTTCCCACAACCCACAGTGGGATTGGTCATTCAGGTTCAGAGAACGTGACAACTCATTGTGGGCTGAACAACCCCACGAACAGCCCATGGGTTCTCAGGGTGGTTTGTTGGGAAAAACAAACAAACCACCCTGTGGGAAATGGTCTGGGTTCAGGTGACACAACAACCCACCATGGCTAGTTATCCATGATGGGTTGTCATGTCATGAGAACTAGGTCGCCATCTTACTTCCATTTACTTACTCTAAGATTGGTGGCAGAAGCAATAGTGGTGGTTTGTGGGAAGAAGGCAAGAAGAAAGTCAATCTCTTCTCCACTCCCAGTCACCATGGTGCACTGCAGCATGCTGGGGTATAAGGCCCAGAGGCCCATGGAAGATGTAGTTCTCCCAAGGCCTTCTGCAATTGCAATATGGTAGCATTCAAGCATGGTGTATGGCATCTTTTTGCTCCTGTTTTGAACTTAGCTGTAATTAAACTTTTAATCTAGGTTTTAGATGATGATGTTTCAGACAGTTCTTGTTTGGTTTTACTTCATCATGTATTTTACTTTCTGAAGTTTCCGTAATTCGCTTTGATTTTTTTTTTGGGGGGGGGAGGCAGAGTATAAATCTATTACTTAAATAAATAAAAGACAGTAGTAGTGAAGGCTTCCAAATCATGGAACAGGCATTCAGGCAGAGGATTACATGCAAATATATAGATTTACAACTTTACATACAAAATCAAGAAAGAGAGATGTATCGTTACAGCAATGGAATATTTCTATTTCTTTTCCCTTTTCCTTCCTAGCAAAATTGTGAACTTTCACTAAAACTTGGCAGAGCTACCCGAGAGCCAAAAATAAAATAAAATACTGCTTTGGGGGCATATCTGGCTTGTCCATTCCTGCCTTACAGTCAAAAAGGCAATCTTCAACACCGTTGTAGCATTCCCACAAAAATACAAGCCTTTCCACTTTACCTTATTTTTGTAGACAAGCTTACAAACAGCAGTGCTCTTCAACGGGAGGAAAGCCAGAGAAAAATTACCCGGCACGTGTCGTGCTCTGAGTTTCCAGCCTGGCAACACTCCTTGTGTTATGAATTTTTGGTTTCTCCTCCTGACTTCTTCCCTGTCACTACAGTAGGTTTGTTTTCATTTTGTGTTTTCAAGCATGGGTTGTGGTCATGTCTATCCCATGTGTCTCTCTGTTTTTTTGTTTTTGTTGTATTTTTTTTTTTTTTTTAGTGCCGCGGAGCGTTCCCTGCGTCTCATCATTGCTTTTGGCCCGAACTCCTAACAGGAAATGCGAGATTTATTTTATCTGGCTTGAACTACATTGTTCCTTCCTGACTACTGGTGTTACTTCACTCTGAATAACATGACTTGGTGCTCACGGCCCGCTTAAGGTCAAAGCCGGAGGGTAATAATAGGCGTATTTAAGAGCAGTGGGGGCTGAGAAAAGAGAAAGACATGGTGAGTGTGGAGGAAGGAGGGGGAGAGTACTGAAGATGTGATTAAAGAGTCTTCTCTCGCTGGCAGAAAGTTGCCACGGCTGGAGAAATGTGACTTAGTAGTTTTGACAGCTTGATCCTAGACATGCTTACTCAGAAGTAAATCCCATTGAGTTCAAGGGGGTTTACTCCAAATTAATTGTGCATGGCACTGCAGAGTGCTAGGTTTAAAAGGAGAGAGTCTCTCTACACGTTGTGTTAATTACATGGCATAAAACTCTCTTTCTTGTTTTTCTTTCCTTTACAGTAAGTGTGTGGGGGCCCTGATCCAGACTGGGACCAGCATGCCTAGGGAGCAGAGGTTTAGTCCTTCCTTCCCCAGCGGCTTCTCTGCGAGAATTCACCCACCACCTACGCAGCAGGCAAAGAAGCGAAAAAGGCCTCCATTCATGCCAATGGAGGCTTCCCCCACTTTCTTTACCTGCCATGCGTGTGCATGTGAATTTTGGCAGGGTAGTGGCTGGGGAGAGAAGGATTAAAATTCCCCCCCCCCCACAGCACATGGTGGTCCTGATCCAGATCAGGGCTCTGCACACTCACTTTAAAATAAAGAGTAAAAAAAAAAAAAACAAGAAAGGGGGTTGCATGCTACGTAATTAACATAACATGTCTTTTTGACCCAGAGAGGGAAGGCGAGAGGGAGGATGGGGACTCAACAGGTGCTACAAAACTATAGTTTGGCTAAATCAGTGTTCTCCAACCTTGGGTCCCCAGATGTTTTTGGCCTACAACTCCCAGCATGCCCCAGCCAGCTATGCTGGCTGGGGCATGCTGGGAGTTGTAGGCCAAAAACATCTGGGGACCCAAGGTTGGAGAACACTGGACTATATAAACTGTATTCAGGAACAACTATCCCACCCAACTCTGATCCTTTTTTGCCCTGGCAGCCAGTCAATAAGCACTATTTTGTTTGAAAAGTATATAATGGAGAGCTGAGGAATAATGTCATTTATCCCCACCCCTTTTGTTTATAGATTTCATAGATCATAGAGTTGGAAGGGGCCTACAAGGCCATCGAGTCCAACCCCCTGCTCAATGCAGGAAACTAGAGGAGGGGGTCTCCCATCCAAGTAATATCCAGGCCTGACCCTGCTTAGCTTTCCACACTCAGACAGGCTGAGCCAGCGTGAGCCACAGGCCTGCGTTTATTACATGTATATCCCACATTTCTTCCATCATGGAACTTGAAGCGGCTACATGGGGTTCCCTTCCAAGCGCTGACCAGAACTGGGCCTGCTTAGCTTCAGCAAGGTGGTAGCCTTCACAGCACACTCTGGGATCTCCCACCGAGTTGCTCAAAGAGGAACAGGTCATAGAATCATAGAATCATAGAAAAGTAGAGTTGGAAGGGGCCTACAAGGCCATCGAGTCCAACCCCCTGCTCAATGCAGGAATCCAGGTCAAAGCATCTCTGACAGATGTCTGTCCAGCTGCACCTTGAATGCCTCCAGAGTGGGAGAGCCCACGACCTCCCTAGGTAGTTGATTCCATTGTCTTATTGCTCTGACAGTCAGGAAATTTTTCCTGATGTTCAGGTGGAATCTGGTTCACCCACTCCCACTTTGTTCTCACAACAACCCTGACATGTAGGTTAGCCCAAGAGTCTGTGGGAAGCTAAGCCGGGTCAGGCCTGGTTATTCCTTGGATGGGATACCCCTCCTCTAGTTTCCTGCACTGAGCCGGGGGTTGGACACGATGGCCTTGTGTAGGCCCCTTCCAACTCTATGATCCTATGATATCCTATGACCCAGCATCCTGGACTGAGCAGCATGGCTGACTGAGTGGCAATTTGAACACGAGACTCCACAGTCATCCACTCTTACCCAACATTTTTTCCCTTGAGGGCTGCATGCGGTGATGGGCAGGGGGTCAGAGGTCACACACAAACATGCACAAACATGCGCACAAGTGAACACATGCACCCTTCCCCCTGCTACACCTCAAACTCACACTCATCCATACACACACACACACACACACACACAAAGCAGTGAGAAAAAAAATGTGATCTTCTCCGCTGAATCAGGATCACTGGGGGAAGGGGTGGGCAAGGTTAAAGCCTCCCCCTGCAGCGATCCCAATGAAGATGGCTCTCCCAGTGCTCCTAATAGCAGCACTTTTGCCTCCATATTTGAACCAAAAAATATCCCACAGAGTATTACTTAAAATACACCGGTGGTGTTTTTTTTTTTTTTAATGCAGTATGACTTAGAATATATCCAGCAGTAGATCTTTAAATCTGTCCGAGGGTCTTGCTTCCCCCTTCCTCTGCAAAATATGAAACAGTTCCCCGGGACCCTCCTTTAAACTTCTTTCATCTAGACCCCAATAATGCACTCACTAATTTGGCCACCAACCTTTTGAGATTCAAATGTCTACCCTCCCTGCTCTTATTTACTCTGCCATTGGCAAAACGTCATTCTCTGTGTTTTCTGAGCATAGGGAAGAAAAACAGCTAGACTGCAGCATCCTAGACTGTCTGTTGTGGTTCGTCATGATGGAAGCTGTGCCAGTGCAGTTTGCCCATGTTTTACTAAGAGCCATCTGGCAACATGCAAATCTGCACAGGGCCCTTGTTTTTCTCTCTTTCTTTCTCCTCTCTCTCTCTCCCTCTCTCTCTTTCTTTAAAAGCACACTGGACAGCCAAAGAGATTGCCAAGCTGCTAGGATGGTTGCCAGATGGTAGTCAGGTATGTTTATCGTTTAAGATTCTTATTTTTATGTTGGTGCGTTTGCATGCTGTTTATCTAGAGACAAGGAATGTGGCTTAGAGAATAGAACATGGGAAGAAGAAAACCTGAGTAGACCACAGGTGTTTAAAACAGGATTTTAAAATTCAAGGTAGCTAGTTGACAGACATTATTTGCCCTGTCTCATGACAGAACAACCACCATCACATATTTAAGCAATTCAAGCAAATGAATTGTGAGCTAAGGCTGATGGGAGTGGCAGTCCAACAACATGTTCCTATGTTTCCCAAAACACCCTGAGTAAAAGCTGTTTCTTAAAGCTTTCCCTCATCTTCTTTGCAATTTCCCTTATGGTCCCTCACCATCTCTTCCTTTTCCTCTAGATTTTCCAGCAATGTCTTGTCTAATGGCTACTAAGAACCCCTGAGGGCCAACCTAATCGCTCTTCTAATCCTATGCACGGCAGGTTTGCTTACTCCACTGTAAGCATGCATGGTCCCAATTCAGATTGGGACCATGGCACTCTGGGAGGGTGGAGGTTAAATCTTCCCCCCACCCATTTTCATCTCGAAATCCCAATGCCCCTCGTGCTGGTGGGGGTTGAAATAAAAGGGAAATAGCTTCCATTGACACTAATGGAGACTTTCCTTCTTTTTTTAACCCCCCAATGGAGGATGGGGATGGAATTTGGGGGCAGAAATGGTGCGGAAGGTTTAACACACACCCCTTCCTGGAGTGCCATGGTCCTGATCCAAATTGGCCCACACGTGCTTACGCTAGAGCAAGCAAACCTATCATGGATAGCTTAAGAACATAAGTAGAGCCATGCTGGATCAGACCAAGGGTCCATCTAGTCCAGCATTCTGTTCACACAGTGGCCAACCAGATGCCCACTGGGATCCCACAAGCAACACATGAATGAAACAGCACCCTCCTACCCACGTTCCCCAGCAACTGGTGTACATTGGCACAGTGCCTCTGATCCTGGAAGTGGCATATAGCCATCAGGACTAGTAGCCATTGATAGCCTTCTCCTCCAGGGATTTGTCCAATCCCCTTTTAAAGCCCTCTAATTTGGTGGCCATCACTACATCTCGTGCAAGTGAATTCCATAGTTTAACTCTGCACTGTGTGAAGAAGTCCTTCCTTTTATCTGTCCTGAAGAACCTCCCACCAATCAGCTTCATGGGATGACCCCTTTGGGTTCTAGTAGCATGAGATACAGCTTCACTATGTGTGATTAAAAGAACATTTAGTTTGGGCCTCAGGCACCCAGCAAGCATTGAGAGTCTGTCAAGTCTCACTATATTCTATAGGAGCACAAGAACTGATTGACTGGATCAGACTACGGGCCTGTCTTGTTTCCACAAGGGGCCACACCCAGATGCCTCTAGGAAACTCAAAAAGCACCACAAAAAATAATGGCAGTGGCTGTCCCTTGGAAGCAGTTGGAAGGTACCTCAAAGATCATCTATCTAGTCCAACACACTGCCGGTGCAGGAAATCCACTTCTACAGCATTCCTTATAGGTGACCATCTAGCCTCTTCTTAAAAAGCACACTAACAAACGTGAATCCACCCCCTCCTAAGACAATCTGGAATTTGCTACCACAAGACGTAGTGATGGTCCCCAACTTGGATGGGTTTAAAAGGGGATTGGACAAATTCAAGAAGGATAAGGCTATCAATGATTACTAGTCAGGATAGTTATATATTACCTCCAGTAGCACCAGCAGTATGTCTATGTACACCAGCTGCTGGGGAACATGAGCATTAGATGCTATTGCACTAATGTCCTGCTGGTGGACTTCCCAATGGGGTGTCTGGTTGGCTGCTGTAGAAACAGAATGCTGGACTAGACAGGCCTCTGGTCTGACGCAGCAGGGCTCTTAGAATCATAGAATCATAGAAAAGTAGAGTTGGAAGGGGCCTATAAGGCCATCGAGTCCAACCCCCTGCTCAATGCAGGAATCCAGGTCCAAGCATCCCTGACAGATGGCTGTCCAGCCGCACCTTGAATGCCTCCAGAGTGGGAGAGCCCACCACCACCCTAGGTCGTTGGTTCCATTGTCTTATTGCTCTAACAGTCAGGAATTTTTTGCCTGATGTTTAGGTGGAATCTGGGTTCCTGTAACTTGAGCCCATTATTCCGTGTCCAGCAAACTGGGATGATCGAAAAGAGATCCTGGCCCTCCTCTGTGTGACAACCCTTCAAGTACTGGAAGAGTGCGATCATATCTCCCCTCAGTCTCCTCTTCTGAAGGCTAAACATGCCCAGTTCTTTCAGTCTCTCCTCATAGGGCCTTGTTTCCAGTCCCTTTATCATCTTTTTTGCCCTCCTCTGAACCCTCTCCAGTTTGTATACATCCTTCTTAAAGTGTGGTGCCCAGAACTGGACGCAGTACTCAAGATGAAGTCTAACCAGTACTGAGTAAAGGGGAATTATCACTTCCCGCGATTTGGAAGCTATACTTCTATTAATGCAGCCCCAAATAGCATTTGCCTTCTTTGCAGCCACATCGCATTGCTGGCTCATATTCAGTTTGTGATCTACCACAATTCCAAGATCCTTCTCACTTGTAGTATTGTTGAGCCAAATGTCCCCCATTCTGTAACTGTGCATTTGGTTTCCTTTCCCTAGGTGCAGCACTCGGGATTTATCCCTATTAAATTTCATTCTGTTGTTTTCGGCCCAGTGCTCTTCTTATGTTTATTATTTATATTTGTTTATCGCCCATCTGGCCGGCAACCGGCCACCCTGGGCGATGTACATAGAATAAAAACAATAAAATACATTTAAAACAATATAAAAATTTTAAAATCTTAACCCACCCCATATTCCCGCCTGAATAACCAGGTTTTTAATGAGCGACGGAAGCTCAGCAGAAAGGGGGCATGGCGGAGGTTACTCGGGAGAGAGTTCCACAGTGCGGGGGCCGCCACAGAAAAGGCCCTCTTCCTCGTCCCCACCAGTCTAGCTGCTCTGGCTGAAGGGACAAGGAGAAGGCCATCCGTGGCAGATCTTGTTGAGCGGCCCAATTGGTGTTGCTGGTGACCCTCCTTGAGATAGACTGGACCGGAACCGTATAGGGTTTTAAAGGTCAAAACCAACACCTTGAATTCGGCTCGGCAAGCAACTGGTAGCCAGTGCAAATTCTTCAGCACTGGCGTGATGTGATCCCGCTGGCGGCTGCCTTTAACCAGGCGAGCCACCGCGTTCTGTACCAGCTGTAGCTTCCGAATCATCTTCAAGGGTAACCCCACGTAGAGCACATTACTGTAGTCTAGGCGAGAGGAGACCAAGGCATGAACCACTGATGGGAGCAGGTGATTAGGAAGGTAGGGGCGCAGCTGCCGTATCAGATGGAGTTGATACAGCGCCGCCCGGCTCACAGCTGCCACCTGAGCCTCCATGGACAGCTGGGAGTCTAGAATGACCCCCAAGCTGCAGACCTGGTCCTTCAGGGGGAGATGTACCCCATTCAGCACCAGGTCAACATCCCCTAACCTCCCCTTGTCCCCCACCAGAAGTACCTCGGTCTTGTCGGGGTTCAGTTTCAGCATGTTCCTTCCCATCCAGCCAGCCACTGCCTCCAGGCACTTGGGCAGGGTCTCAACAGCCAACCTTGGTGAGGACTTGAAACAGAGGTAGAGCTGCGTGTCATCCGCATACTGATGACACCGCACCCCAAACCTCCTGATGATAGCTCCCAGCGGCTTGAGGTAGATGTTGAATAACATCGGGGAGAGGATGGAACCCTGCGGCACTCCACAAGTGAGCGGCCAAGGGTCCGAAGCCTCCTCCCCGAGAACTACCCTCTGACACCTTCCAGAGAGGCAGGACCGGAACCATTGCAATACAGTGCCTCCCAAGCCCAACCCCTCCAGGCGGTCCAGGAGGGTACCGTGGTCAACGGTATCAAAAGCTGCTGAGAGATCGAGGAGGACTAGAAAGGAGCATTCGCCCCTATCCAAAGCCCTCCTCATATCATCCACCAAGGCGACCAAGGCTGTCTCCGTCCCATGTCCAGACCTGAAGCCCGACTGGCACGGATCTAAATAATCGGCTTCATCCAAGTGTGCCTTCAACTGAGCACCCACCACATGCTCGATCACCTTGCCCAGAAATGGTAAATTGGAGACTGGGCGAAAGTTGTTTAAATCCTGGGGATCCAAGGAGGGCTTCTTTAGAAGCGGTCTTATTACTGCCTCCTTGAGGGCTGATGGCATCACTGCCTCCTCGAGGGAGGCATTCACCACTGCCTTGATCCTCTCACCCAGTCTCTCCCTGCAGCTCATTATGAGCCAGGACGGGCAAGGATCAAGCAAGCAGGTGGTCGGCCTCACAGATGAAAGCACCTTGTCCACTTCATCAAGCACCTTGTCCACTTCATCAAGTGGACAAGGTGGACAGATGTTCTTACGCACTATCTAGCATCTAGTATCTCTAACAGTGCACAGCTGATAAAAATGTCATGGCATGTTAAAAAAAATTACCACCATCTCATTTTTTATCCCAATCTTTCCCCCAGAAGTTCAGGGTAGCATATATGAGGTTTTCCTTGTTTATTTTCACAACAACCTTGTGAGGTAGGTTAGGCACAGTGAGCTTCATGGCTAAGCAGGGATTTGAACCCAGCTCTCCTCAGTCTAAGTTGTTATTTTATCAATAACACTAAATTTGCTCTCTGGGAGACTTGGACTCAAAGCATATACTGCTCACTAAAAATGGTTTCTCCATTAAGTGCTATAGCATAAGTTATAATTTTTTAAAGAGTCATTTTAAAGGTTCTGTTAGTCCAGGGAAATAAACTCTATAGGGAAGGGTTTCAGTGGAACTTCCACTAAGCAGGAGTTTCTGGGCCTGGATTGTGTCATTAATCCAGTCCTGAGGAAATAAATGCGTCTTTTTTCGTTTTTCGGAACATTCCTGTTTCATTGGATGTATAGCCTTACCTCTAAAAAGCCTTATGGAATTGGCACTCCAACTTGTGCGAACTCTTCCCAAAGGCAACCCAAACGCCGAACACTCTCCGTGACGTTACTGCTTCGTTTCCCGTGTCCTGTTTCTTTCCAGCAGTCCTCCGCAGGCCAGAGTTTTATTACAACAAGGCCGAGGCTACACTCATTTGGAAGAAAACTGCTGTGTCAGTTCTGCAAGCAAAAAAAATAAAACCCAACTCCCCCCACACACAGAAAAAGCCACTTGTAGTTCTGATTGCTATTGGAAATGAGCATATGATTATGACTAGGGTGCTTGGGGGAAGGGGCGAGTGCTGTTAACATATCTCATTTAAATACACGCGCTGGGATTTTGTTCTGTTTCCCCCCCCCCTTCACTTTAGGTAAGGTAATTATTATGAAAACTGTCAGCTGGGTTATTAATTAAACAGCCATGAAGATGACACACACCATACAGCCCCCCCTCCCCCAATAAGTCTTGGCATAAGGGCAAACAGAAAATGTTGGCAGGAGGCGGAGAGTGGAAGAGGGCCGCAGAACCTCGCCATGCCCAGGCCCTCTTGACACAGAAGGGTTTCCCTTCCCTCTGCCAATACTTCATTCGACGCCAGCTCGGCTACATCCCCACTTCCAACAATGGCTCTCCTCCATATTGGCAACCAAAGCCGCGCAGAAGAAAATATGAAATTGCTCTTGGAAAAATGTGAGTGGAAGGATGAGCACTGAGCCAAGAGAGAAGGATCCAAATGTAAGCTCCCACACTGTTAAATGTCACTCGGAAATATCACAGAGAGAGAAAGAGAGAGAGAGAGAGAGAGAGAGAGTAAGCTTTGTCCACAATGAGACGTAAGAGATGACAACTGCACTGAGTGATAATAGAAAATAATTAAGAGATATGCAGTACATCTGTGGACTCCTGACATGATAAAGTAAACCTCACCTCACTTTGACACTGGATTTGTTTACATGTTACAAGAATAGGTCCTTGGAATAATGCTCATACTCTAGAGATGTGCAAATCAGCAAATTCAGCAAAACTTAAGGTCATCAAAGTTCTCTGAATTCCATCTCAAAGTTCGTTCTGACTTGAGTCTATATCAGAATGCGAGCTTTGGTTTTTTCCCCTTTTTGCTTGAAAATCCGTGTGTATTTTTG
The DNA here is from genome assembly GCA_021292165.1 of Shinisaurus crocodilurus. Lineage (NCBI taxonomy): Eukaryota > Metazoa > Chordata > Lepidosauria > Squamata > Shinisauridae > Shinisaurus > Shinisaurus crocodilurus. The sequence goes on along the minus strand of CM037879.1, from coordinate 279,876,650 downwards.
TGCGCATTTTCCCCAATGTACACATCAGTTGTGCGCATCTTCAAAATGTAAGCATTCTTCTACCATGGATTAAAGCGTGTTTGTGTTCATTTTTCAAAAGTACACATTTTTTCATGCATATTTTTCAAATGTACGCATGCTGTCCGAACGCATTTGTTTTAGGTCATGAATGACATTGTGCGCTCGGAAATGTACGAACTTTGACCGCAGATTGCGTCCAAGTCCATGTTTGATCCAGAAGGTGGTAAATCCTGATCAAATACAAACTGAAATGAATTTTCTCATACATCGCTAACTGCTACTAATAATAACAACAACAGTTTATATTGAGCTTTAATCATTTTTGCATTGTCTGCTCTCACAGTATGTTTTCCACCTGTTGGATGGATGGATGCTCTGTGACATTCGCAGCTGCGTAACAGGCAGAAATCAACAGGTGGCATTTTTCTTGGAAATGGAGATAAAGTGATGAGAAAAAGCTCCAGCTGCTGGATTTTGAGAGGGAAAACATCACCTGCTGATTTTTGCCGGCGATGTTGCTCTTAAAGTCCATGAGCCTTGTCTATTCCAAGGTGGCAGCCAGGGATGGGCAAAGCTGCCCCCCAGCTCAGAAAAACAACAACAACAGCCCAAGGAGTGGATTTCTGAGGAATTTCTGAAGGATACAGCAGCACAATCCATCAAGTTGGTTTTATCAGAGACTCTAAACTCCAACACAGGGGCTCTGAGTTGAGGGCAAGTTTAGAGACTTCACACGGTAGTGTTTGCTTGATGCTGCAAGTTCAGGTGGCACTTAGCAAGAGCAGGCATTTGCTACGGCTCCACTTTCAGAAAAGGGCCTACCAATCCAACACATTGTCACCTTGTGCTGGTATTAACCTACAAAGCCCTAAATGGCTTGGTCCAGGTTACCTGAAAGATCCTCTCATCCCATATATATTTGCTCAGACCCAAAGATCACCTTCAGGGGCCCTTCTCTGGGTGCCCCCAGTGAATGAGATGAGGCGGCTGGCTACTAAGAAGAGGGCCTTTTCAGTAGTGGCACTCCATTTGTGAAATGCCCTTCCCAGAGGAGATTGCCTGGTGCCTTTGTTGTGGTCTTCTCTCAGCATCTGGTGAAGACTTCCTTTATGTTTCCAAGGTTTTGTAGTCCTTCAGTTTTAAAAATGGTCTGGTAACCTGTGTCCTCACTGTGGGAAGCTGTGTGGATCTAGAATTGGCCTCCACAGTCACTTACGGACCCATCGCTAGAGTCTACACAATCTTCTTTAGAATTTCCTCCTTTTATCCCAGAAGACAATCTTACTCGGTCACGAGTGATCGCCTGATGATGATGATGATGATGATGATGATGATGATGATGAGAACTTTGCACTGCTGCTGGATTTTGTTCTAGTTTTTACTTTGGTCTTATTATTTTTTAAACCTAGGGTTTTTATATTATGGTTTACTATATTATTGTAGTTTATGGTTTTAAGTTTTGTGTTGTTTTTTTAAGTGCCCAGAGAGCTTCAGCTATTAGGCAGTATAGACATGTAATAAATAAATGTAATAAAATAAATAAATATTTCAGAGGCAGAGATAATTTGCAATGCGTGTGTTCCGTTGCTTCCAGGTAATGGGGGGGGGGCATCGAAGGAGCTCTGCCCAAGACCCCCCCCCTACACACACACACAGTCCCAAAGCTGGCACTGGATCATGGACTGCACAGCTCTTTGTGCCCCAAATCACTGGAAGTGTGGAGAATTTCGGGAATTCCATCACATGGCCAAACTGGGAGAAATGTGAGAGTGAGAGATGACGACCGAAAGCAAATCTATAATTTGAGCTTCTTGGAGGGTATTTGTGATCCTTACTTTGGAATTTTCCTCCCAATTCAAGGCAAATTTGGAGGGTCATAATTCAGGTGGAACCTTGGTAGGAATTTCAAGGTAAGTTAATAATTTCTGATAAGATTAGCAAAGCCTCAGGTTAACGGGTGTGGGTCAGACAGCTGGCTTTGAGAGATGGTAAATCAGGGAATGCCTCGTTCCTCATATATCAGAGGAAACTTTTTGGCATCCCTTACTGAAGAGCAGTTTAGAAATGACCCTCCACCATCCCTCCATCCCCATCTCTTTCCCAGGGATGGCCAGTTTTGCTTCCTTCCATATTACATTCTTTAAATCTCAAGTTTTTTCTGTCCCATATATAAAGAAATTGGTAAATTCTGGTAAATGCTTATCTAAAACAAACTGAAATGAAATTCTCATCCAGCTGAACTAGCCAAATTCAATGGGTAAAGCTATTCCTGGAGAGGACCACGGTGTACCTGTCTGCTGTATGTAGTGATATTTATATCCCACCTTTTTTCCTGCAAGGAACCCAAGGTGGCTTACGTGATCCTCCTCCTCCTCCTCCTCTTCATTTTATCCTCACAACAGCCCTGTGAGGTAGGTTAGGCTGAGTCAGTGACTGGCCCAAAGTCACCCAGTGAGCTTCATGGCCAAGTGGGGACTAGAACCCGGATCTCCCGAGTCCCAGTCCAAGACTCTAACCACTACGCAACACTACATGGCTGTTTAAGATGCAGAGCCTGTCCTCATTGTACAAGAAAAAATAAAGTGGCAACCCTAATTCAGTACCACAAACATGGCTAAATAGACTGGGATTTATGAAGAGATTTGCAAATTTCGAAAAGATGTCATGCTCCCCCTCTTCAAAACAGAACAAAATTCTTACCTATCCCTACACTTTCCTACTTGCCTGACTTAACTCAGGGCCAAAAAACACATTACGTCAGAGATTTGTGACTGGACCTGGCAGCATTTTTGTTTGTTTTTTACTTTAATGCAATCATGGCATGGAGGTGGGTCCAAATCTGACTGGACCTGTCATGCTGTGTGTGGGGGGAAGTTTAACTCTTTCTTCCTGCACCGTTATCTAAATCACACAACCTTCTAAAGTTGCTGTTAGCTGCACAAGGGAAAAATACATTTAAATTTGGAGCCTCTGAGCTGCATTCAATTAAAACAAACATAAAACATGAGTTCCAATCATGAGTCTCCTCTGTAATGTGTACTTTGGAGCTCTGGCAGGATCAAGCCAGAAGCTGTTCTTGGGTTACAACAATTTTATTTCTGAAAGAGAGAGAAAAACAAGTTGTCATGATTGCAGTGAAAGGAGATGCCTGTTTAAAAACATGAAGCCTGACAGACAGAGATTCAACTTTTTTTTCTGGCCCAGGGGTACAGGGATTGGGTGGATTTCTGCCAGTTATGAAGCTGTCTTCAGTTGCCATACTGGAAAAGAAGGTGGCAACCTTGGCCCAATCATTTGGCTATGTTTTATGATGTCACAAATACACACGCACAATGCGGAGAGTGCAGAGGAAGGATCAGTCATCGAATATTGAAAATCAGAGCAGACACTGTGGAAGCAGAAGGTCTGTTTGGCTGTACAGAACGAAAAAATCCCACAGGATATATGGGGGGGGGGTTTGCTGTTGCATAAAAGTGCTGTGAGGGGATTTGGGAGGGTGCAGTAAAGAAGTGGAAGAGGGATAGAGAAAATACCACACAAGATCTAAGGATGAAGATAGCTGAATTTCGCATATCAATTCAAAACCTTAGCTGCATATATATATATATAGAGAGAGCAGTGTTTCTCAACCTTGGGTCCCCAGATGTTTTTGGCCTACAACTCCCAGCATGCCCCAGCCAGCTATGCTGGCTGGGGCATGCTGGGAGTTGTAGGCCAAAAACATCTGGGGACCCAAGGTTGAGAAACACTGATATAGAGAGTGAGAGAGAGAGAGAGAGTCATTGTCATATTTTGTTTCTCTTTTAAGCCTCAGTCACCCACCTAGAATTCTACTGAATGGGTAGCAAAGTTTGTGTAGTCTGCTAATGGTTGATTAAACTTGCAATACCTTTTTGTTTAAAAAATGAATCTGCAAAGGTACACCGGACTTTTTGATCGGAGAACAACGGTCATGATCCATATTTCTTATAAACACTTCAACTCATGTTTTAAACATTTTCTGGCTTATTCCGAATCCTTCTGGGTTAAAGAAAGAAAGAAAGGGGGGGGAAATCTTCTTAGCTGTGGTGTTTGCAAATTAGGAAAATTTCACAAGTGCCGTGGCGTAAGTGACGCAAAAGCCCCACCCTTCCCACGTAGGAAAGCCGTGTGCTACTGGCAGCCAAACTCATCTCATCTCGTACATTCCAGGGAGGCCTTGGGAAATGGAAAAACAGCCCTGGGATTTCCATTAGCTGTGTGTGTGTGTGTGTGTCTCTCTCTCTCTTTCTCTCCCCCACATGGGCACACCCAAGTCATGGTACAATTCTAAGTCATCAGCAGGGCTGGAGCGGATAGTGTAAAAACGCTGTAATAAACAGCCTTTGGGTCATCCACATTCTCATGATTGTTTTTGCAAAGGCAGACAAACCACGAATGGGAAAGGAGGGGAGCCATGTGTTGTTGGTTTTTCTCCTTGATCCACGCAGCCCCCAGTGTTCCAGAATAAACGCTGGCGTACAGGAGAAGTGCATTATGCTAACTATTCCTTTGCAACTCCGCCACACTAAAGGTAAGATATAACACAGTGCAGCTTTTATCCACCAGGATTCCCCTCAGGCAGCCTCCGTAAAAGGGTTAATGACAGATGTTTCCATTAAATCTGACCTACCTCTTAATTTTGCAGCCGTCTCACAATACCCGGCCTTTGTGCTTATTTGCATGGGCAAATAGAGCTGCTCTATGACATGTTGTGCACAGTGAACGCACGTGCTCCCAGATGTCAATTCGTTTTAAAACCATGTGTACAACGTTGATCTGCACTTCTGTAATCTTTTTTAAAGACCTTTTGAAAATGCTCCTATTCACAGGGAATTCAAACATTCTATCTACTCCAAAGGCCCGGCTGCGATCTTCATCACTTTTGGAGTACCAGAGTGCACGTTGATTCTCATGGCAATACTGGGAGCGGTGCGGTAACCGGGATATATATTTTTTTGCAGGGATTGTTCGCCTGCGTCTCTTTGCCCCAATGCTGCTGCTTTTAACCAAAGCCAATGTGGTTTAGTGGCTGGACTGGCCCAATCACTGCCTCTCAGGCTAGCTCACCTCACAGGGTTGTTGTGAAGACAATGTGGGGGGGTGGGCTATGTATGCCACTCTATGCTCCATGGAGAAAAGGTAGAACAAAAATGTAAAACAAACAAACATAGTGAAACAAAGAAACAGAAACCTTCTGCTACCCAGGGATTGATGAATCTGTCAATTTAAGTTTCTCTCAGTTTCTGATTTTCCAATCTTACATTCGGTTTGTCACAAACTTTGATATATATATATATATATATATATATATGTTTGTATGAAAATGTGTGTGTGTGTTTGTGCACATGTCTCCTAATGAATGCATTCTTACACACAATTTTGCCTAATTATTGCATTTCAATGTTATTTTCACTAATACACACATTTGTGTGTGCACTTACAACTAATATACACATTTTTCCATGCATTTGTTTTACTATACTTGCAGAACCCCATTGCAAGATTTGGAGAAGTGTGAATTTCTAATGATGAATGAGTTTTGGTTCGTGTATTGGTTAAAAAGCGCAAAATTAGGTACGTTCACATTAAAATGCAAACTGAACAAATTTCTCCCCCATCTCTACTGTGTGAGTGTTGCCCATCTCTACTGTTTTTGCACTGAGAAAAAGGTTCTCATATAGTTTTGAGAGGGTTGCAAAAGTTGGTCAACATTGGGGGTAGACTACATTTTGGGGGCCCGTGGGCATATCTTTCTGGGGCACTGCCAGAAAATGGGCACACTGCAGATGAGAGCATCAGTCTGCTGCATCCTGAGACCCAAGTGTGGCCCAGAGGCATTCATGGGAAAAGAGCCTGGGAGCAACTAGAGAGGCCCTTGCTTTGGTTTAAAGCAATCCCAGCTGCATCAAAACAGATTTTAATAGGCAGGTGGCAAGAAAGGTGTATGAAGGTGCCCTGGTGCTGACGAATGCCACATTTCCTACCCTGCTATACATGCCACATTTGCCATTGAGAAGGAATTTTAAGTTGTCCCATGTGGCAATTATCATATGGTGCCCCAGTCACCAGAGCAATACAAATTCCCCCAAAGCACAGTTGCTCCAACTAGGGATGGGGTGTGTGTGGAGAATTTTGCATTTTGATAAGAATTCGCACTTTCCAATTCGACATGCAAACCTGAACAGTTATCATTCAGTACTCACATTTCTCAGGATTTTGTGAATTCTCCAAACAAAAAAAAATCCATACAAAATTGCACACATTAGGGAAAAGCACGCACAAAAATGCAGATATTGGGGGACATAACATAGAAAAAAGCATAGAAGAAAATAAGGGGAGCTGCTTACAAAAAATTGGTATATTTGGTAAAAATGCTTACAAAAGTATAGTATACATTAGGAGATATGCATATGAATTTTCATGTCACTTACTACTACTGCAGCTTTATTTAAAAAAAATAATAATAACAGCAGGCATGGGGAGCATTTTTACTGGGAACATGGCATGCAGGGAGGCAGATTTTAACCCTTTCTTCCCCCAACATGATACTGACAAAAAATCTTTCCCCACAGCTATTAGCCCTGGGAGGGAAGCTTTCATTGGTGACAACAAGAGCTTCCCTTCCAGGGCTAACAGCACCAAGGGTATGGGATACAATTTTGTTGGGACCATGGTGAGCCGGGGTGTATTGTCAACATGCTGTGGTCCCAAGGAAAATCATGCACACACACGCACACACACAAACTTAAAAAAAACCTAGCGCATCAGGGAGAAAGATTCATCATCATCTCATGGACTGGGAGAGTGACAAAGCATTCAAAATCACGGCAGGCAACACTACCCATGGTCTAAAGTGGCAAAGTCCAAAAGTCGACCCACCCTGCCCTCTATGATGTATAAAAGGGTTCTGGCTGTTAGAGTACTGTCCCAGAACTACAAATTGCAGCATTCCTTTGGGAGAAGATGTTGTAATTACACTGTCTTAAATTGCTTTTGTAGTGCAAATCTAGCCTAAAGCAAAAACAACTCTCACTAGGATCCCACCAAACCGAGTAACAACAACAAGCACAGACCAACAGCCAAACTAACTTTTTCCACCCTGAACTACTACATGTTTATATCACTACAGTATTATAACACTTGTAACAATTTGTCTTAGAGGCAAGTGGGTTCAGGGGGACACCTTTGGAGTATATACTAATCTCAATTCAGATAATCTTCATTGCCCTACTCAAGTGCAGAGTATCACAGACATCTATAAACAGTACCTGCCCAGGTGACTAAACTGCTACAAGGAATCCAGGAGAAGATACTATGTCTTTTTAAAGGGACTTGTAAACATTAGTGACCCCTAGAGGAACTGAGATGAACAGATTCACCATCCGCAACAGGTTAGAAAGACACACAGAGAAAGCTGTGTGTGTGTGTGTGTGTGTGTGTATGCACTCACACACACAGGATATTATCTGAGAGAAATAGTCATCATGAAAAGAAATGCTCATCCACAAATGGACTGGGTGAACATGTCTTGTGATAAACAGTGATACTGCTGAAAGTTGTAATTAATAGACTTGTCCGTTCATAATGTTCACCTTTCTAGCGAGCCTGGATCGATGCATTATGAATGCACTATTAAGTTCGAAATTGATTTTGAGCTTTGGAACATGTGCAGTAAAGTAATACACTGATTCTGCCCTCCCTAAATTTTCATTGTCCTTCTACCTAGACCCCCCCCCAAAAAAAAACCCTTAGCTGAAGCAGTCTCATTAGCTGCTTCCTTCATTATTGTTGCCGCTGCAACTCTGGCTCTGAGAAGGAGGACTCTGCAGGTCCGTTGTCATACTGACAACGGCAAGTAAACATCACACGAAATCATCATGGAGGCAGGCCACATGAAAACAACCCATCAGAAAAGGGGCCACATAACATGGTGATGCATGCTGTACTATGCGATTCCAAACTACAGCTCCCAAGATGCAACTTGATATCGCGCAGGCCAAAATCTCGCATACATGGAATGAGATTTTGTATTAAAGAGCTATACAGTGTGGCGTAGCGTTTAGAGTGTTGGACTGGGATGCGGGAGATCCGGGTTCTAGTCCCCGCTCGGCCATGAAGCTCACTGGGTGACTTTGGGCTAGGCACTGACTCTCAGCCTAACCTACCTCACAGGGTTGTTGTGAGGATAAAACACAGAGGAGAGGGAGGATTATGTAAGCTGCCTTGTGTTCCTTGCAGGAAAAAAGGTGGGATATAAATCTAATCTAATAGATAAATAAATACATAAATAAATAAAGGGAAACTCTCATCAGAGCTCACATGGATGAAGTCATTACTTTCTGAGAAAATAACATATTCACATGAGGTAAGTTTGCCCATCATCACAGGTCCTAAACCAGGCCTGGATAATTTAGGTGAACATATCCCACCCAGCTGGTTATGGCAACCCACAAACAGCTTGGTCAACCTCCTATATTTGGTACTTGCCTCGGACTGCAGAAATGGGGTGTGGATAGTGGTGGGCGACCCTCCCTCCCGCCACCAGACTCGCTGGATGCTCAGCGAGTGCTGCTGCTGCGCCTGCCGAGTTTGCCGGACTTCCACCCCCTGAACGAAATCCTCACACATCCCTAGGTGTGGGTGCATTTCAAGAATGCAAACAGCTTGGCTAGGAAAGACTTCTACCTAATGCCTTGGAGAGCCATCCCCGGTCAGAGTAGGAGTAGTAGTAGTGGTGGTGGTGGTATTATTATTATTATTAGTAGTAGTAGTAGTAGTAGTAGTAGTATTGTCGTCATCATCATCATCATCATCATCATCATCATCATCATCATCATCATCATCATCCTGCCTTTTCCCCAATATTCCCAAAGACTCAAGGTGGCTTTACAACATTAACATTTGTACAGTTAAAACATATAAATAGAGAAATACAAAAATTAAAAATATAATTAAATCAGCAATAGTATTAAAATTATATAAAATTATATAAAAGAGTAGGCTAATGGTCCGTCTCGGTATAAACCCACTTCATGCATTTTTATGGACTGCATATGTCTAATGGGTCTCTAGTTGCTAACCATTGCCTTATAGACATGGTTTAAACTTTACTGTACATGGTGGTTTAGAAACCTTATTTTGCTTATCCTCATAGGGCATTGTTTATTATACCTATCTTATAGATGTGAAATGAATGCAGGAAGATAGTAAAAAAAAAAAAAATTTAAACCACATATACAGGTGGGGGTTTGTATTCAGAAAAATGGCCCTGGCCGCGTAGAGACAGAACATGTTCCTGATATCACCGTGAAAGTATTAAGGCACTGTTTATTTATTTCGATCACTCCAAATTACTGTTACTGTTGGAGTATTACTGTTGGATCACTCTCTGCACCCATCAGCCTATACACGTAAGCCCTATGCAGGCGTTCTCCAGAATGCAGGAGGGATCAAAAAGTGAAGGGGGCCGGGGCTCTGCATGCGACCCCACCCTCTGTATCCCTGTGTGTGGTCGCCTCCGCCCTCCACCTCCTCAGCCCTTGACCTTATTTATTTATTTTATGTATTATATTTATACCCCGCCTTTTTTCCTGAAAGGAACCCAAGGCGGCTTACATAATCCTCCTCCTCCTCCTCCTCCTCCTCCTCTCCACTTTATCCTCGCACAACACACTGACTGGCAGCAGCTCCTCAGGGTTTCAGGCAGGGCTTTTTCCAGCACCTACCTGGAGATGCCAGGGATTGAACCAGGGACCTCCTGCATGCAAAGCAGGTGGCACGGCCCCTCCCACCCATGGCCCTCCCATCGATGGCCCCTCCCTGGGTCTTGCGAAGAAACCATCCTGGAGGCTGAGTGCCGCAATAAGCCCAGGGGGGAGCACCCTACCCTTGACATTTGACCCCATTCCCCTAATAGTGAAATTCCCCATTTGGTGTCCAGAGAATGGGACCAGAAATGTGGGTGGGGGGCTGGGAAAGGAAGCAGAATTAATGTTACCCTGGCAGCATGTTATCTGGTACATCCATCTAGTGTATTAAACAAAGAAAGCACCAAATGTCTGGCTGAGAACTGTATGGTTATCATATGTTTGTGAAGTAGGATCTGCCGATTAAATGCGTACTAAATTTAATTTTCTTTGCATGTCGCTTGCTTACTCGATAAAACCCTTTGTGAATCAGCAACAACCAGAGTGACTGCAGAGCTGAATAACACCACTGGAAGTTTACAAGCACGTTTCCGGAACGAATTATGCTCTCAATCCAAGGCATGACTGTACTTCTTTTTTTTTTCTGCTAAAGGAAGCCACTCTCTCGGTCCTAAAATCTGAAATCTCTATTTCCCCCCCCCCCCACTATATAATTAATAGGTGTTCTGTTTAGCACCGTTTTTGGATAAGCAAAACTCCTAGTCCTTCAGCACAGTCCGAAACGATATTCAGGGCATTTGCTGATACCTTCTTTCCAGCAATTCCAAGTCCGTGTGTGAAGTTAAATAACAATCGCTTCATTAGAACAGAAATGTCGATATGACAAAGATAAATGCTTGTTTCCTCTACTGGCAATGTGTCCACTTCCCATGTTCAGTACCAGCTTAGTTGTAAAGATCTGCTGCTCCCCCCTCCCTCCCCCACAAGTGCCATTACAATTCCATCAAAGTGCAAATTACTGAAGAAAGTATTCTGTTAACATTGCAAGCTGTGACTTGGCATAGAAAGGAACGTCGCTGAGCGGAGATAGCGGCGAGTATCCCGTTGCAGATTAACGTGTGCGCGGAGGGAAAAGCCCCGATTTAGACAGCCCGGCAGGGGTTCTCCCGTCATGTTACATGTTAATTCGGCAAACTGAAACTCCTTGACAATTCCTTGGCGGTTAAGAAGGAGGTAAGCATCCTAATGCTTTGACAGAACTAACTTCCCTCACACACGTCTGTCCCTAACCCCTCTGTCTCCCCACTTTCCTCATGTCACGATTTCATAATGCAAGCACGGGCACAGCATTCAGAACTGATGGAAAGGACTCTTAGGCACTGGAAAGAGGAAGGGGAAAAAATGCTGGAATCCATTTCATGGTTCTTCACACCTAAATGTAAGTAACAAGTATGAACCACAGAACAATAACCCAGGGGTAGGAAACCTGGCACCCTCCAGATCTTTTGGACTACAAATCCCATAATCTGTGATCATTGCCCACGCTTGCTGGGGTGTATGGGACTTGTATTCCAAAAGATCTGGAGAGCACCAGGCTGTCTACCCCTGCCATAACAGCTGGTGTGGCATAATCGCGGAGAGACTGCTCTATGAATCAAGACTCCCTACGTTTGAATCTTGATTGAGGACAGACAAAAGAGCATACTTCTTCACACAGCGTCATTTGATGGCTACTAGCTTAGATGGCTTTAAAAGGGGATTAGGCAAATCTATGGTGGATAGGTCTATCAGTGGCCATTAGCCATGATGGCTATAATCCCTCTCTGTGTTCAGAGGCAATATTGATTGATTGATTTTACAATATTTTGATCCCACTCCTCAGCCAAGAAGGAGTGTGGCTTACATGCACTCAGCTTAAACACGACGGTCCCTGCCCACAGGCTTACAGTCTAGAACAACACACAGCACATAAGGAAAAAGTGATGGGGAAGGAAGAGGAAAAACTGAAGTAGACCTTCAGAAGGGCTGGTGGAAGGGCCCTGCTTCCCTTCTCATCTCCCTGTCTGCAACCTGCTGGAACGCCTGCTGCCACTTAATACCAGCTACTAAGCAGCAACAACAGGAAAAGAATCTTGCCTTCATAGAATCATAGAATAGTAGAATTGGAAGGGGCCCATAAGGCCATCGAGTCCAACCCAATGCAGGAATCCAAGTCAAAGCATCCCTGAGACAGATGGCAGTCCAGCTGCACCTTGAATGCCTCCAGTATTGGAGAGCTCACCACCTCCGTAGGTAGTTGGTTCCATTGACGTATTGCTCTACAAGTCAGGAAATTTTTCCTGCTGTCCAGGCGGAATCTGGCTTCCTGTAGCTTGAGCCTATTATTCCGTGTCCTGCAATCTGGGATGATCGAGAAGAGATCCCGGCCCTCCTCTGTGTGACAACCTTTCAAGTACTTGAAGAGTGCTATCACATCTCCCCTCAGATGCCCAGCTTGTGAGCTTCCTGATGTCATCTGCGGGATGCAGGATGAGATAGACCTTTGGTCTGATCCAACAGGGCTCTTCTTACATGAATTTATTGGAAAGGTGGGTCATTCCATTCATCCCAGATGTTAACAACATAGAGGGCACCCAACTCTCATAACCCTTGACCATTGGCCATGCTGACTTGGGCTGCTGGGAGTTGTAGTCCAAAACATCTGGAGGGCACCAGCTTACCTATCCTTACCTTAGGGTGCTGAATGGGGAGGGGTCATCCAGAAACAGAATGCTGGACTAGATCGACCCTTGGTCTGATCCAGCATGGCTCTTCCTCTGTTCTTATGTTCACCCCATAGATAGCAAGGGGCACCCAAAAATCCATGATGTGCTCCCATCTTCCCAGGATCAGAGGCAGGGCAAACGGCAGCATACTAGACATACCAGACTGGAGGCAGAGTTCCAGTGCAACTCCATACAGTGCATAGGCAAGCATTATCTTACTATTAAAATCACGGGCAGCTTGATCTAATGTGGCCACCTGTAACCTTCCAAATTCGGAGGATTACGGGCATCCTATTGTGGGCGGGAGGAGCACAGAGGCAAAAGTTGCCACCGTGCTTCTCTCACCCTGCAAAAGAATTAGACAGTCGATTTTGGCCATCTAAGCGTTTTACACCAGCTCATGAGGAGAGGAGCTGGAGGCACCACCAGGATTCCTTGTAGCATGGCAGTGCCTTGCTCCTCCCACCCTGCCCCCCAGAGTGCCCCAGCCAGCTCCAAAATCGGTCTCCCATCTTTGGAGCCGCAGCCGGCATGGAGAGAATCGTGCCAGCTGCACGGGTGGAGGGAGGGTGCTCCAAAGTCAGACTCTCAGCTCCAACCTTTCAGTGCTTTTCCAAGGTCGGAGCTGGGACTCTGACTCTGAGGCCATAGGATTGTGCCCCTATCCTGGTAATTTCCTGAGGCATAGAAGATCTAGCCCAGGGGTACAGGACCTCAGGTCCAAGGGCCGAATCTCCATCTCTTGGAGTCAGGGAAAGGGGGTGCAGTAGCCATCTGGGCATCCCTGAAGAGCAAGATTGGTACCTCAGGTGGTCTCTGGATTTGGTCTCCAGGCCTACAATTCTGCATCCCTGCTGTATACTAAAAAGCTGAAAATGTTTTTAGCTTCCCCTCAGTGGTGAGATGCTGCAAATACCTGGTCATTGCGGCTGCCCTTTTCTGCATCTTTCCCGATATCCTTCATTAGCACCATGTCTCTTATCTCTTGGCAGGAAGCTTGGCGGCTGCAGCACTGCTCCTCTGTGGGGGGGCTGCATGTAGGGATGTGTGAGGATTTCATTCGGGGGGTGGAAGTCTGGCAAACTCGCCGGGCTCAACCCCTCCGAACTCCGTCCCACCTGACTGCTTCCCTGGCTCGACTCACATTCTCACGAGCTGAGCTGGGGAAGCAACTTCCGGGATGCCAGCGGAGCACTTTTTATGCAGAAAATGGCGTAAGATACATTAAAAATGGCCATGATTTGCTCGAGTTACCCAAATCGCGGCCGCTATTAATGTATCTTAGGCCGTTTTCTACATTTAAAAAGCGCTCTGACGGGATCCCGGAAGTCCACCGAGTGGCTCGGCGGGCGCTCGCTTTTGGCCCGGCTTGGCGGGTGCAGCAGGAGCAGCAGCACTCGCCAACGAGCATCCAGCGAGTCAAGCGGTGGGTGGATCGCCCACCATCAGAATCAGCAACTGCTCACACAGAAGGGCTCCCTTGCAGACCGCTGCACCCGACACGCGGAGGCGAGAGGGTGGGGCTAGCATGGGGACCTGATAACAGGGTGAGTGGAGAAACATGAACTCCCACCCCCACCCCACATTACCCCAGGTCTGCCCTACATGCAAGTAAGGTGTGAATAGGGCCATCCTATAGCATCGGTCCCAGGGGAATTATGGGAAATGCTGGCTAGCAGCTGCACAGCGGACCCTCTCTACTGCTGCTGCTGCTGCTAAGACCCTCCCCTTACCACCCCACAAGTCACAGATATGCCCCCCTTCCATTCTTCTTGTCTGTGGCAGCCAAATGGGGAAGGGGAACCTAATTTCAGCTCCGCCCCAGCCCCCAGGCCATGATATGAAGCCCACGCGCAAGTCTTATGGCAACAGCAGGGACCGGTGACAATAAGTGAGAATCCCATTTCAGTTCGGTTTTGGTTAGAACAGGGTTCTCCAACCTTGGGTCCCCAGATGTTTTTGGCCTCATCATCATCAGGCGATCACTCGTGACCGAGTAAGATTGTCTTCCGGGATAAAAGGAGGAAATTCTAAAGAAGATTGTGTAGACTCTAGCGATGGGTCCGTAAGTGACTGTGGAGGCCAATTCTAGATCCACACAGCTTCCCACAGTGAGGACACAGGTTACCAGATAGGAGATGGTCCTGTAAAGGATTCATTTGACGTGCTTTTCGCTTAGCACGTTTCTCCCTTTCACCTTGCACTCGGGCTTCTTCAAAGTCCATGGAACCTTTGTGAAAGGCCAACCTCCATTTAGATCGTTCATGGGCCAGAGCTTCCCAGTTTTCTATGTTTATATTGCATTTTTTTAGATTAGCCTTATGAACATCTTTAAACCTCTTATATTGACCACCGATATTCCGCTTTCCATTCTTGAGTTGGGAGTAAAGTAACTGCTTTGGGAGACGGCAGTCAGGCATTCGAACAACATGACCGGTCCACTGAAGTTGGCGTTGAAGGATCATTTTTTCAATGCTAGTAGTCTTTGCTTCTTCCAGTACACTGACATTTGTTCGTCTATCTTCCCAAGTAATTCGCAGGATTTTCCGGAGGCAACGTTGATGAAACCTTTCAAGGAGGTGGAAGTGACGTTTATAGATAGTCCATGTTTCGCAGGCATACAATAAAGTTGGTAATACAATGGCTTCATAAACCAGTGTTTTGGTCTTCTTACAAATATCCCGATCCTCGAACACTCTATGTTTCATTCGAGAAAATGCGGCACTTGCGGAGCTCAAACGATGCTGGATTTCACTGTCGATGTTAGCTGTAACAGAAAGATAGCTGCCAAGATAGAGAAAATGATCGACATTTTCCAGTATTGTCCCGCCAAGCTGGATAGATGGTATCACCAAAGGGTTAGCTTGCACTTGCTGATGAAGCACTTTGGTCTTTTTGATGTTAAGTGAGAGACCAAGTTTTTCGTATGCTTCTGCAAAAGCATTTAGGATAGTTTGGAGATCATCCTCTGAATGTGCGGAGACCACATTATCATCAGCATACTGAAGTTCCACAACGGAGGTTGTAATTACCTTACTTTTTGCTTTCAGCCTGCTGAGATTAAAAAGCTTTCCCTCTGTTCGATATATAATTCCCACACCAGTGGGAAGTTTCCCCTTGACAAGATGTAAAACCATGGCGATGAAAATGGCAAATAATGTTGGGGCGATAACACATCCCTGTTTAACACCTGATCCCACTTTAAATGGAGCACCATGAGAGCCGTTGTTGTCCAAAACCGTTGCCGTCATGTTGTCATGGAGAAGTCGCAAGATATTCACAAATTTATTGGGGCATCCAATTTTCATAAGGATAGTCCAGAGAGCTGTACGGTCTACAGTATCAAAGGCCTTAGCCAAATCGATAAATGCCATATAAAGGGGTTGATTTTGCTCCCGGCATTTTTCTTGGAGCTGACGTGCAGTAAAAATCATGTCTACTGTCCCTCTAGAGGGGCGGAAACCATATTGAGTTTCAGGGAGGATCTCTTCTGAAATAGATAGAAGACGGTTTGCGAGAATCCTAGCAAATATTTTACCTGCGGTTGCTAAGAGAGAAATGCCCCGATAGTTTCCACAGTCTGTTCTATCACCCTTCTTAAAGAGGGTGATAATTATGGCATCCCTGAAGTCTTCTGGGATCTCTTCTCTTATCCAGATTTTTTCAATGAGTTTATGAAGATGTTGTACAAGTTCGGGGCCCCCTTCTTTAAAGATTTCAGCAGGAATCCCATCTGGTCCACTAGCTTTGTTGTTCTTCATTTGATTAATGGCTTTTTTTACTTCATCCAAAGTGGGGAGTATTGCAAGTTCCTCTTTAATTTGTTTTTGTGGGATTTGCGAAAAAATCTCATTATCCACCTTAGATTTACGATTTAAAAGGTCATAATAATGCTCTTTCCAACGCAGTGCAATAGACTCTTTGTCTTTTAAGAGTTTGGTGCCATCTTTTGATTGTAAAGGGTTTGTACCATAGGTTTTTGGTCCATAAATGGCCCTTGTGGCCTTAAAAAAGCCCCGTGCATCATGAGATTCTGCAAGTTGTTGAATTTCCTCAGCTTTCTTTTTCCACCAAGCGTTCTTAAGTTCTCTTGTTCTTCTTTGGACCTCAGCCTTTGCGCTAGCATAGGTTTTTTTCTTGGCAGCGCAGTTAATATCATTTTGCCATATTTGGAAGGCTTTCCTTTTTTGGTCAATTATATATTTAATCTCATTATCATTTTCATCAAACCAATCCTGATGTTTCTTAGTTTCATAGCTGCTGGGGCATGCTGGGAGTTGTAGGCCAAAAACATCTGGGGACCCAAGGTTGGAGAACACTGGGTTTAGAATTTACCAAAAACATCTGGGGACCCAAGGTTGGAGAACACTGGGTTAGAATTTACCAAATTTCGCAAAGTTCTCCGAATTCATGAGGAAATGATCTGAAGATTAAAGAAGTAAAGAACAAAACGGTTTTTTTAAAAAAATGAATGGGGGAGAAACAGAAGCTGACTGTTCGCCCGTCCCTAGACTAGCTGTCACCCTCCAGAGTTGTTGTGCTTTTCTTCCTTTGCCTTTGAAAGATGCTTGACAGAGAGAAGCACAACAGGTGCAGGCCTAAGCAGGTTCTTCCTAATGGGAACGCTGGACTAGACCTGTTACCCTCATGTCTGTCATTCAGCTTTAAGAGGCACGATGCAAGAAGGTGAAAAATGACAACCCCATTCCTCCGTTACCCTGTCAAAACTCACTCCACAACTAATATTGTTCAATTAAAGCAGCAGCTGTGTTGTCTCTCTTACTGTGATAGCTAGCAGAAAGAGCACCTTCGTCTGCTTGCTACTCACCTGACCTGGTTTTGATGGGATAGTCCTCTGGCGGCCAAAGCTGCAGTACAGGCAATAGGAGATTATGGGACACCGGAATAGGAGCAGGAGAGGCTGTGGCAAGGGCAGGCAACCTGGTGCCTTTCAGATGTTCCAGACTAAAGCTCCCATAATCCCTGACCATTGGCCATGGTGGCTGGGGCTGATGGGATCTGTAGTGCAAAACATCTGGAGGGTACCAGGTTGCCTAGCCCTGGCCTATGACACAGAATTGGGCCTATTCTCCTGCCTGCCATTTCATTCCTGTTCACATATCATGCGAACATGTCCCACTCGCAACTCCAAACAAGAACGCAAGCAGGAATGCAATTCTCAGGAACTTTTCACAATTTACCAAACTTACATTTGTGTTCAAAAGTGCGCACTTGTGCATTTGCGCAAATCCCCCCCCCCATCCACATTTTCACACTTTAGCCTATCGGGTGTGTGTGCATTTTTGATCAGGAAAAATGTGTATTTTAATCCAATTCCAAAAAATCCACACTTTTAAAAATGATCGAAAAGGCCCATATTTCCCAACTGGAAGAAGAAGAAGAAGAAGAAGAAGAAGAAGAAGAAGAAGAAGAAGAAGAAGAAGAAGAAGAAGAAGAAAGACACTCACATTCGGGAATGTGAATGAGGCAAAAAGAACTCAGAGGAAGAATTTGGAGAACCTCAATGAACTCACCAATCCCAAGAAAGCTATGAAGAGGCAGGGTGTCTACATGGGGCTTCCAATGCATTTTTTTTATTGTGCAGCAGTTTTTATCCTTTTTGTGTTCAAAATAGGGATGGACAGATCTGTCAGGTTAGGGTCTGTTCGGTTTCTCACTTTCCTGACCTTAAGTTTGGTTCAGCCTGGTTCTGACCATAGTATTCATAGATCATAGAGTTGGAAGGGGCCTACAGGCCATCGAGCCCAACCCGCTGCTCAATGCAGGAAACTAGAGGAGGAGTCTCCCATCCAAGTAATAACCAGGCCTGACCCTGCTTAGCTTTCCACACTCAGACAAGCTGAGCCAGTGTGAGCCACAGGCCTGTACCATGTACCTACAAATTTTATTTTTAAATGTGTGCAGAAAAATTCATATACATTTCCATGCATGCATCTCCTAATATTTTCATGTGTGTGCACACTTTTTGCTAATATTATATATATATATATATATATATATATATATATATGCAAGCTAAATTCCCCTATAATAATGCATTGCTGCACATTATTTCTCCTTTTGTGCTCATATCCACTGTGCATTTTTCCATAGTGCATGGAGTTTGGGGCACACTTTCCCTTAGTGTGCATTTTAAAAATAATAATAGTTTTTTTTTGAGTGTGGAACTGTAACGGTAAATTTGGGGGAAAGGGCACATTTCAGTGCGCAACTCTGTTCCGGTTCACTCATTGATTCAACTGGTATGTGTTTGGTAAATTTTCATAAAAATTCAGATTTAACTAATTTCTCACCCATCCCTCGTTCAGAATGGATGTTAACTGCTCCAATCCTTCTAGATGGGGTGGGACATGAATCCAGACAAATTATTGATTAGTTGAGATATATGCACTTTTAAGCAGCCGTCACATGAAATGAATTTTTTAAAGAGCAATGCTAGAGAAGGCCTATGAAGTCTGTGCACAAAATGTTTCCTTCATATCTAGTGCTCTTAAGCAGCACACAAGCAGTGTCACCAGGTAAGCCCATAGGGCACACTTCATCTCAAGCAAAACAAATGAATTCAAGATTTCCCGCTGTTCCTGCATCAGAAATGGTGCCACTTATTCCAAAGGAGCAAACATAACATGCAGTTTGGTAGCATAGACTTCATTTCTCTACAGCACGTTAAAAATCCCCATGCCTTTGTAAAGAAACAAAAAAACCTTTAAAACGATGTGCATTAAAAAAAAAAAAAAAGCCCCCACAAACTCAGACAACTGAAACTTTCAGGCAGTCATTGAGGCTGAGGTACAACACAGCTTTTACTGGGATATGTGTGAAACATTTATAAGAAGCGCTTAAATTGAACATGTCCCCCACACGCCTGCATTATCATCTGTGAAGAAGTAAACCCATGACGACAGTGGAGTGTGTTTCCATGGGCCAGCTTGGGTGACAGTTTATCTGAAAGCTGATCTATATGCGGAGCCACCTTCATTGAAATTAATGGGAAATCCTTCTAATCAGAAGAGCTCCATGTGCGCATTTGAGCTCCCAAACAGATCCCTGGTGGATTGGGGTGGTTACTTCTTTATTGTACCATTTGGTAGTTTGGAAAAGGGACACATGTGCATCTAATTAGGGTGGCCAGGTATCCAACTTTACAGAAGATGCCCCTCTGTTTAAAGTCTGTCAGAGGTAGGGATGTGTGTGGAGCTCGATTGGGGGGCGGAAGTCTGGTGAACTTGCTAGGCTTGACACACACCCCCCGAGCTCTGCTCGCCCTACCTGCTTCCCTGGCTTGACTCACCTTCTCGCGAGCCAAGCCAGGGAAGTGACTTCCGGGTTCCCGGCGCTATGTTGTTTACATAGAAAATGGTGTAAGATACGTTAAAAACGGCCACGATTTGTGCAAGTTACACAAATCACGGCTGCGTTTAACTTATCTTACACCAATTTCTATGTAAACAACATAGCGCCGGGAACCCGGAAGTCCAGCGAGCGCCTCAGCTGGCACTCACTTTCAGACCGGCTTGGCTCGCGCAGTGGCAGTGCTCACTGAGCGCACCACGAGCCGAGTGCTGGGCGGATCGCCCATCCCTAGAGGACAGGCCTATATTTGAAGGTGTCCTCTGTTTCAAAGGCTGTCTTGTCCATATCCAGTTTAAAGAAAAAGTATCATAAGAAGCTGATGATAAGCTGATCATAAGGACAGGAGGAGCCTTGAAGTTACCCATCAACAGTTAGCACATGGACAACAGACTGAGCAGGTACACAGGTTATTTGGTCACAGTCTTCCTCCACTGGGATGAGATATATTGGATTTCTGTTTAAATTCTAGTAATTATCTCTAACTGTGCTTCTATAAATTAGCATATGCAGTTCCTTGCAAAGCAGATCCCCTGTTGTCCTCTTCTTTGGTGACGGATAAGTGGCCACCCTACATCCAATCCTGGCTACAGAAATCAGGGTAATCAAGAGTGAGAGAAATAATTCAAAAAGTCCCGGAGTGAAAAAGCAACACAAGGTCGATGTGGTCGACATGAAATGGAATCCCATGTGGAATCTACATTCGAAATGCGCTGGCAGTGTTTTCAAAATGGACTGGTGCATTCTGGGACTAGCATATGAGGTGTGTCCTTGACTCTTGGGCAGCCTAGGGACATCGACATTGCTGTACTGGAAACCGCAGGGCATGGGCAAAGTGGCCTCACCATTCTGCATGTCCTGGGCTAGATTGTGGAATCCATTTTGCATTCTACAATTCACTCTGGAGTCCAAAAACACCACGAAAAACTTACACACACAGTTTGGGGGATATTCTACTATACCATCCCAAATTCCAATGTATCTCAGGGTAGTAAAATTGTCCCCAAACAAATCCATGTGTGTGACGTTAGAAGCACGCCACTTAGGACTGCTTCCTTGGATCAATTTTTGTTTGAAAAGCTCCATGGGACCTTTCTTTACCTTAAGCCTTCCCATTGGCTGGAACAAAAAGCAACCCGATGGCAAAAAACCAATAGATTACTTGAGATGTTTTATGTCCTGGGCTCTTCCTTTTTTTCCCTGGGAGGGAACCCCCCCCCACACACACACACACCTCAGTATGTGACTTAAGTCTGTTTCCCTGGACCAGTTTTTGTTTTACCCTTCTGAATTCAAACTTCTCTGAATTTAGCAATGCAGTTCTTGGCTCAAAAAATGTCCCAAATGCGTTTAAAAATGCATATCTTAGGATGAAATTAGTATAGAAATACATCTTTTTGATAAAAAAAATATGTTTATATGTGTATTTTTGGGGAGAAAATACCTACATTAAAAATACATCTTTAAATACAAATTGTCATAAGGATTCCCTCCACCCCAAAACTGACATGGACTGGGAAGAATAGAGCAATCCAGCCATCCCCAGAAAATGTCTGAAATGCTGGGTCACACAATTTCTGAAATTTTGCGTGAAATATCATTTCAACTCTAATAGTTTTTGAGGGTTGTGTTATATTTTTGGGGATTGGAACATTATGAATCGTAATGATTTGACCATGGGACCCTAGACAAACTAGTTTTTTACCCTCAACTGTGTTTTCCCCCCCTCCCATGTCTGCCCATGTTGAAATATCCTGGAAAATTTTAGAGGTGTGCACCAACCACAAGGTTCTATTCAAACCACAATTCAGAGCTTTGGAAAATGACCAGATTCTGCTCGGACCAATTTGGAGGCCTTCTGCTTTGACTTAGATACCAAATCTGAGATTAGATTTGGAAATCTGAGGCTTTGTGCCTCCCATTGGCTATCATGAGAAATAATAATAATAAAAAACAGCTATCCTACTATGTTCCTTGTGGACCATTCTTCTGAAATTGACAGACTGCATAGATATATATCTCTAAGTAAACTGCAAAGTTTCAGAAGGATAGGTGCAGCAGTTTGTGTGGAAGGGGAGTCCTCAAATTTGGGGTAGTAGAGGAGTGATTCACTTCCCCTCCCTCCCCCATGGTTTTTTGGGCAATTTGAATGAAAATAGCATACCCCATAGAGGTGTCTCCAGACAAGAAACCTCCAAAGTTTCAGAAGGATAGGTGAAGGGGCTAGGGAGTTATGATGTCTGAAAACCAGTTTAAGGCTTTTTCATAGTGAAACCTTGTGGTATTTGAAGAATAGCCATTGCATGGGTGGGAATTTTTGCCCTCCCCCAAAGCACAGTGATTGGAGAGCCCCTGGTAAAATGTGCCTTATGATCCGAAAGAAGGTGGACCTGTCAGTCACTCAACCCTTTATCCCTTCCCTCTCTTCATTGTTTAGAGAAACGAAAGCAAAAGATGCAATTTTTGGAGACACACCTTCTGCCTTTCCAAGCCAAATTGTGAACAAAGTCTCATGTAGGGTCCAGCTTCAGTTCTGGTCACTTGGAGGTAAGCCCAATTCACCACAGGAAGCATCTGAAATGGTCCGAAGAGGCCCAATTCAGCTCAGGCATTAGCCAAGTCCAAAGCACATCCATGCTGGAAATGTTCTTCATCAATTTACAATGCCATTTAACACATGAAGCCTGCCAAGTTTTCACATTGCTATGTCAGGAAAATCCCCCATGAGCACAAACAAAGGGAAAGAGGTCATCTTTCATCTCTGGAAGAGTGAGCAACACTTTCTTGGGAACTGAGTAGATCTTAATTTAAATGACCACATTCTTCCTTCTGTCACTATATTGAGGCTAGGGATGTGGGACACGGGGAATTCTGCTCCGTTTAAGCCCAAAGGGATTCCACAGCATTTCCATTCTGGTAAGCGGCAGTGGAATGTAGCAGATTCCCCCCCCCCCAATTCCGGAAAAGTTTTGTGCATTTCCCCCCCCCCCCCCGAGGTCAGCCATTTCTGCAAATGCTTATTTGCACAATTTTGGAGAGGGGGGAATCTTGACATTTGCTCGAATGGTGTCATAATTTATATATATATATATATATATATATATATATATATTGGTGATCTTTGCAAGTGCGCACGATTACAAGTCTGCCTGTTTGCTGCGTAGCTCTGCAGAGGCATATTCCCCTTTTGTAAATATCCTTGCCGGTTTCATCATCTCCACACTTTACTTTGTTTAGCTCAGCAGAGCCATCTTCCGTACCTGTCGAAGAACTTCACTCTGTGAGAACAGGAAACTTGCGCAAATCAAGCAGCGATTGAATGGGAGATTTGCACAAGTTTCCTCAAATTTGCACACATTTCCCCAAATATGAAGTCGTTTGAATCCATTGAGGATTGTAAGCTCGTGGTCTTCCACATTCTACATAACAGATATAAATCTGGCTGTGTCAATATAACATGTGAATAAGCTGTGGGACTATGCACCCATTTTATGGACACATTTTTTAAAAAGACAACAACGACCGTATCATTCAGGAGGCACTTGGACAAAGATAGTAAAGACAAACCATGACAAGTCATTAACCAAAACCCTACAGGTAGTCTTGATCTCTCTGCTATCTGCAAGCTGTTTCAAGTGCAGTGCATTTAAAGAATAAAAATCACAATAATTCTGGCACAAGCAGAATGCTCTCATATTCACACTTGGTATTAGCTATTCTCCTAATGATTTCTAAAAAAATAAAAAAATATAAAAAATCAATCAGATAATTATCACAAAATCCAAACAGGGCTCTGTACACAGTGATAATACCATCTGCTTTCATTCGTAGTTTTGCTTCCTTGCCACATGACAATACAGCACATTGCTTTGGCCTTGTCACAGAAATCTTCAAATTGCTAGGGTGGAAGGATGGCCCAGATCCATGAAAGAGCGTATACGTGGCATGGTAGACCACCCTAGGTACCCTCTCACGTTGTAGAGCCGGGAAGAGGGTTGCCAGGTCTTATGGTCCTACCCAAAGGTTCAGGGTTTTACTTTCCTTCTAGAGCAGTGTTCTCCAACCTTGGGTCCCCAGATGTTTTTGGCCTACAACTCCCAGCATGCCCCAGCCAGCGCTGGCTGGGGAATGCTGGGAGTTGTAGGCCAAAAACATCTGGGGACCCAAGGTTGGAGAACACTGTTCTAGAGGTCTCCAGGAGAAGGGGTTAAATGGAGCCAAAAGCAAAGGGGCAAGCTACTTTCCACAGACGGTCATCCCCAGCATTCGTCCCCCATTCTCAAGTTTAAGCCACACACTTTTTCCAGCATGTTCTTGAGGTTTTAGTGGCTCTTTCTGTGGGAAAGTGTGGCCAATAGTTGGGCATCGATACAGGCATCATAAATATATTCTGAAAATGCATAGAAAGAAGGCAGTGATAGTACTGCTGCCCTGGAGATCAGAAGGTGCTTGTGATCTCTTTAGTAAACATCAAACACTGCTGGTTGTTCAGGCATGGGACGACAGGTGTTTCCCTGGAGTTCCTGGCTCTCACCGCCCCACTCTCAGGCTCCAATGCTCAGAAGCCCTGGCAGTCCCAAGTGAGACTCCGAGCATGATGGACTTGGCCTTTATTTGCCATGATTTCTAAAGTCTGGCCTGCGTGACATGACCAGCTTCCATTTTAAAAGGGCATGCCTCCATTTTGGCAACCAGGAAGTGTCAATATGAGATTCAAAATGGACGCATTAACCATTCATGTTATTAGCAATTATGTGATCCCCCCCCCAGTGTAAATTGCAGGGACAGAATCCATCTCGATTATGACCATGGCAGTGGGTAGGGGGCTTTAACACTCTGCCCCCCTCCACTATTTTCCACTTCTGGATCAGGCCCCCCACACCTGGCATTTGCATTAGGAGGAAAGCTCTCACTGGTGCCAATGGGAGCTTTCTTCATCATGCAAATATCTGGCAAGAGACCTCTTACCCCACCCACAAGTTTTCCAGTCTGGATCCCACCCCCCACTGCACCTGCATCAGTTGCTAGAAAGACCATTCCTGCAACAGCTAATTGCGTGAGTGGTGTAATGTCTACTTTGCCGCCCAGGCCTATACGTATAGCTGGTCCGTTCTCACAACGAGTCACTGGTTTTCTCCAACCCATTGATTGCTTAATCAACCTTAGGCCTGAACTGGATAAAGCAACACTTGTACCAACAAAACTAGCCTCACCAGCACCCCAAGTGACCAGAACTGAAGCTGGACCCTACATGAGACTTTGTTCACAATTTGGCTTGGAAAGGCAGAAGGTGTGTCTCCAAAAATTGCATCTTTTGCTTTCGTTTCTCTAAACACCCCAACATCCCCCGACCCCACATTGATCTGGAAGGTCTGCAGGGTGTGTGTGCCTGTGCCTTTTAGGGGGGCAACCTACACATCACCAAAAAATGGGATGACAGAGGATACTAATTTGCATAACATCTGTATATGCAAATGTATATGTATAGGTGCAAATTTAGAGAGAATGACCATAAATTCAACAGCGATGCAATGCATCTCACCATAGTGGGGGTGCGTTGTATGCCTGCCCAGTATGCTATCCAGGGGTTAACTGCTGATGGGCAACTTCAAGGCCTCTGCTCTGCATCCTTATGGTGGTTTGACTGTAAAACAGACAGGTTAGCCCATCAAATAGAGGATACCTTCAAATAGAGGACTGTCCCTGTGAGCTCTGCAAAATAAAGGACTGTCCTCTATAAAGTAGGACACCTGGCCACCATAGCATCTTTGCTTGAACTGCAGTAGAGGCCTCTGCATGATCAGGATGGAACCCTGCTTTATCAGGGCCCCTGACAGCACAGAGGCTTTTGCTGGCATCCAAGCAAACATGCATAGAACCTCCCCTGTAGACCTTCCAGCTCAACCGTGAAGGCTGGGGAAATTGTATTTTAAGTGTTTATTGAACACCATTTCACATTGTTCAAAACGGCTCCTGGCTGGGGGAAAGCCAATCTCTAATATTGAATTATTGTGTATTGTTCTATCGTGTTGACAACTGTGTTGTTGTAAACCACTTTGGGATTTGTGCAAATAAGAAGTGGTATAGAAATTTTATCGATAATATTTCTTTAAACCCTTTGTGCTACCTCCATTTAAAAGCTGTTGTGCCTTAGGGTGGCCATGTGTCCTCTTTTACAGAGGACAGTCCTCTGTTTGAAGGTGTCCTCTATTTGAAGGACTGTCCAGTCCAATTCCAGTTTAAAGATAAGGAAGCATAAGAACTGTTGCCCATCAACAGTTAGCATTTGAACAGCAAACCAAACAGGAATGCACACAGCCACACAGGTCACCTGGTCAAACTCTTCTGCACTATGGTGAGAGCCAGTGTGGCGTAGTGGTGGGAGTGTTGGACTGGGACCAGGGTCGGTGCAAGGCAGTTTGGTGCCCTAGGCAAGATCAGATATTTAGCGTCCCCCTCTTCCCACTTGAGCCCTCCCTCCCTCCAGCCCTATGCTCCTTGCGCCCCCTTTAGCACGGCGCCCTAGGCAGCCGCCTAGTTGGCCTGATGGTAGCACCGGCCCTGACTGGGACTCAGGAGATCCGGATTCTATTCCCCTCTCGGACATGAAACTCACTTGGTAACTTTGGGCCAGTCACTGACTCTCAGCCAAACCTACCTCACAGGGTTGTTGTGAGGATATAGTAATAAATAAAATAAATAAATAAATGTGCTATATTTCTCTTTAAATTACAGCTAATTCTAATCTTGCATCTATACATATACGGTAAATTAGCACATGCAATTCTTAGGCTAATCTCTGTCCTTCTTTTGTCCTCTTTTTTCGGGGTGCATTTCCTATGGCCAGCCTGTGCACCATATACTATTATTAAATCATATTTTGAGGAATGGAAAATAGACAAGAAATTGAGCCTTCCAAAAACTGGCACCGGGACTGGTCAGAGGCTTTGTTGTTGGTCTGGGTGGCCTTCTCTGCAGCTTTCTCCTTTGTCCACAGCTTGGTGGAGGTATGCAGACTTAAGTGCTGCTCCCTCGGGACCTGAACTTAGGCCTGACTGCAGGATTGAGCCCTAAAAATAGGACTCTTCCACAGGCATCTGTGATGCCACTTTCAGCTAATGGGGGAATATAATATTTTGCTTCTTGCAGCTGGGCAATTGTGATTCGTCTCCCTCATCGTTTTGGAGATGTAAGCGTTTAACGTTATTGAAATAATCACAGGGGTGGGAGGAAGCACTCTTCTTTCTTTCTTTCTTTCTTTCTTTCTGTCTTTTTTACAACCTTAACATGTCCCAAACTACTGAGGTGCTAGAAATACAGTTCTGGATCTGAACTCTGCAGCTCTGCTAATAAAGACCATATTGATTCATATCACTGTTTACAACAAATTTTCGGCGGCACCACTGAAAATCCTAATTACAGAATCAACAAAAAATTACTGCACAATAGTTTCCACTGGGAACTCAGTCTGAGCCAATTAATTAACCACTTCTCTCCAATAATCTCATCAGCTTCCTCCAAACTCTTTCAGCCTCAGCCCCAATAGACTTGAGGATCAGAGAGGTTAGGCCGTGGCGTCACTTCTCCCTGTTGAAAAAACAACAACACCAAAAACAAAACAAAAAACAACCCACCATACGTCTGCTAAAAACCTGACTTCATTTGATTTACTTTCTGGGGCTGTTTTTCTTTTATTAAATATGTTTGACTGCTATTTCTAATTAAATGTCGAATTAATTTTGGCAAACTAACTGCACATGCAGTTTATGCTCAATTTTATCAGACAGATTTATTTATAAGCTGTCAGCTTCTTGAAAAGACTTCATTTTGGAGCAGTCTTAAATTGCTAACAGTAGCTGTAAATGGGGCTACTGTTCTCTCGGAGACCAAAGAAGTGTGCTATAAACGTCCATTCCATCTGTGAGGAATCATAAAACAATCACATTCCTTTATTCCCCCCTCCCCCCTTTCTTAGGCCCTTTATTAAATTAGTTCAACTCAATTAAAAATAACTTCAAAAACATTTCAGGGTCCTTTTGTTTCACGGAATACTTGGAACTCTCTGCACGAAACGTCACCCTTTTAACTAATCCCTTTTGCTAAATGGAAGAGAATAGTGGTATTGTGACTTCAGACAGTGCTTTCAAGGGTCTCTACTGTACCGAATTGAGGTCACTCCAAGACAATGCCCAACACCCAATAGCCATTGAAACATTCTTCACAACTCTATCAAGTGCGCCTTTCTTTTCCCCTTCTCGCTTTTCTCTTGTGGCAAAGTCATCGGACAATGGGAAAAAGCCTCCAGCACCATTTATGGGCACCATATTTGCACATGACAAAGACTATTCTTTCTGGTTTGCCAATTCTCCATTTAAAAAAAAAAAAAGTGGGGGAAAGAAGAATGAACCCTGGATAGATTTTCCCACCACTACAGTTGTTGAAATGTCGCTTGGGCTTCAACAAAGTGCTCTTTGAGCATGTACTTCCTGCGATTAGTTACCTAAAAAGCTAGGCATAGAAAAAAGCAAATGGAATGCAAGACTATATATGCCATATTACAAGCGACATATGCGTGACTAACCATACAACTTAAGAATGATATCAAGACAAACAGTAAAACGGGGGCTATTATCCCTCATTGGGCATTAACAATGTTATAACATTTATTGTTTCCCCAAACAATAATGCATGGAAGTCCTTGCCATGATGTGAGCTTTGGCCTTGCTTGGAAGTTATTAGCAGTGTCAGCTTCCAATCAAAAGGAAAATCAATTTAGCACACATTTGGGTTAGCCAGTGCTGGTCTTTCAAGAGGAGTATTTCGTGGAGGAGAAGGCTATCAATGGCTACTAGTCCTGATTGGCTATATGCTTCCTCCAGTATCAGAGGCAGTATGCCGATGTACTCCAGTTGCTGGGAAACATGGGCAGGAAGGTGCTGTTGCGCTCATGTCCTGCTTGTGGGATCCTGTGGGCAGCTGGTTGGCCACTGTGTGACCAGAACGCTGGACTAGATGGGCCCTTGGTCTGATCCAGCATGGCTCTTCTTATGTTCTCATATTCTTTAACTCCCTCCCTGCTCAGATGGAGCGAAGAGCAGGAAGAGAAGGGAGGGGAGAACCAGGGTGTCACAGACCAGGGTGAAGCTGTGCCTTGTTTTAATACAAAGCAGATTAGCTAGCCAATAAATGGCACTAGATATTCATGCCCTGAAAAATGGATGGAGACGTGGTGGTACATGAATGGGTCTGTATGTAACCAGTGCATGACGACAGATTCCCTTCCACAACTTCCAGAAGAAAAAACAGTCCTTCCTCATGGCCTCTGAGCTATCTCACATGTGCGATGCCATATATGCAGAGGAGGGCCAATGCCAGACTTAAGGGGGTCCTGGGAAAGGTGCCCTTCCATGCCACCCTGGTGCTCCTCTACCTGGGAAATGGAGATGGAGGAAGCTGCTGAGGTTACTTCACCCAGAACTTCTATTCTCAGCACTAGCTGAATGCCTGCCACCTCAGGCCCCACTGCCCCATGTAAGGCCAGGTGATGGTAGGAAGAGGCAGGCACAGGTAGGGATGCCTGAGGAATTTGATAGGGGGGTGAAAACCTGACAGATTTCAAATTGGCCCCACAGATACCATTCCATTAACCATGCACTGGCACCAACTCGAACTGAAAAACGTCGAGCCAGTACATGGACTTCCGTTTTAAAAATGGGCCACAGTGTGTGTGTGTGTGTATGCGTGTGTGTGTGTGTGTGTGTAAAAGTTGGGGAAATTTGCACAAAATTGAGCCTCGGCTCCTCAGTTTGCACAAATGTGCTCAAATTGCATAAATTTGTGCAAATCACAGAGCGGAGGCCCACATTTTGCACAGATCTGAAATCATCAGAAAATCCAAGGTGGAGTGTGTGCATATGCAGCGAGAGGAGGGTGCTTCCCTATTTCTCATGTGAAATGCTACAACAACAACAACAACAACAACAACAACTCGAATCAAATGAGTCAGCCCCAATTTGTGCAAATTTACACAGTTTGTGCAAATATTTTGAGCAATTTTGTGGACGCCCCCCCCCCAAAAGACCTGACTCGGCCCACTTTTGGCCATTGGGTCAGAAATTTGTCTAAAGTCTGTCAAGCTCAAACAGAATGAGTTTTCCAGTGTTGCACGTCCCTAGGCGTAGGAGATGGCACTCGGCCCGGTGTAGAGAAGAGAAGCACCAGGTGACGTGGCTGCAGCCACTGCCACCAGCATCTTCATTACTCCAGAGTGCCTCTTTGCCCCAACGCACGCAAAGTTGGGGCCCAGAGGCATTTTGGGAATAATAAAGATGGCAATGACTAACACAACCTAACACAGAGAGAGCCAAAATTAAAATAATGACAACTCTTAATAAACAGCAGAGTTCCATAGTATGGACTGGCCAGTGTATAGCCCAGGTTCCTTGCACGGCGTTTCAGCGTGCAAGATATCCCCCATGTTTACAGGGACTGTTGTGGCTCATGGAGATTCCTGGTTCCATGGTCGTTGCAATAGTATCAAAATCCAAACCATTTTAGTGGGACACTCTGTCCCTTGCACTGTGCAGCAATTCATTGTGGAAAGAGGGCAGAGCTTATTCCAAATCCCCACTGAAGCTTTTACAAGCACCATGATGTGTTTTATTGCTTGGCCCAGAGAAATGGAGCATAACAACAAAGTAGTTCTACACCCCGGTCACCCATTCCAGGATTAGAGACACAAGCCTGATTCATAGGCTACACTAGCACCATTCCTTGAGAGAAGAGAGAGATGTACACATGCCACCTCTTCAGACTTTTCTAGTTATTCATATACATAATGCCATCTCACTAGCAAGTGCAGAAGAACCATAACCTTTTGGTAGTATACCTGAATCCATTGCTTAGTCTCATGTTTCTGGTTCTTCTAGTCACAAGGGCATCTTTGCATATGTGAAAATAGTTTAACCATTTCATGAGTGAGTGAGTCAGACAGAGATGCTCATAGGTATGTGAGCATCATATGTGTAATTCATGTAGCAGAACTAGAAGGCTGCATATTCAGGTTGTAGTAAGGAGCATGGTATGTCCCCGTGTTCTTTCAGAACACTTAGCAAATCCAAATGTTGACAGAAAATGTCCTGAACATGGGAAATAACTGGTGAAGCCACTAAATAATTTTTGGAAACTTTAGCTTATGCTAGATGTTCCTAACGCTAATGGGCAGAACAACTCTCTTTCCAAAATTCATTGCAATGGAAGGGATTGTCTCTTTCAAAATGGGTTGTTACATGGTAAAACTAAGCCACATTGCTATATATATATATATATATATATGGTTATGGAAGCTGTCTGTACTGCTCCCTATCTTATGCACGTATCTTATTTAGAACATAAGAAGAGCCATGCTGGATCAGACTAAAGGCCCATCTAGTGTGACGTTCTGTTCACACAGTGGACAAGCAGTTGCCTGTGGGGAACCCACAAGTAGGACATATGTGCAGCAGCACCCTCTTGCCCATGTTCCACAGCAACTGGTATAACAGAGGCATGCTGCCTCTGAATCTAGAGGGAATATATCATACATATAATACTTTCTCAGCCCTATCTTCATAATTATTATCTTCACTCTCCATAACAGCAAAACATCACAAGCACTCGCGTGCCGACAGGATTGAAGCTGAAACGGGGGCACTGAGAAACAAGAGGGAGTTGTCAGCATGTTCAGAGAAATTCTGAGGTTTGCAGAGATACAAATATATATATATATATATATATATATATATATCTTTGGAACAACTATGAGGGTATCCTTCCGACAAGAGCATCCTTCAAGGAGCCATGGAATGGTGAGTGTCAGTTGGAAAAGAAAAGCAGGGATGGTGATAACCTGTTTGATCCCCTGACAGCTCTTAGTATCCTAGAGGAAGGAGTGGCTGGCTGGCTGGCTGGAACCCGGAACAGGAGCATGCCGTAGGGATGTGCAAATCAGCCAAACCAGAGCTCGCTGAAGTTCTCTGAATTCCATCTTGAAGCTCATTCTGACTTGAGTCCATATCAGATTGCGAGCTTTGTTTTTTTCTTTTCGCATGAAAACCAATGCGTACTTTTGTATGTATTTATCCATATGTACGCATCAATTGTTCACATCTATGGAATGTACACATTCTTCTCCCATTGCTTAAAGTGGATTTGTGCACATTTTTCAAAAATACACATTTTTTCATGCACCTTTTTCACCTGTTTGCATGTTGTCAAACACATTTTTCGGGGTCCACGTATCACATTGCAAGCTGGGAAGTGGATGGACTTTGACTGCAGATTGCATCTGAGTCCATGTACAATCCAGAAGGTGCAAACTGGGTAAAATCCTGATCAAAAATGAACTGCAATGAATTTTTCATCCATCTCTACCATGGAGTTTAGAACATACTGCAACATTTAGTTGCAGGTCCCACATATTATTGGTATTAATAATAATACCAATTGGTATTATTGGTATCTGTCAGGGATGCTTTGACCTGGATTCCTGCACTGAGCAGGGGTTGGACTCGATGGCCTTGTAGGCCCCTTCCAACTCTACTTTTCTATGATTCTATGAAACCCTGAAGAGCCACTGCTGGCTTCAACAATTACTGGGCTAGATGGACCAATGGTCTGACAATGTATAAGGCAGCTTCCTATATTCCTGTGTTACTCTTTCATGGGTTGCAGCAAAACATATCTCAGATAAGGGTGGACTGTGTAACACCCCCCCCCCTGACCCCAGCTGGCCACATTCAGGGTGTGTAGGATCATATAGGAAGTGATATCCTGGCCTTACATAGATTTCAAAGATCATAGAGTTGGAAGGGGCCTACAAGGCCATCGAGTCCAACTCCCTGCTCAATGCAGGAAAGTAGAGGAGGGGGTCTCCCATCCAAGTAATAACCAGGCCTGACCCTGCTTAGCTTTCCACACTCAGACAAGCTGAGCCAGCGTAAGCCACATATCCTGGCCTTAAATCATTCAGGGCTTTAAAGGTAATGATTAGCAGCACTTTGAATTCAACCTGGGAATGGATCAGTAACCAGACCTAGCCTTCTGTATGGAGCTGCTGGTCACATCCCAGCAATGTCACCCACTTGAGCCTGCAGCCTGTGAGGGAGAATTTCATTCAGTTCGCATGCTAATATGAATTTACCCAATTCCTCACTTTCAATACACGGACCAAAACTCAGCTATCCTTCAAAATTCACACTTTTCTGAATTTTGCAATGGTGGAGTTCCCCAATCAAAAAATGTGCACCAAAATAGCATTCAGAAATGCATTATAGTAGGAAAATGGCTTGCTAAAGATGTGTATATTAGACAACATTATATACAAAACTGCATGTTTGAGGGGGAAATGTGCACAAAAAAATGTGTACAAATGTTGATGTGCACTTAAAAAAAAAAAAGTATCAGAGTTCAGGATGAACCAAACAGTTGGAAATATGCTCAAAGTTCGGGACCAACCGAACTTAAGGCTGGAAAAAATGAGAAACTGAGAGAAACCGAAATTGGCAGATTTGTTCATTCCTACCCTGTATGTCTCCCCAACTGGTCAGCAGGGGCTCCATAAGAATCATAAGATGAGCCCTGCTGGATCATACCAAGGGTCCATCTAGTCCAGCATTCTGTTCACACAGTGGCCCGCCAGCTGCCCATGGGAAACCCACAATCAGGACACGAGCATGCCAGCCTAGTATTATTCCGCTGTCTGCCCTCACTCGGGACTTCCACATACAAGCAAGAGGCTTCGAAGTGACAGGGCTGCTTCAATGACAGGGATCCACAAATCTCACATTTGCTCCAGGAGGAAACAACATACGGAAAGATGGACCCACAACCTCCCCATTGCCATTAGGTTAATAGTTTTGCTTATCTTCATCTTTTAGTACCAACCAAGGAATTTCTGGAGAACTTTTTTACATTTCCAAGAATTATGTCTCCAGGGTTTCACTTTTGACCAAATAAATAAATAAATAAATAAATAAATTTATGTGATTCTCCCTTAGAGAAAATTCAAGAAATAGCTCTCATTTATGAATGCAAATGGGCCATAAATATAAAAATGCTCATATGCATTTGCAATATTTTGGGATTTTATGAGAAGCATTTAGGTTTTCTGTCCCTCTGATCCATTTTCTCCTTTACAGCCACAGTGAGTCCATGTGATATGGAAAGGGAATTAGAGAGAGAGAGAGAGGGAGAAAGAAAAGTGTCATATGCTTTCAGAACAGCTGATATTTTGCTTTAGGCATCACGTCTGATAGCAAATCATCAGAAGTTAGGAAACTGACATTTAGAAAGAGAATAAATTACACAATGTTAGAAAATCCAGACTAGAAACCTTAAGAGCTGGCCAGAAATATAACATCTACTGATATGAACCAGTGAAGTAAGTCCAAGAAAATCCACTTCTTCACTTGATGGCTGCAGCATCAGATGGAGACGTGCATGTGTGAATATGCCATCACAGACAAAACATCACAGATAGAACATTCACACCCCATATCACCTCAAAATTCAGTATGTGCCAGTTCACACATTCAGCTGCTCGAGTCATGAAGTGCTGAGTAAAGAGAATTCAAGTGATGTGCATGCATGTGTGAAAGGGCTTTCAGGATTAAGGTTCTCAGTAAAGAAAATGTTTTTCAATCCTCTTTGCCATTCAGCTTTACACGAATTTGTGAGATACAAAGTTTGATAGAAGAGCTGACTTGTACTGAATCAAGCAATTGGTCCATATAGCCCAGTGCTTCCATCCTGAACAGGTCCTCCTTCCTGAGCTTCTCATCCGTAGATGCTGAACCAGGGTCCCTACACTTGCAAAGCTTATGGTCCACCTCTAAGCTATGGCCCCTTCTTTATAAGGACAGAGGCAGCTAACAATCACTTCAGGGATGTGTGAAATCTCCCTGATACATTTCACACAAGTTTTTGCAAAACTTTTAAGTTCGTCCTCAAAATGTTTCATATGTTTTGCCTGAGGAGGAACCTCCAAATTTGCTTTGAATTTCACTTGAGGGGATGTCCAGTGATAAACCCTCCCTTCCCCACCCCACCGTCAAGGCATTTTGCTAGCCTTACCAAAACGCTCTTGGCTTCTCTTGAAGCTCCCCTATATAGTCTGAGACCCTACCTACAGGGCCACTGTGATTCAGGATAGACAATAAAGTGCATACAAGGCAGCTCTCTTTGTTCATACAGATCAGACCATCAATCCATCTAGCCCCGTGTCGTCTATGTTAATTCACATTAGCTCTCCAAGGTCACTCAGAGGACCTTCTCACCTCTACTGCCTGATATCTTTCTAACTCAGGGGTGGGCAACCTGTGGCCCTCTAGACGATGTTGTTGGACCCCCAACTCCCATCAGCCCAGCCAGCATGACCAGTGGTCAGGCATGACGGAGGTTGTAGTCCAACAACATCTGGATGGCCGCAAGTTCCCCACTCCTGTTCTAACTGGAGATGCCACAGATTGAAATGAGGACTTGTTGGGTTGGATCCAGGAAATGCCTTCAGCAAGAGGAAAGGACCTTCTGACAGAGGAAGGGCTCTGCTTGTGGAAAGTCCCTCTGCTCAAATTTGGGGGATCCCCTTTCCGCCCCCATACCACAGCTCACCCCATTCAGCAAGGTCTCCCGACTCTCTGTGTAGCAATTCCAGAGGCCTGGAGGGGCTGCCATGGGTAGGAGGGGACAGGGAAGTTCACTTCCATCAGTAGAGTTGATCCAGCATAACTCTGGATCTAACCCCTTGTATGCAAATCATCCACTGTGTATGCAACCCATAAATTCTACCCCTGAGCCATGTGTTATGTATGTTCCATGTCAAGCCCCTAGAGGCTTGACATGGAACATACACAACACCATGATCCCTCAATATAAGCCACCTTCAGATATTCATGGCTGACCAGGTTGTTTAATCCAAATCTCCCAGGTCCAAGTTCAACACAGAGTCCACTACTCAAAGGCAAGAACAGCTGCATCAGCTGAAATCCCCTCCTTTTCACAAATTGACAAGGCGCACCATGTTCATCCTTTCCATCTGGCGACTCTAGACACTGGTAAAAGGAATGGTTTCAAATTCAAGAACTTTCTTGATGCATGTTTCACCATTGTAGTTGTCTTATGTTGTGCTGCCCTTGCCTCTCCTTCCTTGTGAATGAATATGACTTTGCCTCATGACCATGACCACATGAAAGCTTTAGCTGCTCTGAATTTAGACTTTGGTAAATTTCAGCATGCTATTTATATCCAGTTATTCAGTTTATCTGGCCTCTATTCCCATGAAGATGCATCTTACAAAACTCACAAAATCAGAGTGGACTTGCCTCTTCATTTGGATCCTTCAGTTCAGCTGAAATTGACAAAAGTATGGGCTTTGTCGAACTCTTTCACTTTTAAGTGCAATTTAAACACTGGGCAAAATTAGCACTTACTCGTGGTAAACAATTCCCTTCCTTAAGCCATGTTTTATCTGTCTGGACCATGATGAGATCAGTGTTACGGTGTTTGGGGCAAGGGGAATAGATGAAATAACTCAATTAATAATTTGTAGCACCAAATGTTCCCTGTAACTTTATGTACTACAATCACAAACACATGCTCTGTTTTTGTTTTAGTTTGTCCACTTCCAGCTGTCATTCTTCGCACAAATGTTGGCACTTTCACAAGCAGAGTGTCAACTTGCCATG
Organism: Shinisaurus crocodilurus; assembly: GCA_021292165.1. Taxonomy (NCBI): domain Eukaryota; kingdom Metazoa; phylum Chordata; class Lepidosauria; order Squamata; family Shinisauridae; genus Shinisaurus; species Shinisaurus crocodilurus. Next base: position 279,840,104 of record CM037879.1, on the reverse strand, counting down.
AACCCTTCTCTCATCTAGTGTTCCGGAGATCATGTGAATCTGTGTGATCCCATACCCGGGACTTGCCACCAACTATCTTCTTTTCCTGTACTTCTCTCCTTCCTTTTCTTTATGCAAAGGATATTAAATGAGGTTTGTTCCAGGCTATTAACCTAAGCCGAGTGACTACCGAGATAAGATTTCATCGTCAAAGAGAACAAAGGAATTGCATGGGTGTGGAAATTGCAATGACAAGGTTGTCTGGATAGATTGTGATGTAATGAAATGAAGTATCTGACAAATGTGGCCAGAAAACATAGGTTGGGCGATAAGAGCAAGCCACTTGGTTGAGCTAATGTTAACTGCATTCAGAAGGTGTTTAAGGGGCCTTGTTTATGGGTTCCATGGGTGAGTTCACACATTCTGTTTAAACGGTACCCACAATGTGGTAGGTGATGGCCTGTTTGTGGCGGACTTATCACCCCCATTGTTGGGTAATTGCCTGTTACCTTCATGCCCAACTTAAAAGCATCTGGGTTGGCTGCTATTGCAAAACAGAATATTGAACTAGACAGTCTTTTGGTACAATCCAGTAGGTCTCTTTGTAGGGCGACGTGATAACAGGCAACAATCTTTGACGACCAACTGTGTGATGATAGAAGATAGCCATGTTGCACATGCAGGCATCATCCAAATAATGCAGTGTGTGAATATTCCCTCAGATTGCTAACATGGGTGAGAAGATGGGATCATATCACATCTGTTTTGAAGCAAGTTCATTGGCTCCCTGTTCAGTTTTGGGCTCAATTCAAAGTGCTGGTACTTATCTTTAAAGTCCTGCATGGCTTAGGAGTCAGGTATCTGCTCGACTGTCATCTCCTCTATCAAACTGCCTATACACTATACACTAAGATCGAAATCTGAGTCTCTTCTCTGGGCATGTTCATACCATTTAAAGTAAGTAGGAATATGCAAATCAGCAAAACTTGAGCTCACCAAAGTTCTTCAAGTTCCATCTCGATGCTCGTTTTGACTCATGTCTATATCAGATTGAGAGCTTTGTTTTTCCCCCCTCCTTTGCATGACAATTTGTGCATATTTTCATGTGTATTTTTCCAAATGTGTGCATCAATTGTGCACATCTTTAAAATGTATGCATTCTTTTCCAATTGATTAAAGCATATGTGTGTGTATTTTTCAAAAGTATCTTTGAAATGTCCTTTCGTGCACATTTTTCAAATGTACCCATGCTGTCGAAATGTCCTTTCATGCACATTTTTCAAATGTACCCATGCTGTCAAAATGTCCTTTCATGCACATTTTTCAAATGTACCCATGCTGTAAAATTCATTTTTTTTTTCTTAGTCTGCAAATCACATTGCAAGCTCGGAAATGTACGAACTTCGACAGCCGATTGCATCTGAGCCCGTGTTTGGTCTGGAAGGTTTAAACTGGATAAATCTTGATTTAAAAAATTGAACTGAAACAAATTTCTCATACATCCCTAGGGATAGAGACTTGGCAGTGGTGGGCTGCATTGAGGCTCGTCTGATGTCTACTTTGCTATCATTACAGCAACAGGCAGAGGAGCTTTTATTTCCCCACACTATTAAACATTGCTGATTTTAAAGGATTTTTTTTTTTTCAATTCTTGGTTGTTGTCAGGTCTGGGACATGAGAGGCAGGGGTTCTTGGCTGGAATACCAGGGCCAGGGGAGATGGAGGTGCAAGAAGGGCCAGAGGCAGAAGCACAGTCTAAGAACAAGTGAGGGTCAGATATGTGCAAGGTGTGGCGGGGCAGAGGCAGGTGTGTAGTCCAGGAACAAGCAAGGGTTGGATACATATAAGGTGCAGTGGGGCCAGTGTCAGGCGTAGTCCAGGAACAGGTGAAGGTCAAGCATGGGCAGGGCAGGGCAGGGCAGGGCAGGGCAGGGCAGGGCAGGGCAGGGGATCAATGTTGGTAGAGAAGAGTCAGGAACTGGCTGCAGACACCACAATGACTTGTGTTGCTGTGGCGAAGGCTTGAGAGAAGAAGAAGCCCTGATGTAGGGCTTCCTGCAGCTGTCAGCTGATCTGCATTAGCAAGCCTGGGAGCAGCTGGAGGTTTGGGGCTGAACCCTGCAAGTAGTGCAGCGTAGGCCGGGCTGCCTTCTGAAAAGCGGCCACCAGATGGAGCTGTGCTGGCGGAGCAGATCCTGGCAGTTGTGGTTGTGATGTCTTATTTGACTTTTTGTTCTGTGCTGTTCTGTTACTTTACTAGTTTTGTAGAATCTCTATTTTTAAAAAAATTATTTCATAAGCTGCCCTAGGAATGCCACTTGGTCATTCAAAGAAAGAACGAAAGAACCAGAAGAGGACAATAAAGGTTACAATGGCCATGCTAGCTGAGAAACTGGGAGTTGTAGTCCAACACATCTGGAGGGCTCTAGGTTGGGGAAGGGTGTTGTAGCACTTTGACCATGTTCTGAAAGGGAGTTTCAACTGTATGGAATAAGGAAAAGGGGGGCTACAACTGGGAGAATGGGAGAGGGACACAAGTGCCCCCACACTCCAAGACCATGTTGTTCCAAAAGTCTGGGGGTGGGGGTGTCCCTAGGATTTTCCCAATTAGCTTGGAGACCTAGGAATTTTCCTCACCACACCCTGTACCCAAGAAGCTGCCTATACCGACAAAATGAAAAATCAGTTTCACAGTCGTGATATGTCAGGGCCAGAGGCTGTAGATGCCATTGTGGTCCCAGCCAGGTACATCTGTGTTCTGCACGCCACGTTCAGCTCCCGAAGAACTAAAAGAGACAGTTTAGTGACTAAATGGCATTACCGTCTGGGTTGAGCCTCACTCCCTCTTCTCATTAAATCCCCAGCACACCATGACGTAAAACGTCCCGGATCAAATTATTTGCCCGAGGGGAGGGGGAATCCTAGCAAACAGCCGGGGAAGCCACTCCTGGCAGTGGTGCAGGGAAGCCATGCCCTTTGAGATACTACGTATCCTCCAAAGAGGCTTAGCCTGGATGAGCTCCGATTAAGGCAGCGCGTACAGGCCCATCTTGAGTACTGAGTCCCAACCCAGCAGTTGGGTCTCACGTTCCTCACTTTAATACAACACACAGTGTTTCTCTGTGAGAGCTTGTTCATGCCATAAATTAAGTCACACACTCTATTGTTTTAACAGATTTAATCCCGTTAGAGCATGACTACATTATTATAATTATTAGAGATAAAAACAGATTTTATAAAAAGAACTCTAAACCCTCTTCCCTCCGATTATCTGCAATTTGCAAGCTAAGAGGCCTGAAGTGGAATTCACAATCTGTTGTCAAAAGCAGGGGAGGCTGGGGACTCCAGTGTCAGTGGGGCTCCTTATCCATTGCATCTTTTTGTTTGAGCTTTATAGGAGCTGTCATGGTGCTGAACTCCATCCCCAAAATAGGTTCTCCACCATGGAGCACCACCATAGCTAGCTCCTATAAAGCTTTTTCTGAGTAGACATACACCGGATTGTACAATAAGTGAGCAGTATTTAATGAGGACGGAGCTATCTGGCTAATTTCCTGTTTCATCACATCTTCCCGTTGAACCCATTAAGAGCAATAAGATATCAGGCAGAATAGGGGAGGGAGCAGAGTAGCAAAAGAAGAAAACGATTCAGGTTCATAGAAAGGAAATTCCTGGTTTTAAAGCAAGGATACTTTACTATTATCTCATATTTTGACTTATGAGAGAAGAATCCTATGGCGAAGAGTTTTTCAGGCTGCTACTACTACAGTAATAGGGCAGGGGACTGGCTACTGCATCGGGGCTATGACATAGTTTACCACAATGGGGCACTTTGGCCAGCAGGTCATCCTACCTCTGAACATTTCAGAAGAACTGCTGCATCTGGGTCCAACAGGCAGGGTCTGAGGAAGAAGCCTGAATGCCCCACATGTGTGCATGAGTGTGCACACTCACACATGGGCAGCAAGGCTAGAGAGGCAAATAGACGTGATTTTGCCTGTATGGGGAGCGTTGGGAGCAAGATTTAACTTCTCTGCTTCCAGCACCCGATACAACTTCCTCTCTTGGCCGTTAAGGGTGAAATCCTATGTGTGTTTAGACAGAAAAAAAGTCCTACAACTCCCAGCATGGACTTTTTTCTTGCCTAAATACGCATAGGGTTGCGCCTTAAAGGAGGGGAGTTGGAAGCTGGTGACTAAGAGAGAAAGGAGGTAGATATCTTTATGTGTGCTGATTTTATTGTTTTACTTGGCTTTGGAACAATGTGAACTGTTACTGTTACTAAATAAGACAATTAAACATTGTTATTTATCCAGGTCAATTCCCACATGGACTGGAGCTGGCGGTTTATACAGCAGCAACATAGTTCTCCTGGTATTCTTGGGGGTACCAGATAATGGAAGAGAAGTATTTATTTATTTATTTATTGTACTTCTAGATTGTCCATCTAGCCGGAACCCGGCTACTCTGGGCGATGTACAATGTGAAATAAAACAAGCAGAATAAAATACATTTAAAACTGTATAAAATGTTTAAATTCTAGCCCACCCCACAATATAAAATGAAACAGAGCGAAATAAAATACAGTATAAAATTTTAAAGTCCTAGTCCACCCCATATTCCCATCTGAAAAGCCATGTTTTTAATAAACGGCAGAAGCTCATCAAGGAGGGGGCATGGCAGAAGTCACTGGGGAGAGGGTTCCACAGTTTGGGGGCCACCACAGAAAAGGCCCTCTTCCTAGTCCCCACCAGCCTGGCTGCTCTGGCTGATGGGACAAGGAGAAGGCCGTCCGTGGCAGATCTTGTTGCGCGGCCAACCTGATGTTGCTGGAGATGCTCCTTGAGATAAATGGACTGGAGCCACCCTCATTTAAAAAATATGTTAGAAAATTGGAATAGAAACAAGAAAATATTTATACCAGGTATATCACCACTTACTTCAATGGTGGTAATGGAGGACTTCCCAGAGAACGTTAGACATTTGGAATGAATTTATAGAGATAAAAAGGTAATTAGATTAATGGACTGGCTGGACAAAATGGAGACAAGGCAACAAATAATTGAAAGGGTTGGACCAGGAAGAATTTTGTGGCTAAATTTAATCCAATTAGTTCAATGGGGAAAGAAATGGAAGAGGAGATATGAGCATGATAGAGAATTCACCGCATTTGAGCAGTTGGTTATGTCTAGAGAACTTATAGAAGGGAACGTATCAGCTAGAGGTATTACAAAGATGATATATAACATGATTCAGAAATCAGAAAAGCAAGCAGAAAATCTTAAGATAGTTTGGGATACAGCGTTTGAAGAGGAAATAGCAAAAGAAGAGTGGAATAAGATATGGGATAGGTGAATATTGAAAAATATGTCAATAAGGATAAAAGAGAATTTCTATAAATTAATTTGGAGATGGTACCTGACTCCGGTGAGAATAAATAAAATAGATAATAAATGTTCTTCAATGTGTTGGAGAGGTTGTCAGGAGCTGGGTACGTATGCTCATATGTGGTGGAGTTGTAAAAATGTATTGGATTTTTGGAAAATGATTTTTGAAGAGATATCAGAAATTGTTGGTATTGATTTAGAGGTTTGTCCTAAATTAGCATTGTTATCAATAACCGAAAAGGTGGCTGGTCCTCAAAATGTTAAAGAATTAATTGTAAATTTGTTAACGGCGGGTAGATTAATAATAGCAAGAAAATGAAAAGTTCAGCAAGTTTTCCCTATTACTGACTGGTATAAAGAAGTGTGGGATATGGCTTTAAATGATATGTTAACTTGTAATATCAAATGTAAAAGGAGACAATTAAAGAAAAACAATTTTAAGGATATTTGGGGTTTATTTTTGGATTTTGTGTTAAATAAGGAGAAAGGGAGCATGCCATGTCAAGATATGTTGTATTTTTGGAATAATGAATAACAATAGATTATAGAGATAGAATGTATCCTTTGGTCCCATGGGGATGGGAGTACTATATAAGGTGTATGTATGTTATTTGGTTGTTTTATATATTGTTTGAAAAATTTAAATAAAAATTAAATAAATAATAATAATAAACTGGACCGGAGCCGTATACGGTTTTAAAAGTCAAAACCATCACCTTGAATTCGGCTCGGCAAACAACTGGTAGCCAGTGCAGCTCCTTGAGCGTCGGAGTGATGCAATCACGTCGGCGACTGCCTTTAACAAGGCGAGCTGCCGTGTTCTGTATCAGCTGTAGCTTCCGAACCATCTTCCAGGGTAACCCCACATAGAGCGAAATGCCTCAGGTGGTGGCAGCAGCGTAATACCAGCGTTAGACTCCTAACTTCCACAGGGTGAGGCGTCATAGAGCCCACAGCTGACATAAGGACATAAGACGTGCTGTGCTGGATCAAACCAAGGGTCCATCTAGTCCAGCATTCTGTTCACACAGTGGCCAACCAGCTGCTGCCCATGGGAAACCCACAAGCAGGACATGAGTGGAACAGAACCCTCCCACCCATGTTCCCCAGCAACTGGTGTACATAGGCACACTGCCTCCAATACTGACCATCGTCCTGGGCCAACCTTTAAAAAAAATATTTCCTATCCCCTGATCTGTACCAGGCAGTTGGGCATAGGAGTCCTCATTTTGTTGAATGGCCAGGAATGATGCTACCTGGGGATGTTCTGGAAAATCAGGATGGTGGCTCCCACGTGCCTCACTGATCAGAGCACTGCTGCTCCTGGTTGCCAACCACCACTACCCGGTAAGCACACCAGGGCTCATCCACATGGATAGCGGACCACCAGAGGGTACTTTGCTGCAGAATACGTCAAATCTTTAGCTGGCTCTGAATAGTATCTTTTAAAAGGTTGTGAATTATTCTGGAAGAAGAGCATTAGGAGGGAAGCCACAAGTCAATACGTTTTTCAGTTCCTGAAACGAACGGTGCATATGCTTAGGTGCAAGTATCCCAAGTAGTTAATGTGGCTCTCTCTAATGTGTGTCTCTGTGTGTGCTGGCAGGTGGAGGGGAGAAAAATAAATAAAAGCTGCGACATTGTGCAAGAGGTTGAAGTATTAAGTGCATAGAATGGAAGATGGTTTTCAATAGTCTATCCTTTCGAGCAGGAGACTGGATCCATAGATAGATTTCATAGATCATAGAGTTGGAAGGAGCCTACAAGGCTATCGAGTCCAACCCCCTGCTCAGTGCAGGAAACTAGAGGAGGGGTCTCCCATCCAAGTAATAACCAGGCCTGGTCCATGTACAATAGCAAAGCCTGAGGACTTAGGTGAGGGGATGTTAATAAGCAATAGCAATCAAGGCAGAACTTGGACGGGGAACGAGGATAAGCAGTAGTAAGCTGATCGGAATTTAGATGGAGCAAGGTTAAGCAACAGCCTGACATAAAATACAATAGAAGCTAGTCAATGCTTTGGAAAAAGAATAATGCATGGTTCTGCTAGAATGTGAACTAAATTTGGGGGAGGGGGAAAACAACCCTATCCCTGTGAAAATTATAGATCTGCTTTTGCAGATAAATGTCCTGAGCGTGCAGTATATATTTTCAGCAAGGTCAAATAGGAAATAATAGTTTCCTATTTAAATAATACTTCAGGATGTTTCACACATCCTGAAGTATTTCCAACTTTGAAATCCATTCGGCAGAGGTGCTCTTAGCTGATCTTAATTACCAGAAAGATGTGAATAAAGGCTTCATCTACATCAGTGTTCTCCAACCTTGGGTCCCCAGATGTTTTTGGCCTACAACTCCCAGCATGCCCCAGCCAGCGTAGGCCAAAAACATCTGGGGACCCAAGGATGGAGAACACTGATCTACACAGACCAAATGCCCATCATGTCCACCTTTCCATCTCCGGCACTGGCCAGTGAGATTCTCCTGCTTGTGCTTTTGGAAATATCCATATTTTATATGTTGTTTCACCAAACTTTATGGTTATCTCTTTATTGCATGCCATCTGCATTTATTTATTTAATTATTTGTTCTGCTAACTGGGAGGAGGGAATTGAGGGTGTCCTGAAAAGTAGCCTCATCTTGCACATCACAAAAGGAAGCACTGAAAGGAGCGGCTGCCTCTTTAATCTAAAATGGGCCAAGATAGGATGGAAGGACAAAGCTAAGACGGATGAGGAAAGAAAAGAATGGAAAACAATTAGTGCGTTGATGTCAGCTTAAAGGAGGTCACAGCAAGATCAACCTTTTCAGCATCTGTTCTTTAATTTAAAGAAGGAGGGGGAAGAAGCTGTGTCCACTACTCATCACTATGGCAACATTTAAATATTGTGCAACCCGGACTAGCTGCCCCTTCAGTACCACTGGAGATCGACGGTGCTGCAAAAGATGGCAAACATTCAAGAGAGGTTTGCTAAAGCTTATCAAACATTAAGGAAAATATGAGATGAAGGTGTTCCTTACTTTATGAACTACAAGGAGAAGAAAGCAAAGCATCCTTAGTGTTTCTCAACAGTGTGGTGTAGTGGTGAGAGTGCTGGACTTAAATTGGATTCAAATCCCTACTCAGCCACAAAACTCATTGGATAACCTTGGGCCAATCACAATGAGTGGAACGACACCCAATACAGCATAGGAATGGCTGGATCACTCTAATTCCGGTCTGTATCATTTCACAGATGTTCATTCATAAGTCTGTCCCATCCCATTTCCACATCAATCTGTGGTTTCTTTAATGAAAAAAAAATGCACACATTTAAATACATAGTTAAATACTAAAAATATATTTATGCATGCACTGTATCAAAAACTACCCATTTTTACATGCATTTTATCCTAAATATATATGCTTTTGTACAGTTTTTGAGCCAAGAACTGAATTGCAAAATGTGGAGGAGTGCACAATTTGAAGGATAGCTGTGTTCTGCTCCATATGTTAGTCCAGGAAGTGTGAATCAGGTCAGTTCACTTAAAAATGCAGACCTAATGAGTATCCCACTACAGACCTGCTGCTGAAAATGGCATCCTTGTGCCCTATTCTGTGCCCTAACATATAGAACACTTACTAGAGATGTGCACGGAACTCGATTGGGGGGGTGGAAGTCCAGCAAACTCGCCGGGCTTGAACCGCCAAGCTCCGCTCGACCTACCTTTTCCCCGGTTCGACTTGCATTCTCACGAGACGAGCCGGGGAAGCAACTTCCGGTTTCTGACGCGATGTTGTGTACATAGAAAATGTTGTAAGATACGTTAAAAACAGCCGTGATTTGCGCAAATCGTGGCCGGTTTTTTTACGCATTTTACACTATTTTCTATGTAAACAACATAGAGCCAGGGACCCAGAAGTCTGGCGAGCGACTCAGCTGGCGCTCACGCTCGGCTCGGCTCAGCTCACGCAGCAGGAGTGCTTGGCTTGCACGCCACGAGTTGAGTGCCGGGTGGGTTTGCCCACCCCTACTGACTTACCCCATATTACAAATGTGTGGATAGATGATAGATAGATAGATAGATAGAAGAGGAAAATTCCAGGGATTAGAATCAGAGAGGTGTCATGTCAGGATGCAGATGGAACAAGGAGACGAGATGAAATTAAACCTTGTTTTTTTATTTATTTATTTATTATATTTATACCCCGCGATAGATTTCCACTGTGTTTGCTGTCCTTGGTTGCCGACTTCCTTTGATCATCAGGAATCTGGGAGCTGTGTCTGCAGTGATGGCATGAGATGCTATTCAACATATATGTATCAGGGTTCCCCCCCTCCCTGACCCAATAAATCATTTCCCACTAGTTCTAATAATAAGCCATGCTATTTATTCTCCTTGTTAATTGCAGCTTTTCCTGCCCCTGTCTTCCTCTGCTTCCTGCTTCCCCTCAAATTACTTTTTTTTTTTTTTTTGGCGTTGTCAGCATTATCATTATGGGAATTCTACCCACAGAAAGAGGTAGGATTTTTGTTGTTTCTTTCTCTTCTTCCACCCACTCATCCCTCAGTAATTATTTATTCACTGTGGTGGTTGGGTTTTTTGGGGTATATTTTCCATTTGTAGTTGTGATGCACCCAATATGTGAGTGTGATTCACTAACAATACTGCCTGCTCCCAAGTAGATTGTGGCTTATGCATCCCAGAATGCCCCAAGCTGCGAACATCAGCAAGGGAGTACAAATTGGAAATATAAATAATCATCACTCAATTACTCCCTGGCAGGTGAACCTGTGTGCGGCTATCAACATTACCCATTTGGCAAAAGTCGAAATTATAGTTTAAGGTCTCACAAGCAGCCGATAAGGTGATAAACCTGTTTCTCAACCGTGCCTTTCAGATTGCAGGAGGATCGCACATGGTGGAAAAGAGAGAGCCAAAAAAAGAAAAAAAGAAGAAAAAAAAAAGAAAGGCTCCCTATACATAGAAAACTAGCATTCCAGCGAGGAGGCTAGGGTAGAACTCCTCGCTCGCTCTGGCATCTAGGTTACTATGTTCAGGAAATTTTGATTAATTTCTTTTTGTATGGAGGAGCATTTGATCATATGAAACCACCACCACCACCTTCCACAATCTGTAGTGGTACAGTTGAGACACAGGTTTAACATTCTGCGACTTAGGAAAACTAGGTCCATGACTAAATGTATATCTGTATCCATAAACTTGGGGCTCCCCTGGATGCCACATGAAGCTCATGAAATTGAAGGCCGCGATTTGCATGATTTTTTTTTTTTTTTAAGCCAGGGAAATTTGCGTAAGTTGTCTAAATTTGCACAAATTGTGCAGCAGAGGCCTGAATTTTGCACAGATCTGAAATTAACTCGCAGAAGATTCAGGGTGGCCAAGGTGGAGTGTGTGCATATGCAGTGAGAGGAGGATGCTTCCATACTTCTCATGTAAAATGCTAGAACAAGAACACAACGACTCGATTCTAATGAGTCGGCCCCAGTTTCCACAAATCACAAATTGTGCTACAGATACTCAGTTCTCAGCTCCAAATTTGCACAAATATTTTGAGCAATTTTGTGGAAGCCAGACCCCCCCCCCCCCCAACTCAGCCTGCTTTTGGCCATCAGGTCAGAAATGTGTTGAAAGTCTGTCGAGCTCTAACGGAATGAGTTTTCCAGTGTCACACATCTCTAACCAAGCCACCAAAAAGGAGTCAACCCTCCCCAAAGAATTACCTTCCATACAGTATTAAAAGACATATGTCATATGGAAATTTGTCAACCATGACAACAGCACAGTGGCAGCCCAAACAGTCTGTTATAAGCTCCAATGGTGTAAGTTGTCTAAAGAACTCATCTTGCTAAATTATCCTGGATAATAAAATTGAAATGTTTATATATATCCAACAGTGCAATTCACAACAGTGAACGATGTTCCATAATGGAACTCCATGTACCTTCCTATACATTCTTGGATGACCTGCCATCACTGGCCCTGTTTTTGCTGATTGTCCACTACTACTGTTACGTTTTGGATGCCCAAAGCTTGTGAGAGAGTTGCTAATGTGTGCCAGTATCCTACTGGTCCAACCAATAAGGCTTTGCTCTTCCAGGTAACTAACCAGTATTTTGTTCTGAAACACCAGTGAACACCAGATTCTACAAAGGTTCCACCTATAACTTGCAGAGTTCCATTGCGGCTCTTGCTCCTGAACCAACGCTTTCTCCCAGGATCTGCCCTTGAGTGAACAGGCAGATTCCACCCTGGCTCTATCCCTCTGCTGCCGCCGCCCCCTCCAGTTTGCATGCCGTTAACACAAAAAATTCAGCAATGCTATCAGTTAACCTGTTTGATCCTGTATGATCTGTGATCAGTTGCTTTTGCTGGGCTTCTTTTCCACAGGCATGCACCCCCTTCATTACTAGGGAGCTACAGATAATTTGCACTTACATAAGATTAGCACAGTTTGCGCTACCATTAGCAGAAAAGTGCCATATGCCAGATTATAACCAGAGAACATATACTTCTCTGACCTCATGGAAGGGAGCCCTTTTCTGCGGACTCAATGACTCAGGTGCCATTTCACTATGAGGTCCAAAGGAAAATTGAGATGTACAGGCAAGCAATAACATGTCCTATTCATATCCATGTTGTCATGATTGACTTTAAACTTGTACATGACCTCTCCCTGCTTAAATCTCCCTTTGGTCCCCTGCTCATTCATCACTGCAACCTCTTAATCTAATCCGCCGATTAGTCCACATTTCTCAGCTGCTGGAACTGTAACACTTCCAAGCATCAGGATAAATCTTTTATCTTGCACGCTGCATATGCCATATTGTGTTCGAAGGTCCCTTGCCCTCAAGGGGGAGGCCTGTTGCATCATAACATTGAATACAACTTCAGGAAACACATGTATTTATTTATTTATCTATCTATCTTACGCCCTGAAAAATTATCACTGTTAAAGTCCTGATAATTCACATGAACAATAAGGATTGGGTGATAAAATAGTGACTCGCCCATCAATAAGGCAGGCTTTCTTCTTTTCAAAGACAATCTAAGACAATTGCTGAAATGCAATGGGATTTCTGCCTCTAATTCCATAAAATACACCTGAATTTCCCAAACATATGCTGACAAAAGTAGAAGGGAATACATATACACCATAAATGTATGAGTGTCGAATAATCATAGAGTGGGGGGGGGATCTGGTAGACCATCTAGTCCAGCTTCCTGCTTGATACAGGAATCCAGAGCTAGAGGGTCCCCAGTAGATGGCTGTCCAACCTCTGTTTCAATGTCTCCAGTAAGGGAGAGCCCACCAGCCCACTAGGTTATTGGTCCATTGTCAAACTGCTTACACCATCAGACATTTCTCCTAATGTTCAGCTGAAATCTGCCCTCCTCTGACTTAAGCCCAATAGATCTAGTCCTGAAGAGGGATTGTGTGTAGAGGGATTGTGTGCCCTCTACACAATCCCGTAAGAGAAAACCCTTGGTGCTGGATGCGAGCATCCAAAAAGTGAACTGTCCACACAGCGTCCTTTAGCGCTTCTTCAGTCCAAGGGTTGAATTCCAATCTGGAAAGGTCTCAGGGGCTGCACCCCATCTGTGGGTGGGGCCAAAGGCAGAGTGGCATGGCAAAATGAGTGGGCATGGCAAAATTTCTTACCCTTTAATGCCTACTCAGAAGGAAGCAGGACAAGCCTCTGCATGTCTACTCAGATGTAAGCAGGACTGAATCACTCAGCAGCACTTTCAACTCACATTCCACATACTCTCCATGTCTACTCAGAAGTATGCAGGGCAATCCTCAGCAAGACATAGGGCCAAATCACACTCAGCAGCTTCTTCCCAACAAGGAAAAGCTCTTGTCTCTCATCACCAGCAGATGAAGATTTTTTCCTTGCTGAGCGCTGAGAAAGGGAACCACAACTCTTTCCCACTTTGCTTGTTTTGAGCCATCGGGGCTTCCTGGATTCCTTTCTCAACTAACTCAGCTCTGCCAAGCTGCCAGACACCACAAACAGCTCCTGAAAATGGCACTATGTGTTTCAGGCTCTCCATCCTTCCCCGGCCTTCTTCTGTTCCAAACCAGAAGACTTATATACACCAGGGCTGGGCAACTTGTGGCGCTCCAGATGTTTTGGTCTGCAACCCCCATCAGTCCTAGCTGGCAGAGACAACAGTGAGGGGTGACAGAAATTGTAGGCCAAAACATCTGGAGGGCCACAAGTTGCCCAGCCCTATATATATGCCAAAGCAGTCCTGAGCAAATGAAAACCCATTCCATGCACTGCACACAAAAGGGTGTTGCAACACTGTTTTCCTCCCCTGACTGCTGAAGCTCAGCGGGAGAGCCCATGCTTTACATGCAAACGGCCCCAGATTCAATTCCCAGCAACTCCACGTAGGGCTGGGAAAAGACTCCTGCCTGAAACCCCGGATAGTGACGGGCGATCCGCCCACCACATGACTCTCTGGGTGCTTGGTGAGCACTGTCGCTGTGCCCGCCAAGCCGGGCCAAAGGTGAATGCCAGCAGAGCCGCTCACTGGACTTCCAGGTTCCCAGTGGAGCACTTTTCGGGGATGGGGACTTGGACTCCAGGACTCGACTCGTGAGTCAGACTGAGTCCCCCCTCTGACTCGAGTCAGACTCGAGTCCCAATATTTTTAATGGGACTCGAGACTCAACTCGGGACTCGAGACCAAGGACTCGTGTTCCAAAATCGTGTTCCTCAAATGCAACATGGATAGGTTTTAGGAAGTACAGAAAGTTTATTTTTTGAAATCAGTTTCCTAAAATGCAACCTTTCAGACATTTTGGGTTTGGCTGCCTCTGCCTGCCTGTTTGGGGTTCCCAGCCTCCTCTGCCTGCCTGGTCTCTTTTTAACCAGTTCCACAGTTTGAATTGTCCAAGACAAAGGCCTCTGCCTGCCTGTTTTGGGGTTCCCTGTCTCCTCTGCCTGCCTGGTTATTTTGGGTTTGTCTGCCTGGTCTGTTCTTGCCAAAATCAGTTGCAGAGTTTTGAAAGAAAAAGGCACACTTGTGCCTAGAACTTATTTAAGCCACACATCTGAAGTAGCCTTATTTTGCTGGGAAAAAACCCCATTGATTTTAATAGGGACTCGTGGAGTCAGCTTTGGGAGTGACTCGTGACTCATGAGTCACCATTTTGGACCAAGGACTCGGACTCGAGACTCGGGTCCAAAGACTCGTGACTCGACTCGTGACTCGAAACCAAGGACTCTTCAACATCCCTGGCACTTTTACCGTAGAAAATAGTGTAAGATGCGTAACTTGCACAAATCATGGCCAGTTTTAATGTATTTTATACAATTTTCTACGTAAAAAGTGCTCCGCTGGGAACTCAGAAGTCTCTCCCCCAGCTTGACTTGGGAGAACGTGCGTTGAGCCAGGGAAGCAGGTAGGTCAGACGGAGTTCAGGGGGGGGTCGAGCCCAGTGAGTTTGCTGGACTTCCACCCCCCGAATGAGATCCCCACACATCCCTAACCCTGGAGGGCTGCTCCCAGCCAGCCGTAGGGATGTATGAGAAATTCATTTTAGTTCATTTTTGATCAAGATTTATCCAGTTCGCGCATTGAACACAGAATTGGATGCAATCTGTGGTTGAAGTCCGTGCCTTTCCGAGTTTGCAATGTGATTCATGGACCAAAACATTGCGCCTGACAGAATTTAAAACATGTGTACGGAAAAAAAAATGCGTACTTTTGAAAAATGCACACAAGTATTCTTTAATCAATGGAAGGAGAATGTGCACATTTCAAAGATGTGTACAACTGATGCAGACATTTAGAAAAATACACATGAAAATATGCAGATTTCCATGAGAAAAGAAAAACGAAAACAAAGCCCACAATCTGATACTGGCTTGAGTTGGAATGAGCTTCAAGATGGAATCCAGAGAATTTTGGTGAGCTTGAGTTTTGCCGATTCGCACATGCAAATTTAAGTTAAATGGACCAAATGGTATGATTAAGTATAAGGCAGCTTCCTACATTCTGATGTCTTCTCTTGTTGCACCATTGTACGATTATTATTCCTGATTCCCATTCTCTTCAACTTTGAAAGAGCTAACATTCAATGCTGCCATGAGTGTGTGATGTTTCCCACAGACCATACCCATTGGAGAGGAGCAAAAAAGAAGAGAGACATCACATTCATCTGCGCAGCTACTCCTAGGTGCTCTTTCCTTTGCCCTTGTAGATGCAGGAAAATATTCCCATGTTTCTCCAGCACACACCCCTGCTTGCACTGGGTCTCGTTCTGGGATGTCAACAGATACTTATATACTGCACCATAAATATCCTTATGGTAATGCTTCATTTCATGTCATTCTTCCCATGGAAATTGGACCACTAGATGGAGACAATTTAATGTGAACACTCCAAAAAGAATATGGATGAACAAGATATGGCTAATTCCTCCTGGGCACTTTCATAATCTTATGAAAGACAGGCTGAGAGGCAACCTGTAAGGCATGATCAAAGCATATATATTAATATATTCTTTCTCTCTCTCTCTCTCTCCCCCTCTCTCTCTCAAAGACAGGGATCCAAGTTTTAAGAACATACAGTCAGCCACAAATCTACAGCAGCAATTAATGAATTTAATTTCTGTGTGTGTGTGTGTGTGTGTGTGTGTGTATTCAGAGAGAGGGGGAGGGAGGGAGAGGGAGAGGGAGAGAGAGAGAGAGAGAGATAAAGTGGGTGGGTGGCTGGGTGGGTGCGGAAGATACATTTTAAAAGTTATGAGAAACTTGAACATCAGTGCACTGCCTTCCCCCCCCCTTTTTTTTAAGAAAAAGATGCAGAAATAGAAGCAGCAGAACTTAACCACTGGAGTAATTTTGACTCCGCTCTAGTCCCCAGTTAGCTACAGTCATACCTTGGATTGCAAGGAACTTGGTTTGAGAGCGTTTTGCAAGACAAGCAAGTTTTTAAATATTTATTTATGACTTGATATACAAGCGACGTCTTGCAATACAAGTACTGTAGTACGGCTTAAATTAAAAATCTCTGTACAAATTTTTTTGGGGAGGGGGGGATTTCGTTTTGATATAAGAGTGTTTTGGATTACAAGCACGTTTCCGGAACGAATTATGCTCTCAATCCTAGGCATGACTGTATATGACTTATAGGTTTGTTTAAACCCATCATATTCATCTTGAGCCTCTGGCATAGAGTCAAGTATAACTGCAAGTAAATAAACAAACAAAATAATGCATCCATGATCAGGCTGATGAACAGCCCACCTGCCCACTGCTTTTCTTCTTAGGTGTGCACACACCTGGGTGAACCCCTCCCCCCCCCCCATGGATGCTTTTCCTCAGATAATTCCCTCTCAGGGGTTGAAGCAGCTGAGAGGGAAATGCTGCTGAGGGAAAGCTGCAGCCACCCTGCCTGCTACTTACTTCTCCACTTAGTTCTCCCGGATCAGTGATTCCCCCAACCCACTTTTAACACTCATTTATGGTGAGGCACTTTAGTGGCAAAGTCGGTGAGTTGGGAAGCCCCCACAGATCGAATCTCACTTCAGCTACGAACTCACTAGGAGACTTAGGGCAGTATCCAATGCTGCCATCTAGAAACACAAATAGTGCCAGCAGAACTGTGCCAAATTTTCCCATCGCACATTATGCTTGCATATTATGCTTGTGAAACCAGTTGTGCAAGTGGTGGCGCCGCCGCTTGCACAACCGCTTGCATGACCAGTTGCACACTCCATTGCGCAACCACACTTGCACAAATGTAACTTTAGTTGGATTCCCCTCTTGTGCATAGTTCAGAAGGTAGTTTCTGTTAGTGCAACAGCATTTGCACTGGGGGAATGACTTAGCTGGATACTGCCCTTACATTTCACTCAGCCTGCAATATGGATATCGTTATTATTACAGAATCCTTGGAAAGTTGTTGTTATTGGAAGGGTTGCTGAGAAAAATGCTCACGATCCTGCCAGTGTTGGGCACGTTTCACTCCCGTTGACTTCAACAGGGGAGTTAAGCACTCTGATATCTTCCACTGAAATATATAAAGCTTAAAAGCATATAAAATAAGACCCAAAGTCATGTTACCTTCAAAGATGTAGCCAGCAGCTATGTCTTTCCCCCCCTTTTTACTCTAGAGTAAGCACAGAAAGCCCAATCCAGATTGGGACCCTACTGGGATGTAGGAGGCCGTTAACACTTTCTTCCACTGTGATCTTGATCCAGATACCTGCCCCCTCCATGCTTGCAATTTCTATTGCCAAATACTTACCCGTTAAAGCAAAAGGATCCATATTTGGCAGTAGAAATGGCAGGCATGGGGGCCGTGATCTGGAACAGGACTACAGCATGTGGAGGGTTAAATGGCCTAGGTCGATCCGCCCACCACTCAACTCACGGTGCGCGAGCTGAGCGCCGCTGCCGTGCGAAGCTGAGCTGAGCTGCAAGCGAGCTCCAGCTGAGGCGCTCGCCAGACTTCCAGGTTCCCAGCACTATCTACGTTGCTTACATAGAAAATGGCATAAGATATGTTAAAAATGGCCGCGATTTGCACAAGTCAAGCAAACTGCGGCTGTTATTAACGTATCTTACACTATTTTCTATGCAAACAACGTAGCGCCAGAACCCAGAAGTTGCTTCCCTGGCTCGGCTCACGTTCTTGCGAGCCAAGCCAGGGAAACAGATATGGTGAGCGGAGCTCGGGGGGGTGTGTGTGTTGAGCGTGGCGTGTCCGCCGGACTTCCACCATGCAGTCGGGTTCTGCGCACATCAACAGTTAAATCCCCTCCCATGCTAAGATCCTGATCTGCATCCAGCCTCCGGTGCTTACACTGGGGGGGTGTGTGTGGGGAAATATCTGTTTAAAGCAATGTGTGCTTTGCCCCTAAGAAGAGCCATGCTGGGTCCAAGTGAAGTCCCATCGAGTGCAGCATCCTGTTTTCCACAGTGGCCAGCCCAATGGGTCCTGGGCCTATTGTCCAAAGGCACATGTGGTACAGCAGCCTTGCTAAAGCTCAGGAGGGCCGTGCTTGGCTAGAGCCTGGAAAGGGAGACCGCCTTGGTCTTCCCATTGACCCAGCTTTGAGTTTCACGATGGAAGAAAACAGGACATTCATTTTTCTTCTGGAATACTTTCTTCTGGAAAGTATTTCAGCCCTCCCCCGCCCTTGCTCCCCACTCCCCACTCCAGTAGCTTGTACCATTCCTTCTAACAGCGAACTTGGGCGGCCCTGTGCTGATTGCTCTGGAGGCAAAATGGGGCCACTTGCAAACATAAAAGAGGTTGTGGCCTACTTTGGGGGACCCTGAGGTATGCTGAAGTGCCTGGCCTTCTAAATTAGTTGTGCAAAAGGGATACATCTATTTCTAATTCTATACAGAAATGGAAAATAGGTACTGCTGTGCCTCTATGATCTATGAATCTATGTCACAGGCACCGTCTCCTCTATGGCCATTTCTGTTTTCCCTGCTCTTTGCACATGCACTGTCTGTTCCTCTTTATATCCTGAGGAGGGCAAGTGGAGCCAGACCACTCTCAAAATGATAGACAAGGTTGTTGGCCCAGACTCCCCCAATTCCTGGGCACAGGGCACTTTGCCTGCTGCCTTCTAGGCTGCCACCATGTCCTCTGCGTAAGCTCACTTGCCCGCCAGACAAACAGAGAGACAGACACACTATATGGGGTTCTCACTCAACCAGTCAGTAGATCCTTGTGCCGATGAACACACACTCACACACTCACATGGTGACTGGATGACAGCAGCCCCATGATGTGATCCAGCCAAAGTTACTGGAACCTCCCTTAATTCTGAATTCAGGTTCAGAGCAAGTCACTTTGGTTGGATCATGTCCAGTGAGTGCAAACCTCTTGGACTGTCTTAAAAAAAAAAAGTTCTGTGATAAATGACACAATGAAATGAATGAATTCACATCTGAAGATGTTTAACGTGCAGCGCATTGCTACGCGCATGCTTACTTAAGTGTAAACCCCACTGAGTCCAATGGGGCTTACTCTCAGGTCAGAATGAGGTGCTAAGAAAACAGCATAAAACAGCCTCCCCCAACCTGGTGCCCCACCCCAAAGTGCCCCCTCCAATGACCAGGCTGGATGGGGATGATGGGAGATGTAGTCCAACACATCTGCAGGGCACCAGGTTTGCGAAGGGTGGCTTAAAATATTCCTGGGCTTCCCTTCCATCTAGGACCAAGCTTGAGCAGGGATGTGAGAATAATCAAAACTCGAGTGCGCTGAAGTTCTCTGAAATTCTGAATTCCATCGCAAAGTTCGTTCTGACTCACATCTGTATCAGATTGTGAGCTTCGTTTTTTTCTTTTCACATGAATATCCGTACATATTTCCGTGCATATTTTTTTCCAAATGTATGCATCAATTGTGTGCATTTTTGAAACGTACGCATTCTTCTCCCATGATTAAAGCGTATTTTGTGCACATCTTTGAAATTATTTATTTATTATATTTATACCCCGCCGTTTTTCCTGCAAGGAACCCAAGGCGGCTTACATAATCCTCCTCCTCCTCCTCCTCCTCCTCCTCCTCCTCCTCCTCTCCATTTTATCCTCGCAACAACCCCGTGAGGTAGGTTAGGCTGAGAGTCAGTGAGTGGCCCAAAGTCGCCCAGTGAGTTTCATAGCCGAGCGGGGAATAGAACGAACCCGGATCTCCCGGGTCCCAGTCCAGCACTCTCACCACTACGCCAGACTGGCTCTCATTTTGAATGAGTACATTCAAAATGTACTCATTTTGAAACGTATGCATTTTTGAAATGTATGTGTGCTGTCGAATGCATTATTTTTTGGGGGGGGTCCATGTTCAGTCTGGAAGGTGCAAACTGGGTAAAATCCTGATTTCTTATACACCCCTAAGCTATAGTTGGAAAGGAGGTAAAACCATGAATGTTAGGGGGAAGTGTTTACTTGGGCAGTGTGGGGCGAGGGTCAGCAGCAGTCAGCTATAGAAATCTGCCCCGGTGGACTGGGAGCAGTTAGCACAGACAAGGCCCGCAGTGCATTCTTCCATTTCCTTTGAGATGTGAGAGACACGCTCAGCAGGAGGACCGCAGCAAGATCTGACCCTCTGGAGACTTCTCAGGTGGTCTTGACCTCTCCCAGCGCATCACGCTGATGGAAGGTCAAGCACAATGGGGTCTCCGCAGGCAGGCAGCAAGCATACGTCAATACACAGTAAGGTACGGGAGTTTCTGTATATCAAGGAGGTTTTTAAAAATCAGATTAATTTCCACGCAATTAACGAGGCTGTTGAAAGATCTGTTTTACAGCTGCTGCCGCTGCCGGGAGATGATGACAAGAAAGGAAATGAAAAATCAAAGGAGGAAACAATTACAACAATACTCACTGCAACTATTTACTTATTTTAATAAGACTCAGGGAAAAAAAACACAACGTAATTGAGAGAGTACATTTTATTGCTGATTAAGATAATATTTAATTTAGGTTTTCTCTTAAAGATCAATTAAATCATCAATTAAGGTCTTTTCATTTCCAGCGGGAACAGAGAATTATGTGTGTTGCACTGGCAATCACACAGAATTGGGGGGGGGGGGTGTCTCCAAAAGGAAGCAAGGCCTTCTACCTTCCAGTTTAGACAATTCACTTTCTAGAAGATTATAACAACAAGGGGGACCTGAAACAAAATGTTCAGGGTTCCAGCCACTCAGCTATGCCCTTCTCTGGGTTGCTCCATTCATTTCCCCTCCCCGATCCCAGTTTTCCAGTCTTTTTTTCTCTCCTGCCCACATCCAGCCATTATTCCATGGACACTGAGCATGCTCAGTCCTCATTGGAATGGGGTGTGGGGCTTTTTTTTTTTTTTTTTTTTACATCCTCTCTCTGTTAATTTTTTTCCTAAGACTTTTTGTACGTCTTCTGCAAAACTTGGGATTCCTGTAGGCCTGCTTATTCCTCCCTCTCATGCCTGGGTTTTGGCAGTCGAGGCTGACGGCTCCACGGTCAGTGGGGCAGTGCATCCACTCCAGGTTGCAGTCTGAACTTTTAAGGATCTATCCATGGTGCTGAACCTAGTTTGGGCGTATGGTTCAGCACCATGGACAACTCCTTAATGGTTCAGACTAAAGCCCAGAGTGGATACACCGCCCCACTGACATTGGCACCACCAGCCTCCACTGAGTTTTGGCTCCATAAGGATCCACACACATACAATGAGTATGCTATTAGTACATAGAACTGAACCCATATCCAAAAAAGTGCATGTTTTAGATAGGAGGTGACTGCTGCCATGAAAGGTATCTGCTTGAAGACCCAGTTTGGGGCCAAAACAGACATTACTTTAAATCCATATCTAGCAGCTACATCTTTTTCCCCCCTTCCATTTTTACTCTAGAGTAGGTGCAGGGGACCTGATTCAGATCAGGACACTAGCTTGGGGTTTAGCGAGGCTTTGAAGATGTGAATCAGGCTCCCTTAACCTACTCCAGAGTAAACATGAAAAAACAGATGTAGGTTCAACTGCCAGTACAGTTAGCTTTTGTATATGGAATGGCGGGTGTGTGTGTGCCATCTTGTTCTTCACCTCCGACAGCCAAGTGCCTTGGGTCACCCCTGTTGCCATTGGCACACCAGTCAAAGCTAGTGGAAGGCCCTTCACGCCACGGATGTAACTGGCACCTCCAGTGACAAAGATGAATCAGTAAGCAGCACCCTGACACTACAAACTTGTTATTTCAGGGGAAGTGCAAGCCCGTCTGACACAGAGACCCAGTTCACACATAATGACAACCGTGGCTTAATTAACCCGTGGATTGCTGAAATCTAGTGGGAGCGAGTGAGTGCACTGCTTCCAGTGTGCTCATCACTTCTGCTTTCAATTAACAATCTACAATCGCCCTGTTTGTTTGTAGGCCTTTAGTGTGAAATCCGAATCCAGGCACTCTGGGTTCTTTAGGAGTTAAACAACCCAGAGTTAAGCCATAGTTTGTTGCTGGGTTAAGTCTAGATTTTTAACCGTTAAACAACCCAGTGTTTTGGTTCAGACATCACACTAACAACCAACAAAAGGGGCAATCATAGGTTTTTAAATGAAAGCGGAAGCGACAAGCATGCCAGAGGCAGCTTAGTCACTCACTCCTGCTAGATTTTGGCAATTCGTGGGTTACCGTAATTATCTTGTGATTGCCGTTATGTGAGAACTGGGTCAAAATGAGCACCACTAACCTGGGCAGATAGCTATCCACCAATTGGATCTCCATCTTGGATATGCACCAGTTGAACCTCCAGTTGGACTATCCACCAATTGGACCTCCATCTTGTCTAGTTTACTGGCCATCATCCAGTACATTGCTGCACCCAGGCACTGACTTAGCAAAACTGAGAAGCATTGCTTTAAGACAGGCATGGGCAACTTTGGGCAATGCGGGGAGCAATTTCCGGGCCCCACACCACCCATGCAGGATGCACCCCTACCACCACTGACACATTCGACAGCCTGGCAAAGAAAAGAAAAGAAAAGAAAGTGATTTGCTGCCAAAAGAAAGTCCAAAATTAGGTGGAAAACAAGATGATTTTGGCCTTTTTAGTCTCCATAGCAGCTTGTCGTCATTTTTTAAATTATTATTAAACTGTTAACTTTAGTAACACTGACCCTGCTCCTTATTGTTGTAGATCTTTGTATTAAAATCAATAAAGTTGTGGCACTCGTATACCTAACCTCTGTGCGTTGCCTCTTTAGTTCTAGGTATGGGCACAATCAACTGTTCTCAAAAGCTACACATGCAGTAACAAAATTACATGTTATACTTTTGATGGGACACTCACAAATAATTTAGTGAGTCGAGTTTCTGAACTACAGCAGAGCTTTTAGGCAATAAAATGTATCATTTCACACACACACACACACACACACACACACATACACGGTGTGTGCTCAAGATAGAAAAAAAAACATATTTGCTATAAAAGATTCTAGGGGGGGGGAACACAAATAAGCAAAACCAGGTTTCAAAAGCAGAGCTTTATCATCAAAAGATAGTAAAGGAAATTGCAAGCAAGGTCAGCAAGATGCTTTAAGCAGTGCAATGGTTGTGTGTGTGTGTCTGTGTTTGTGCATGTGATGAAGATAGGAATTGCTGTCTGGATGATAAGACAAGGCCTTTTAAAGTGTAGGTCATAGAAAAAGGGGGGGCATCATTTCAACTCTGCTTCAGGCAGCAAAATATTGCAAGCTATTTTTTTCTTTAAAATTAACAAGTATAATGCATCTGTGTCTGTGTACTATGTATCGAAATATTTCCCTGGACTTTAACAGAGGCTCACCAGGCGACTCAAATCAAATGACTGACAGAATAACGCAATAAGTTGCCAACATTACTGTACTGGAAAGGGTTAACCTACCATCCAGATATAGAGATGATGAATGATGTAAAGCTTTTGCATGATGTTAAGTTGAAAAAAAGTACTTAGAAGAGCCGAATGTGGCTCAGTCCGTAACCAGTTACCATCAGGGATGGTTGATTTCACTTTAAATATGCCAGTGTGGCGTAGTGGTTAAGAGTGTTTGACTGGGACTTGGGAGATCCGGGTTCTAGTCCCCGCTCGGGCATGAAGCTCACTGGGTGTCTTTTGGCCAGTCACTGAGTCTCAGCCTAACCTTCCTCACGGGGGTGTTGTGAAGATAAAATGGAGAAAAGGAGGAGGAGGATTCTGTAAGCCGCCTTGGGTTCCTTGCAGGAAAAAAAGGCAGGATATAAATTGTCAAGGTTCCTCTACTGCAAGGACCCCTTGATCTGCCCTTTGGGAGATCTCTGCCTCTTCCCAAAGACCCAGTCCTTTGCCTGCTTCCCCCAGTAACGTGGGTGTAGGCTGTAGGCGTGTGAATAAGTCACTCCAAACTCCAGGGTACACAACGAACTTTACTTACGGTATAATATTAGGGAAATTACTTAATAGAGTGGTTTTAAATCAAAAGCAGGTATGATAAAATAAAACAAACAAACAAACAAACAATGTTCTCTAGTTTCACTTCAGTCTACCTAATTCCTGTGCAGTCAGCCAGCCAGTTTCTCTTTCTCTCTCTCTCTCTGCTTCTCAGCACACACTCTCCCTGCTAGCTGACCACACCCCACATATATAGTCTTCCCAGGAATGGAAGGTTATAACCATGTGACCTTGCACTGGAGAACTGATTCTAAACTTCTATTGGGTAACTTAAAACTCTCAAACTCCCCCTCCCATCGTGGAGTGTTTGGGCCTTCAGGCTTCAACAAACTGAAGCCTGTGTAGGCCTCAATCCCTCACATCTTCCCCTCCTTCTCCTCAAGTGGAACAATTTCCCTTTTACAGAAGAGAATTGTGAAACGTTAACCTACACAAACAGCAACTGTTTTTTGGTTATTTCCTAGACAATGCATCAGCTATCACATTCTCCTTCCCAGGCACATGTTCAATGTTCATTTGAAATTCCTGCAACTTCCAAGACCATCTCTGAAGCTTGGAGTTGGTATTTTGCATTGTTTGTATCCATTGCAAGGCATGATGATCAGTCCACAAAATAAATTCTTGTCCAAAAACATAAGGCTTGAGCTTGTCCAGAGCCCACACTACTGCCAGACATTCCTTTTGGATCGTAGACAGGTTTCTCTCCCTGGGTAGAAGCTTCCTACTCAGGTAGGCTACTGGGTGTTTAACAGAGTCATAGTCTTGTAACAATACTGCACCTATGCCAGTCTCAGAGGCATCTGTAGCTACAATAAAGGTTTTTTCAAAGTCAGGTGCTCTCAACACAGGCTTTGAGATTAAAATGTCTTTTAGTCTCTCAAATGCTCTCTGACATTCATCAGTCCACACAATTTTGTCAGGTTTACATTTCTTGGTTAAATCAGTCAAAGGTCCAGCAATTTCACCAAAATGGGGAACAAATCTCCTGTCATCATCATCAGGCGATCACTCGTGACCGAGTAAGATTGTCTTCCGGGATAAAAGGAGGAAATTCTAAAGAAGATTGTGTAGACTCTAGCGATGGGTCCGTAAGTGACTGTGGAGGCCAATTCTAGATCCACACAGCTTCCCACAGTGAGGACACAGGTTACCAGATAGAAGATGGTCCTGTAAAGGATTCATTTGACGTGCTTTTCGCTTAGCACGTTTCTCCCTTTCACCTTGCACTCGGGCTTCTTCAAAGTCCATGGAACCTTTGTGAAAGGCCAACCTCCAGTTAGATCGTTCATGGGCCAGAGCTTCCCAGTTTTCGATGCTTATATTGCATTTTTTTTAGATTAGCCTTATGAACATCTTTAAACCTCTTATATTGACCACCGATATTCCGCTTTCCATCCTTGAGTTGGGAGTAAAGTAACTGCTTTGGGAGACGGCAGTCAGGCATTCGAACAACATGACCGGTCCACTGAAGTTGGCGTTGAAGGATCATTTTTTCAATGCTAGTAGTCTTTGCTTCTTCCAGTACACTGACATTTGTTCGCCTATCTTCCCAAGTAATTTGCAGGATTTTCCGGAGGCAACGTTGATGAAACCTTTCAAGGAGGTGGAAGTGACGTTTATAGATAGTCCATGTTTCGCACGCATACAATAAAGTTGGTAATACAATGGCTTCATAAACCAGTGTTTTGGTCTTCTTACAAATATCCCGATCCTCGAACACTCTATGTTTCATTCGAGAAAATGCGGCACTTGCGGAGCTCAGACGATGCTGGATTTCACCAGCAAATCCCAAGAATGACCTGACCTGTTTCTTGGTTGTAGGTATGTCCCAGGTTCTGATAGCTTCAACCTTGTCCCATAAAGGTGTGATATGACCATTTCCAACCCTGTGCCCTAAGTATACTACCTCTGTCACTTTCTGCACCTGTAAAACTACTCCACTCCTCTCATAGTGTGGCTTCATCATATTTACATGTACTACCTTTGGTCTTTTTTCAGATTTTTCTTTAACCACCACATAGGTTAAATCATCCATTTTCTCTCTGACTGTGTAGGGGCCTTCCCAAGCAGCCTTAAGCTTGTCTTTGCGCAGAGGAAGAATATCATTACCTGATCCCCTACCTCAAATACTCTAGAGCGTACCTTTTGATCATACCAGAACTTTTGCACCTCTTGGGCTTTGGTTACATTGGCTTGAACTAGTTTACAGAGTGTATCTAGGGTTTGTCTAAGTTTTAACACATAATCCACCACAGAGGTTTTGTTTTCTACGAGTTTACCTTCCCAGTTTTCCCTCAGGAGATCAAGAGGGCCTCTCATTCTTCTGCCATACAACAGCTCGAAAGGTGAGAATCCTGTTGATTCCTGTGGAACTTCCCTGTAGGCAAAAAGTAGGTGCTGCAGTTTGTCATTCCAGTCATTTGGGTGTGTGTTTACATAAGCTCTAATCATTCCTTTGAGTGTGGCGTTAAATCTTTCCACCATTCCATTGCATTGGGGGTGATAAGGAGTGGTTTTCAAGTGTTTTACCCCACAACACTTCCACAGACATTCCATTATCTCGGAGAGAAAATTTGACCCACAATCTGTCAAGATTTCAGAGGGAAATCCAGTTCTGCAAAATATAGTCAGCAATGCCTCAGCTACAGACGGAGCATCTATAGAGGCTAGTGCTACAGCTTCCGGGTATCTTGTGGCAAAATCCACCACTGTGAGGATGTACTTTTTTCCCTTGCTGGTGGGTTTAGTGAAAGGCCCTACAATATCCATGCCCACTCTAAAGAAAGCTTCTCCTATAATAGGCAGAGGCTGCAAAGGGGCTTTACTGTGATGCCCTGCCTTCCCCACACGCTGACAGGTTTCACAAGACCTGCAGTACTCTGCTACTTGCTTAGCAATTCCAGGCCAAAAAAAGTTTGCCATGAGCCTTTGTTTAGTCTTGTTTTTCCCCAAGTGTCCTGCACATCGCACATCATGGGCTAGTTCTAGCAACCTTAGCCGGAATTGGTTAGGTACTACCAGTTGCTTTAGTGGTTCCCAGTTTAACTCTTGGGTTTTTGGTAACCACAGCCTATACAGCAATCCCTTCTCCCATATAATCTGCTCCCTTCCTTCCTCAGAGAAGGGTTTCTCTTGAGGGAGAGCTACTCTTTTCAGAGGCTCCAAGCTAGGATCACTGAGGACTCCCTGCTTGAATTCCTCTACTCCTCTCAAATCAGGAAAAGGGGTCTCTAGTGCCTTTTCCTCTACAGAACCACCTGCCTCAGTTGTTTCACTGGCTTTCAGGTCTACAGGTTGCATGGAGGCTTGTTCTGTTGTTTCGGTTTGGGGAGGGTCTGGGGTTGGTTTTGGACCTTCCGGAATCACTGTGGGTTGTACCTCTAGTACCTTTTCTTTTACCCCATCAGCTTTTACCTGGTCCTGTCTTGCAGTTTCCTCCCTTTCCTTTTGCTTGCGGGTTACCACACATATTTGAGCTTCTGGTCCCATTATATCCTTTCCCACAATGATAGGGGCAAATTGGGTTGGAGGTTCCATCACCCCAACTTCATACAGACCCCTCCATCCCCTCCATTCTATGGATAACCTTGCTACTGGGACTTCAAAGGAGGGACCATTCACTCCCTGAATCTCAATAGACATTCCTGGTACCAAATCTTCAGGTCTCACCAAATCTGCTCGGATCAGAGAAACATCAGCTCCAGAATCCAACATTGCCATAATGGTCTTATCCTTTACATAAACAGGTTCTTTAAACTGATTATTAACCTCTTCCCTGTTGGTGATCACAAATCCACAATTATAAGGTTTTTTTATGCTTGCTACACCTT
This sequence comes from Shinisaurus crocodilurus, assembly GCA_021292165.1. Lineage (NCBI taxonomy): Eukaryota > Metazoa > Chordata > Lepidosauria > Squamata > Shinisauridae > Shinisaurus > Shinisaurus crocodilurus. The sequence goes on along the minus strand of CM037879.1, from coordinate 279,811,979 downwards.
GTGGCTTGGTTTGTTCAGATTTAGGACTACCTGGTTTAGCTGGTGTTACCGCTTGTAACTTGGGGCAGCTACTCTTGATGTGGCCTGACTGACCACACGAATAGCAGGCACGATCTCTGGGGTGAGAAGGATCAAAAGGAGGTTTTTTGAACTCCTTTTTACTTGGGGCTTCCCATTTCCCCCCCCTTCTTCTCAGACTCAATCCTGGGGCCTAACCCTTCCCGGTTTTCAATCAATTTGTCAGCCATTTCTGCAGCTTGGTTTACAGTTTCAGGATCTTTATCCTTAACCTTCAGTTTTATTTCTCTGGGCAACCGAAAATAAAACTGATCCAGGGCCATAAGCTCTAACACCTTTTCCCTGTTGTCAACTTTTGCTTCATCCACCCATTTTAGAAGCAGGTTTTTTAATTTTGTTGCAAACTCTACCATAGATTTACCTAGTTGAGGTGTTAACCCTCTGAACTTCTTCCTAAAGTGCTCAGGGCCTAACCTGAACCTTTTAAACACGGTTTCTTTGAACTGAGCATAGGAAACAGCCTCCCCCTCTGGCATGCTATTATAAATCTCTGCCAGCTCCCCTTTAATTAAATTAGGCACAAACTTCATGTAATCACCCTCCTGCAATCCCCACTTCTGTGCTGCCCTTTCAAAAGTGGTCAGGAACACTTGTGGGTCTTCTCCTGGGGTGTATGCTGTGAAGTCCTTCGGGGTAACTCTGACAGGCTGCTCCTGTTTGATTTTCATCATCCTTTCCTCGTGTCTGCGTTGCTCTTCCTGGGCCTGAAGTTGCTCTTTCTGGGCCTGAAGTTGCTCTTTCTGGGCCTGACGTTTTTCCTGGTGCAGCTTTTCCTCATGTCTGCGTTGTTTCTCCTGGGCTTTCAGCTGTTCCTGCTGCAGACGAAGTCTTTCCCATTCTAACCAGGTTTCTTCTTCCTTCTGCTTTGCCACTAGCCGCAGTTCCTGCTCACGGAGCTCCCACTCTTTTGCCTGGGGTCCTGCTACACCAGGGCTAGAGGGTGCAGCTCCTCCTATTGCTGCCTGGGAGATCAGCATAACTTTCAGTTCCTCTGCTGTTTTCTCCTCCCATGGCAAATTGTCCTTTTTACACTGCTCAATCAGGGCAGTTTTATTCATGGAGAGATACTGGCTCATTGTAATAGCCTCACTGGGTCCCTATTCTGCAGTCCTGAAGTTAAAACACACACACTGCTTTTGCCAGCTCTATTAGTAAAACCCTCTTTTACTGTTTGGAGTGCTTAATCTCCCTGTTCAGGATCGCTCCGCTGCCACCATCTGTCAAGGTTCCTCTACTGCAAGGACCCCTTGATCTGCCCTTTGGGAGATCTCTGCCTCTTCCCAAAGACCCAGTCCTTTGCCTGCTTCCCCCAGTAACATGGGTGTAGGCTGTAGGCGTGTGAATAAGTCACTCCAAACTCCAGGGTACACAACAAACTTTACTTATAATATTAGGGAAATTACTTAATAGAGTGGTTTTAAATCAAAAGCAGGTATGATAAAATAAAACAAACAAACAAACAATGTTCTCTAGTTTCACTTCAGTCTACCTAATTCCTGTGCAGTCAGCCAGCCAGTTTCTCTTTCTCTCTCTCTCTCTGCTTCTCAGCACACACTCTCCCTGCTAGCTGACCACACCCCACATATATAGTCTTCCCAGGAATGGAAGGTTATAACCATGTGACCTTGCACTGGAGAACTGATTCTAAACTTCTATTGGGTAACTTAAAACTCTCAAACTCCCCCTCCCATCGTGCAGTGTTTGGGCCTTCAGGCTTCAACAAACTGAAGCCTGTGTAGGCCTCAATTCCTCACATAAATATAATAAATATAATAATAAATACATAAATATGACCGATAGGGCTTTGCCCCACAGAAACGTGTGTTGCTAATCTTCAACAAATGGCACAAATGGACATGCTACTCTTCATTGTTTTTTCTTCAATGGACTAAAACAGCTTGCTTTCTGGGTTTTTTAAAAATATGATGATGATGATGATGATGATGATGACGACGACGATGACAACAACAACAACAACAGCAACACTGTGGAGTTAAGATTAATGGCCAGCAGCAGAGGATATGTCCAGTTATTTGAAAGCAATACATGTAATCAACGTGTCTCCACTTTCATGGATCCATCCCACTCAGCTCTCTGTAGGGATGCAGTGAAAATATGTGGGTTTTGACTTCTGAAGCAGACCTAGTATATTTGAAGGCTACAGGTAACTGTCCTGAATAAAGGAACAGGATTTGCACTCGGAAGGAAGGGAGGTGGCAGAGGATTCTCGGGTCCAGCAGTGGGCTCCATGCTGGGGTGTGGTGCCCGACAATGCTCACCCCTGATGCCAGCCCTGGCAATGGGTATCTAGGGTGGCCAGAGTAACTGTAGAGCCTAGGAATCCTTTATGACAAGGGTGAGGAAGCTGTAGCCCTCAAGATGCTGTTGGACTCCCAACTCTCACCAGCCCCAGCCAGCACAGCGAAGGCTCGGGGATTATGGGAGTTGCAGTCCAAGAACATCTGGAGGGCTTCCCCCACCCGTGCTTTATACGTTGGGAAATGGTGCACACCAAGTTGCACACATTTTATTGATTAATCTATTTTCATTTTATTGGATGAAAGTAAATGCAGAGGGTTTTTACAGATCGCACAGTATATAAGCTTAGGGAGCAATCCAGTCGGGATGCCTGTAGCCCTCCGAACTTGGAGAACTACAGGCATCCAATGGTGGGCGGGAGAAGCGCGGATGCGAAGGATACCTCCGCACTCCTCCCCCCCCCCCTGCAAAATACTTTGAAGAGCTGATTTCGGCTGCCTAAATGACACGACTTGGAAGGGGAGGGAAGGAGGCTGAGGCACCGCCAGGATACCTCGTATCATGGTGGCACCTGTCTCCTCCCCTCCCCAACCCCTGGAATGCCCCCAAAACCCCTTCCCTGAGGTCGCATAATTTAGGGATGTGGTGAAAATCGTACGGGGGTGGTGGAAACGGGGGCGAACTCGCCCCGTTCGACCCCACGTGCCCCGCGTAACTTACCATTCCCTGGCTCAGCTCACTTTCCTCCGGGTCCCCAGAAGTACTCTTCCAGGTCCCCGGCACTACGTATTTTACATTAAAAATAGGGGGGGAACCCACCTTAAAGCGGCCGCGATGTGCATACGTGGTGCTTAAGGTGGTTTCCCCTGTTTTCTACGTAAATTACATAGTGCCAGGGACCAGCCGGAAGAGTTGCACTGGGGACCCGGCAGTGATACGAGTGGCTCGGCGACCGCATGAGCTGACGGGCGCCAAGGCTCAGCAGCCTGCCAGCTGATGCAGTCGCTGAGCAGCACCTAAGCGATCAAGGCGGGGGAGACCTGCGATCCTGCGGCGCACGGCCAAGCAGGTAGGTCCACATCCCTAGTTGCATTTGTGACCTCGGAGAAGCAGGCTGCGTGGTTCTTTCTATGCCATCTGCAAGGGTGGGGGGAAGGCACTCCAAGCTTGCAGCATGTTTCCGAGGTCAGAGCCAGGACTCCGAATAATCCTATGGCCATCTAGATGCTGTCTAGTGGCCATAGTCTTGCACTGTTAATATATATATATATATATATATATATATATATATTTGACTAACACACACATGCACGCACACACACATGCACACACACGACCTCAGCATGTATTCAAAGCCATAATTATGAACTATTAATAGAGCAATCCTATGGCCCCTAGACTGCACCTAGAGGGCCATAGGATTTTTCAAGATTCCCAGATCTGAGATCAGAAAAGAGTGTCATCCTCAGGATCTGGGGATTTGCACTCGGATCCCCTTCCCCCACTCGCCGCTGGCATGGAAAGAACCATGCTGACTGCTTCTCTGAGGTCATAAGAGTGACCTCAAAGAAGGGGTTTAGTGGGTGTTCCAGGGGGCAGGGAGGGGAGGAGACTGGTGCTGCCAAGACATGATATATCCTGGTGGCACCTCAGCCTCCTTCTCTCCCACTGCGAAGCACCACAGTTAGATCTCTGGACTTGGCCGTCTAGCTGCTTTGCAGAGCAGGAGGAGCACAGAGGCAGCCTTTGCCTCCGCGCTCCTCCCACTCTGCATAGGCTGCCCATAATCCTCCAAATTCGGAGGGCTACGGGCATCCCCATTGGATTACGCCCTAATTCACTTACTCTTAAAAATATTCATTGCTATTTCTTAATTCATTTTAAATCAAAGGTTAGGCATTGATGCAATGAATCTATGAAGTCAATAATCGGTGTCCAATTATTCTCAAAGTTAGCCCACTCTTGACTATTTTTCTATGTCCTTATACAAGCTGTCAACTTTGCTATTGCTGCAAAATCCCTCATTTTACTATCTATTCGTTTATATCTGGGATCTGGGGTAATTTCCAGTATTTTCTATATTCTCGTCTAGCAGCTATTATCATATCACTAGTCAATTCTCTATGTTCCATTCATATCAGATCTTTTGTATATGTTAAAAGGAAAAAAAAGGAGTGGATTATTTTTTTAAGAGATCCATGCTGCTTTTCTCAAATAATTCAAAGTTACTCACAAAATAGATGTTTTTTAAAAAAACGAAACAAACAAAATCAAGATCACATATCAGAAGAAGCAGAAGGGGGTGGGGAAGTTGTCAAATAAGAATGATGTAAATAGCACAAACTTTGCAAAGCAGGAAATATTCCATACTGACTTGAGTCTGTTTCAGATTGTGAGCTTTGATTTTTTTTCTTTTCGCATGAAAATCTGTACGTATTTCTGTGCATATTTTTCCAAATGTATGCATCCATTGTCTGCATTTTCGAAATGCCCTTATTTTGAAATATATGCATTTTCAAAATGTGTACATTTCTGAAATGTACACATTTCAGATATGTATGCATTCTTCTCCCATGGATTAAAGGGTATCTGTGCACTTTTTTGAAATATGTGCATGCTGTCTAACACCTTTTTTTTGGCATGGGGGGGGGAGGCCTTGTGTTCAGTCCAGAAGGTATGAACTAGGTAAAATCCTGATTTCATATACATCCCTAATTATAGTGGGAACGAAGATAAAGTCATCCTGTTAGAGGGGAAGAGCTTACTTGGGGTGGGGGTCAGAAGCAGTCAGCTATGGAAATCTGCACCTTTGCAAAGCAGGAATGCCTAATACAGTTGGAGGAGATGCACAGAGCAGATTTCAGATACTGAACAGAGTATATATACAGGAGAAATAATCCTAAGCCAAACCCCACTCTAGAACACCTCCCACTTACTAGTTAGAGCTAAGCAAAGCTTCCTGCCCATGTACATGTACAAGTGCCACCATGTAAATGATACAGGTCATGGATTTGGGGGCTAGTTCCATTAGCATGCTAGAGATGGGGGAGAAATTCATGTGCTTGGCATTTTAATGTGGACATACACAATTTCGCATTTCTGAACCACTATGTGAACCGAAACTCAGTTATTCTCCAAAATTCGCATTTTCCCAAATTTGGCAATAGAGTTCTCTGGTCAAGAAAATGCATACAAAAATTGCACATTTTAGGGGGATATAACACTCAAAACATGCACATTTTAGGAAAACTGCTTGCAAAAATTGTGTAGATTAGGCAAAAAAATGTGTACGAAAATGCACTGTATTAGGAGAAAATATACACAAAAATGCCTACGAATGTTCATGTGGACTTTTAAAAACAAATCCTCAGTGTTTGAGGATTTGTTTTTAAAGAACTGAACTCAAGAACGGGAAATGGAGAGAAACTGAAACTGAGAGATTCGTCCATCCCCATATATACATGCACTGCACAGTCCCAGATGTTCACTGGGCGCCACTGTCACCCAGGTAAGCTGCATGAACCATGGCATGGTGGCATCCTTTGAGTGCAGAAGCAGCAGCAACCTTGACATTTGCCTGCCAGCACTGGCCCTGTCCCAAGCACAAGAGGCAGCAGCACGGAGATCTGTGGGTTTCCATTATAGGGATGGGCGACACTGAGAAACTCGGCCTGCTTGCACTCGGTGGACTTTCAGCATCTCATCAACTCAAGAGCTGATGGCAGGCCAAGTTGGTGTGGCGTAGTGGCGAGAGTGTTGGACTGGGACTCGGGAGATCCGGGTTCTAGTCCCCGCTTGGCCATGAAGCTCACTGGGTGACTTGGGGCCAGTCACTGACTCTCAGCCTAACCTACCTCACAGGGTTGTTGTGAGGATAAAAAGGCGAGGAGGATGAGGATTATGTAAGCCGCCTTGGGTTCCTTGCAGGAAAAAAGGTGGGGTATAAATATAATGACTAAATAAATAAAGTGTGTGTGTGTGTGTGTGTGTTTGCTACTTCCACTTTTAAAGCAGGCTGCAATTTGCGTATTATTATTATTATTATTATTATTATTAAGCCAGGGAAATTTGTGTAAATTCCAGCTTAATTTGCACTAATTGCAGCTGGAATTTATGCAAATTTCCCTGGCTTAAAAAAAATAAACACAACACAAATTGTGGCCCACTTTAAAAGTTGAAGACCACATGCTGCCTCAACTCGCATCAAAGTGAGTCAGCACCAGTGCTGAGTTGATGAGCTGGAATCCGGGGGATCGAGCCGGGCCAAGCTGCCGGATTTTGACCCCCCCCACACTAAATTCCCCACACATCCCTAGTTTCTAATTCTAGTCCTAATCGCTGATGACACTCACCTTCTCCAGGCCCCAAATCTCTCTCCTCCCATTGCTACCAACAACACCCAAGCTGCCCTAACCCATAGCAGTTGGTAATGTGGCTCAAGGAGGGGGAGGGTGTCTCCTGGGTAGAATCCAATGTTAGTCCTATGTAAAGAAGACCGATTGAAAAGAACGAAACTGAAGTTAAATCTCATTTATTTCAATCAGTCTACTCTACACAGGACTAACATTGGATTAACACCCCCCTGCCCCCGTTCAGAAAATATAACAGCCAGAGCACTTTTGCTCAACCAGCTCCATGCACACAAATGGCCCCATTGGGACCAGATTTCTCTGGAAACCTTTTGTAAAAGAAGCAAGAACTAACTTGCTTCTGCCTTCTTTGTATTTATTTATTTATTTAAAATGGATGTATAATAAAATAATGATCTCCACATTTCTACCATTTCCAGTTGAGAAGACTCCAAGCAGCTTCCCCCTTTCTCCCTTCCTCTCCCTCTGCCCCACAGTTTGGGGAGGTGGCGCCCATGACAAAATCCTGTGCAGCCGTCCTTATCTCAAAACAGCCTAAAGAATAGAGAGCAGACTGGAACTTTCATCTCGTTGCAACCACAGGATGTGTTCCTCTCGGAAAAGGAACTGAACGCCAGGGAACATGCTCAGCAACGCAGATGCTTTTGTTGGGTCAGGACAATCGTGTGAAGTAATTAGCACGCCGGCACTGGGCCTTGCTGCTCCGAGGAAACGGATCACTCTCTTTGCTTGGCTCCCTAGGGAGAATCTAAAACCATCAAATAAAATTGGGGGTGCAGGGGAAAGAGAAGAAAAGAAGAGAGAAGAAAACCTTGCGACCTAAGTATGTGGTTGGAAGGAAGAGCAGGTGGCTGTTGTGTCCCCCCCCCACGCCCTGTCTCTGTATCTTATTTTAACAAAGAACAATTGTTTTATTAATTGCACAATGGTGGGAGGGAGCTCAGAGAAACACTATCTGGGGGACAACCCTGCGGCTAGCAGTTCAAAATTGTTCTCCCTCCACTCCCACCCCGCTACATGGAAGGAGACAGCCGTGATGGTGTCAAATCAGGAGGAATCAGGAACTGGTTTCCTCCCCCCCCCTTTTAAAGAACAGCATCAATTAAGCCCAAGGGAGGCGGGTGCAGTTTACTAGTTAATTAGTCCGGGGATGTGCTCCTTTCATGTGTAATTCAGAACAGGAACACCTGGAGTGAGGCACTTCAAAGCGCAAAGTGGGGGGGAGAGCCAAACAATGCAAGATAGGTCACAAAAGAAAGCAGCAGCACAAGAAGAGAAGGGGGGGAAAAAAACTTTTTATATCTGACCTTCACCCTGCAGTAAATGAAGCAAGGCAACCGAGCCCCCTCCTCTGGTCTAAGGGAGAACAAACAGCTTGGCCCTGCTGGGACAAAAATAATAATAACAACAAAAGGAACTAGTGGTGGTAACTAACTGTTTGATAGCTTAATTAAAAAGAAAACAGAGGGCAAGTTACAGATAAGAGTACAACCATTACCATTGTTTTGCAATATGGTGCTCTACAGGGTGGGTCTGCTTATGCCGGCCAATTTTGATTTAAAAAATAGTGGCCCAACGCAGGCCATGGCTTTGCATGAACTGAGTGTATACCGTAGAACATGTTGCTAGATGTTGTTGGACTCCACCCCCCATCTGCCACAACCAGCATGGCCAATGGTATAGCACTGATCCAACATTTCTCAGGAGATGCTTTTTTTTTTTTTACCCCCCTGAGAAAATGTCCAATATTTTTCTTCTTCTCATCCTTCTAGATAAAGAAAAACACTTGGCAGAAATGTCTTTGAATATTCTGCACCATGCTTCTAGCTGTGCAGTGGCTGCCATTTCTCTAGGCCCTGGGCATCATGGAGGATGAAATATTGTAGCCAGGCTGCCAACACCGAAACCTCTTAGGAAAAAAGAAAGAAGCTGTGCTATTGTCACTGCTTATGGTGAGGCACTCACCCAGACCACCACCTGAGAACCTGTTACAGAATTTCTCCTCCCTCTGAAGAAACTTAGTGAAATAGTAGCTGTAACATCTCTCCCAATGAGCAGGGTGGAGAATTGTGAGAGGCACAAGTCTAGTCAAGGATGCTGGGAGTTTTAGCTCAACATCACCTGGAGGGTCACAGGTTCCCGATGTCTGATATAAAGCTTCAGGGGGAATGCTAGAATGCAATGATTAGGTAGCTTTCCATGTACATGGTGTTCCTTATGTGTGAGAGTATGGGATTAGCCAACTGCAGCCTCAAATGGTACAGTCCGGAAAGGACTGCATGTGCATGGTCAAATCAACATGCTCACTAAGGTCATGCAGAGCTGAACACAAATTATGTCTCAAATCAACTACTTCACACAGCGCATAGTTCAACAATGGAATTCACTTCCACAAGATGTAGTGATGGCCACCAATTTGTTTGGCTTTAAAGGGGGATTGGACAAATTCATGGAGGAGAAGGCTATCAATGGCTACTAATCCTGATGGCTATATGCTACCGGCAGTATCAGAGGCAGTACACTAGTTGCTGGGGAACATGGGTGGGAGGGTGCTGTTGCACTCATATCCTGCTTGTGGGCCACTGTGTGAACAGAATGCTGAACTAGATGGACATTTGGTCTGATCCAGCATGGCTCTTCTTATGTTCTATGCATTTTGACTAGTCATTATTAAAACCCACATATAGTGTAATCCCACCTTTGAGAGGGAGATGCAAACAGAACTGTAATCAAAATAGCAATCAGTATCTTTCTTCCTTACTGTTTTCTAATTTTAAACCATGGCAATGATCCAGCAAGGAATCCCTATGTATGCAACCTGGGACATAGCCCCTGCCAGCTATGGAAAAGGAAAGAGAACCATGCGCTCATTGAACTCCATCTGCCGTACTGGCAATGGGAGACTGACTCATGTTCAGGCAGGGAACTGGATCACAGCCCTTTGTCTTTTGGTAATAGGCCATGGCAAGTCACTTGTGAAGTTTGCAAAAATCAGAGTGCCGTTGTGACTGGGTTTGGGCCGTTCAGCTGCATTTCATTTATATGATCTAAGCTAGGGATAGTTATGGGTCCTGCATCCACTCACCACACAAATGCCCAAATCCTACCCGTGTTCAGGAAAGAAGTTCCTACTGGAAAAATGTGGGATGATTGGCAGGTCTCTTGCCTATCCACTGTTTATTTATCTAGTCCCAATTCCGGGTCACACTTCAGAGGTGTTAATTTATCATAATCAAGTACAGTTCATTCGGGTTTTTTGTTTAACCAAAGGACTCTGACGCCATTGTTGTAAGCTGGAGTCTCCAACACACATGAGTATAAGCAGTGATTCTAGAGACCCAACAACTGAGCATCACTGTTGCAGTGAACCATACCCTGTGATCAACAGGGAAAGACCAACCTGGCCCCATCCATCAGCCGGAGAAGGAGCAGCTACAGGGAGCTGCGCTTGCCCCCGCCCCACCCGCCAAAATTAACAGCTGGCTCCAACCACCAGTTGGCCTGGAAGTGCAGAACGGTAGGGAGCACACTCTGGCGCTCTCCGTTGGGCAATGGCCAGGGGATTAAGGCTTGCTGGGTTGTGTGTTTATATGTGTGCTGCTTGGGCTGGGGGTGGGGTTGTATTATTGTAATCTATTGTGAGCTTTCTTGAGGGTCTTGTGATCAAAATGTGGGGTATACATTTTCAAAATATATAAATATGAATAATATACCTGATTTTAAGTCAGTCCCAACTTGAATGAGTCTGTACCCAATTCAAACTGAGCCCAGCCAGTTTTGTGTTTTTGTTTTCGTGAGCAGCGACGTTTGCAGTTCAATTCCTCTGTGCCCCAAACACACACACACACACACTTGAAAGCTTGCATCATCTGCTGAGATTACGTAATTTCAAGGACTGGTACCTGAATTTTCTTGCTTTCCTTGTCCCTCACCATTCCTTTTTTTCTTTTCTATCATACCTATTAGAGTGTGAGAGCCAGTGGGCAGGGACTGTTTTATCTTTTAATCTCTGGGCTTAGAAAAGTTTAAGTCTTTAATAAGTGATTTAGAAAACGTCACCAACAAAAGTGCAGGTCATGGTGCAATATAAAGTAATTCTGTAAAGAGAGTGATGTGTGCGGAGGATGTGGTTTGTTCTGTTTGTTCTACCAACTCGTCTTAGAACCATCCTAGCTGTATGTGTTCAGGAGTTCCCAGTGGATGCTGGTGACTCCTATTTCAGTGTGGCTCCTAATCCACTGCAGTTTTTATTCTGAGCTTTGTAGGAGGTTATCCATGGTGCTCCATGGTGGTGAACCTATTTTGGGGATGGATCGCTCCTATAAAGCTCCAAATATAACCTGCAATGGATTAGGAGCCCCACCGAAGTAGGAGTCACCAGCATCCCCTGAGAGTTCCTTATACTTGTTAAGTGTTCCTCAGGCTCCAGAGTTAAGAGCTCAGGAAGAGGATTTGGTCATGGAGAGGCATCTTGAGGCTTCCACCTCCTCAGGACCTAGTTCCCTAGAAAGATCCCAGGGGTCCCAGTGTTCAGAGAACCTGACCTAACCTGAACCCTGCTGAAGATCAGATCATAACAGAACCTTGTGACCCAGACTATCTCACAGATCATCATCTGAATGCATGGCTTGAAATGGTACAATTGGTTAGCACAAGTCAACTGATATCAGGAGCTCTGGGGCTGTTCCTTCATGCATATTCCATCATCATTGGCTATTGCACCAGTGATAACGTGTGTGTGTGTGTGTGTGTGTGTGTGTGTGTGTGTGAGAGAGAGAGAGAGAGAGAGAGAGAGAGATTCAGCTATCACAAATTAGTCACCCCAAACAGAACTTCCATAGCACTCAATGTCAACTGAAACACAATACAGTACTTTCCAATGGAGGTGTTCCATACATTCACTGAAAAATGTTAAGTAATCAAGTGATGGAGCATGCATGTGAGAAGAGCATGCCTATGCTGGAGGTCCTCTTCTGGCCTCAGATGGAGTCAGTAAATAATCAGGGCATAGGTCACCTGCTCCTGAATCCACAAGTTTGATCATGTGGAATTCAAACCATAATGTCTGATGAAGCCCTTGGAAGGCACTGACACTCTTACCAGTGGAGGCTCTTTATTCGCTAATGCATTCTCTTTAGCACCATGGTAGTTCACCAAAAGAAACTGCTGTCCTACCCTCCATTGCACTTTGGTACCAGCAATATAGCCAGCTAGTGGGAAGTACTTGAGTTTGTAATCCATCCATGATCAGGTGACACACAATGGAGCCAATATGGTTCCACCTTGCCCAAAAAAGCCTCAGACTCTTGCCTGGCTCCTTGTTCAAGTGAAAACCAACCTGCTTTCAGGCTCTCCATTCTGTGAGACCTTGCCTTAGTCCAGGGGGAGCTATAGCCTGTGACGCCAATTCTGAGTCAGGTGGGGAAGCTGTAAAGTCAGGCCCAGCTGTGGGAGCCATATACCTGAGAACTCAGTTTTACCAGGCCTCCTACTGGCTTATGAGCCAGGAGGGGGTGAGACTCAAGTCAAGATGCTGATATGGCCTATCTTCTACAGCTGGGGGAGCTGACCTTCATGGAGGCCTCCACTTCTTGACCAGGGATGTCTGCCATGGCAACAGGGCAGCAGCAGGAGGACTCTGCAGGAGAGGGGGAGTGTCCTAAGGTGTGTTGTCAACTGAAGAGGGCAGTACAGAGGTGTCCAGTGAGGCACAGCAACTGTCTGAAAGCTAGGTTTCCCTGCCAGTACTGAATGTCCGATAGTGATCTTTAGCGGCCACTCCCCTGTATTTAGGCAACTGGTGGTAGACTTTGCTGGAAGCAATGTCTTCGTAACCTGGAAAGCTTCCTGGTTTCACTGGAACTGTGAACTTATACTGTGTGCTGAATCCAGGGCTGATTGGGTCGTTTGTTGTGATGCTCATGAACTGATTCTTGTCAAAGAACTACGTTGTAATCCATTATCTGTGGATCTGTATTGGGACCATAAGGGTTATAACTAATTACTAGATTTACTGCAATAAAAGGTTTTACTGAGACATGTGCCTACGCTTAAGGAAGTCAGGTCCTGACACAAACCTGCTTTCTCACTCAGCACTCACTTTATGTCAGGGCTGAGCCATAGGCAACTATCCAAGATGAGCCAGGAGCTGGGAAGAAGCCTTGAGAATCAAAGCCAAGGAGAAACAGGCAGTCAGGTCCAAAGAACCAAAGTACACACCAGAGTGTTGTTCATGTTGTTCATGCAAGGTCAAATTCAAACAGGAAGTCCTCTTGTAGTCCTTCCTGTCTGGGAAGATCCAGTGGCCAGCTTGGGTGGGCAGAACTAGTCAAGGGCCTGAAGGTACTTTCCTGCCTAGGCAGACACTGCAACCCACAGTTCTGTGGCTTGCCACATGGGACACTTGCCACACACACATCTGAAAGTTCCCAGTTCAAGTCCCAGCAGCTCCTGACACTTTGCCTCCAGACTGCTGCCCCACTCGAATATGTGCATCTGACGGTTAGCAGCACTAGGTGCAAAGCCTACCAAAAACGGAGCCGTGTTACTTTCAACTTTATTAATTTCCAAAACGGATCCGGGCAATCTCCTCGCTAGCTTCAGATGGCTGGAAAGAATCCTCTGCCCTCATGAAGCCCCTGTCTACTCGCAGGTTCCGTGGCATAGAAGAGATTATGCCCCCCCCCCCATTTCTTTAAAGCACACCCTGATAATGCACAAGGCTAAAATGTCAGAAGCTATTAGAAACTCTCAGCCACACAATATATGTCCATCTCGGCAGTTCTTACCCCCTTTCTCTCCTCTCCCTTCACACCACGCAAGCAACAAGACAACAGGCGTGTGAACTGCTCAGCTGCAACTGCTCCAAGTCGAATAATTACAACTTGTCAGAAAGAATTAATTTTCCCATTTCTCATAAAGATGTGTAAAAATTACCATGTTATTATACACTGACACTCTCTGGAGGCAGACACAAAATTTAATTTTGAATTCTTTCCGCATATTAAATTAAATCCATAAATAAGAGTTTAGGCATTCACTCGGAAGCATATGTTCATTGGGAGCGAAAGCCAACACGAGCCCGGCTGTAATGGCTGTTGTAATGTTTTAATAGCTCGCTTCTTCTAAGCACCAATAAATTTACATGATCATAACAGTCGTAGGCATACGAGCAGCCCATTACTGCCCGGGCAAAGGCAGCAGCGTTAACAGGATGGAAAAAATGGAGAGAAAAAACAGGCTTGAGTGGTGGTGGTGGGGAGAGAACTCTTAAATAAAATTAGGCATCCGCACTTGTCAGCTGCTCCATGATTGAATTTTTAATATTGTGGTCAATTGGTCAAAACAAATAATGGGATAAAATATTTTAACGAATTTAGAATCTGCTTCCCTGGTTAGCACACAGTGAAGAAGTCGCACAACGCGTTATGTGTAGGAGGTGTTGATGCTGTAGACATAGAGGCGAGTGAAAATGTTGGGCCTTGCGTTGGCTGGAGTAGAAGAAGAGTCGCGGGCCTTTTGTCATAATTTGGCCCGACTGGAAGGCATTTGGAGGAGAAGAAATTATAACAATTGTCCATGTCGCAGGAGGTTAGAAGAGGGGGAGGGGTAGAAGATGAAAGATTAGGGCCAAATCAAAATGGCTGCCTTAATTCACTACCCCTAGTCTCTACCACAGGGCTCTCCAACCTTGGGTCCCCAGATGTTGCTGGCCTACAGCTCCCAGCATACCCAGCCAGCATGGCTAATGGCAAGGGATTCTGGGAGATGTAGTCCAGTAACATCTGGGGACCCGAGGTTGGAGAGCCCTGCTCTACCATCACATTACCCCTGATTCACTATCCCTATTCTCAGGTAACAGCTTGGGGAGGTCATTTTGTTAACTTTCAGAAGGGCACAATTCAGCTCTCAAAACATTATCGGGGGTGGGTGGGCGGGTGGGGATGCTTACCAAAGGGCGCGGCAGCCAATGGTGTAGCTATGTAATTTTAGATCGTGGTCTTAATGGTCTCATGGGGACCGCCATTTAGACAGCCACGTGTATTACTTTGGTTGTGAAGTACACAACTAACATTTCTCACCACCATGGGCATTCCATGCTTTACAACTGCTCCTACATTCCTGATACGTTAGAGCAGTGTTCTCCAACCTTGGGTCCCCAAGGTTGGAGAACACTGCGTTAGAGCAAGCAGAAAAACAAACAGACAAACAACAACAACAACCCTGCTTGATAACCCTGATTGAAAAAAGAAAGAAAGAAAGACTCTGAGCATGTGCAGTTTCGCATTTTAAACTCACCTAAATCATATCACCGTCATGACTACAGGAAAAAAAAATGAGTTTGCGTCTGCTGCCCTGATGCTAAACACATTCACTTGGAAATAAGCACCATTTTGTTGTACAAGGGGACAATATATTTTAAAAGTAAAAATAACAAAATGAGCAATGGATGAGGAGCTCTACTGACATAGGAGTCACCAACCTCCCCTGGCCCCAGCATCCCAATACTGACCCCAGGTGCTGAAGCCAGAGCGGTGTGCTGCTGCCCTATTACTTGCTGCTCCCTGTTTAGTCATTTTGGGCCATGGACTGGACTGCAGGGCCAAGGACTTCCTCCCTTCTCCTGCCCCCTGCCAGCCATTTCAGGGCTGGCTACACTTCCTTCTTCCCAGAGTGCAGTACACCTAGAATGATCCTAGTATGGTGCAGCTTTTACTCTGTTAAAAAGGCAAGAGAGAAAAGAGAGGAAGCTGTAGCCATCCATATGGTAAGCCACCACCACCACCACCAATGGTGCAAACCATTTTTCCACCACCCCCAGCTGACCTCCTTTTTAGGATCACCCAAAATGTACCCCATCCGTCCAACAAATCCCAAAGTGGGCCAAATGGAGCCCAGGTCTCCTAGAATTGTGTAAAACCTGCCACCTGATTTTATTTATTTTTATTTAGTACTAGCTTTTTTTACCCAGCGTTGCACAGGTCGTCATTTTCCTATAGGCACTATTTTTTCAAAATTCCTTAAGGTTGCTGCCGGCTATTTGGAATCCCAGCTGCCCCAGGACTACCAGCTCCCCCGGGACTGCACAATGAAATCCCAGTTCCCCCCCCCCAGGGACTGCACAGTCAAATCCCTGTTCCCCTCCCCCCGGGACTACACAATGAAATCCCTGCTCCTCCCCCCCCGGGACTACACAATGAAATCCCTGCTCCTCCCCCCCCGGGACCACACAACAATGAATTCCCTGCTACCCCCCCAGGACCACACAATGAAATCCTTGCTCCCCCCCCCCGGGACTACACAATGGCGTTGCATGGGTTGTCATTTTCCTATAGGCACTGTTTGTTCAAAATCCTCCCCCCCCCGTGTAGGCCCCCGGCTGCAGTTCATATGAACATTCTGTTTGGATGTAGGAGAGATTTGCATATCCGTTCCTGATTGGGTCCCTGTGGCAGTGCATACCAACATTCTAAATGCCGTTGGAGCGATTTGCATAACCGCTCCTGAATGGCCCCTGCGTGCATTCCAAGTGACGCCATTGGCTCTCATCTTTTTTGGGCCGTACAGGCACGGTGAGGGTTTTTCGGAGATTTGAACCCGCCAGTCTTTGTCCTTGGGTAATGCAGAGTATGCGTGCCAAGTTTGGGGCAGATCCATCCAACCGTGTAGGAGCCAATGCGACGCATGCGAGCTGATCGGACATACGTACATAAGTACAAACGTACGTACAAACTTTCACATTTATATAGTAGATTACATTTACAACCCACCTTTTATCCTCTTGCAAAGAACCCAAAGCAGCTTAGATGGACATCCTCCTCCTCTCCATTTTCTCCTCACAACAACAACCCTTTGAGGCAGGTTAGGATGAGTGACTGGCCCAAAGTCACCCAGTGAGCTTCATGGCTGAGTGGGGACTAGAACCCGGATCTCCTGAGTCCCAGCCCAACACTCTAACCACTACACCACTCTAGCTCTCAGATTTCTTCAGTTTTCCGTTGTTCTGCCCCATGAAACCCCACAAAATGTCTTGGATATCCTTGCTTTTAGGAACTGCAGCTGTAAATCAGATACACATCCAAAGATTGATGGTTTATTTGC
Organism: Shinisaurus crocodilurus; assembly: GCA_021292165.1. Lineage (NCBI taxonomy): Eukaryota > Metazoa > Chordata > Lepidosauria > Squamata > Shinisauridae > Shinisaurus > Shinisaurus crocodilurus. The sequence goes on along the minus strand of CM037879.1, from coordinate 279,795,171 downwards.
TTTCTGTGGGATGTAAATTCAGAAATGCATTCAGAAACACTCCCCCCACCCTTCTTTCTTAAGCCCATGGCTAGTTTTCATATCCAGCTGCCAACCTTTTTTTTCCTAACAAAAATTAAATCAGATATAATTGGACAGAATGTCGGAATAATTGTCTGCACCAGTGGAACTCCAGTATCCATGTTTGAAACTGAACTGTCTGGATTACCCCGGCAGGCCTACTACAGATAGGCTGTGGCATTTCAACACCTTTACATATGGCTGAAATCCTACTAAAAGGAAAATCTGGGCGATGTAATGTGGATGGCAAACCTGCATACTGACTGAGATCCATGATGAATGATTGCCTAGTCCACAATGTTTAAAATAACAATGGTACCACTTATACCGAACTCAATGAATGTGGCAAGTAGCCCCCAGATAAAAGGAGCTAGGGATGGACAGATCTGTCTGTTTCTATGATGTTCACCTCTCCCCCCGCCCCAAGAATAAGTCTATTCTGTCCTGTTTCCACATCAGAGGGTGTTTTTTTTAAAGTATGCATGAAACTTTGTACGCCTTTTTCTATGCATTTTCCCCTAACAGATACTTATTTGCACAAGCAATTCCCCCTAACGTACAGGTTTTTATATGCTATTTTCTCCAATGCACACAGTTTTGTATACAATTTTGCCTAATGTACACACTTTTTGTACACATGTTTTGGACTTGGGAATTACATTGCGAAATTCAGAGAAGCGCAAAAAAACCCCAAAGGATAATTGCGTTCCAGGTTCAGGAAATGCAAATCAGGTCAGTTTGCATTAAACTGTGAACCGAGCAAATTTCTCCCCCATGCCTAAATTGTCTGTCAGGAGCAGGTATCCGTTCTAAAAACTGCTACAACCACCCGTGGAGTGTCTCCTTCCATCCCTCTGTCAGCCAGTGCTGCCGGCACCGCTTAGCTGCTTGCTCAGTCTCTGGCAGCACTTGATTTCATTTCTCCCAACAGTGGAGAGAAATGAAATCACAGTGACTTTCCTATTTGTTCTATTATTTATTACACGTATGTCCTGCTTTCCACCCAGGAGCTCCAGCTGGTGATCATGGTTCCGCCCTCCCCTCCATTTTATCCCCACAACAACCCTGTCAGAGCTTGGTTTGGCTGAGAATTAGTGACGCTCCCAAGATCACCCAGTGAGCTTCATGGCTGAGTGGGGATTTGAACCTGGGTCTCCCCCCAGTCCTCGGCCGACACTCTAACCCAGCTTTCCTAAACCCAGTGCCCCTCAGATGTTTTGGACTGCAACTCCCATCTTTTGGGACAGCAACTCGCAACATGGCCATGATGGCTGGGCATGATGGGAGTTGCAGTCCAGCACATCTGGAAGGGAAAGAATGCCCTAAACCAGTGTTCTCCAACCTTGGGTCCCCAGATGTTTTTGGCCTACAACTCCCAGCATGCCCCAGCCAGCGTAGCTGGGGACCCAAGGTTGGAGAACACTGCCCTAAACTCTACATCTCTCTGGCTATCTTACATTACAGTAACCATGTGAGGTCATTTAGGCTGGGACACAGTAATTGGCAGAAGATCACTCACTTCACAGGGGAGCGGGGTGATCCCAAGTACCCATGGCCCAAGGCCAACAAGCCATCCACTTAACCCCACCGCCCAATCAAGACACACCATCATGTACTTGAAAGTCATTGGAAGAATCCCTTGGGAGAAGGGGCCACCGTTCAGCAGCAGAGCACGTGCTTCGAATGCAAACAGTTCCAAGTTCGATTCACTGCCTGTCCAAGTAAGTGTGGAAAGATCCCCATATGAAACCATGGGGAGCGGCTGACACTCAGTGTGCACGTGGGGGTCTCCAGTGTGGTGCCTGTGGCGTAACCCCACAATTCAGTTCCCTGGTGTATGTCTGCATTAGTATGTTTAGTGTGTCTAGAATGTTGAACTGAGTGGGTGTGGTTTGTGATGTCTTGGAAAGGGTGGGGGGAGGAGTATATATAAGGAGTGTTTGGGTGATGTCAGAGTTAGTCGAGTTGAGTGGAGTGTTGGTGGAGTGGAGTTGTGTGTGGGTGTGTTGGGAGTTGGGTTATTCGTGTCTTGTCAGGAGTTTTAAGAGGAATCCGTGATTGTATGAGGAGTGAGAGTATTTGGAGTTATAGGGACTTAGGTTAATTATCAAGTCTTTGGTGTAGGCAGGTTTTAAGTTATTTTCTGGAACTAAGATTTTGAGAATTAAAATAAACTTATTTTTTTTTAATTTTGTTTGCTACCCAAATCCTACATGTCAGCTTGGTGTTATTAACCTGCATTACTTTTAAATCTACACACACACACACACACACCTTTGTACCCACAGCATCATAAATTTAAAAATAGATCTTTAGTAACCAGTATTAATCTTTTCCCTCATTAGTAGGGGAAAGGTTTCATTTGACCCTCCACTCAGGTTTTTAAGTGTTGATGTTTAGCCTGAGAAGGGTTTATGCGCCTGGTGTTAGGTTTTGCATAAGCAGAACGAGATTACCACCTGACATCGGGATTATCACCTGACCTGGTGGGTGTTACTTGAGTTCAAGTACAGAAGGTCTTTGGTCAGGAGACATAGTCTCGAGGTGATGTGACTCAGCAGCCTTGAACAGGTTTGGATAAACATGTTGATGAGTAGGTTGTGCAACTGGGTGAGTAATATCCTATTCATAGATGCAGGGTCTGGGGTATATAAGCTAGCACACTTGCTTGCTTCCGTCATTCCTCTTCATCTCTTCTCTGCTGCTTGCTCGTCTCGACACGACATGTCTCTTGTACTTCACTTCATCTAGCCTTACCACTGGGGTATAGGTTTTGAGTCTGCTATGATGTAGTGAGTAGAGATGCATTGATTGCCTTAATCCCATGTAATTGGGTCTTACAAATAAACTCTTTAATCTTTATTAACTGCTGTTATCTCCTCCTTCCGCTTGCGTGACTGGGACTGAGGGTCATTGGCTAGGGGAGCTTTTGAACCCGGGTCAGTCCAACTCTCACATCGGTTATGGGCCCAGATAACAATCTGATAACGATCTGATGGGCAGATAAGCCACAGAGACGCAGTTTGGAGAAAATTCAGCAGTTATAGAGTTAAAGGAATTTGTTTACTATTTGTAAGAACGGTTTGTAAATAACCGGGGAAGGCGAAGGCATGTTGCTAAAGCTGGAGCTGATAACAGCGGCTTGGAATGCAGCACAACTGAAAAATGCAGACAGAGAGACGGAGGATTTTTCGTTTTGAAAGCAGCTGAAACGGAGGTGCCAGGCTTGGCAAAATCCGAGTTTCGGGCAGCTACTAGGCTGAACAGTGAACAACGCTGGACACAAGGATTAGTTTTCCACAGCTTGCTGGAGTGATTGTCAAGGAGCTGTATAAGGCAAAGAAATAATCTTCAGGAGGCTCTGTGTCAACTCATTTGAGTCAAGGCTACAGCAGGAGGATCATATTTCATTTGCAGTTTGCTTCTTCACACAGCAGCGGATCAGCTATCTTTTGCATTGTATCAACAAGTGGCTTGGATTACAAATGCGTGGATTACGTCTGACGTGGGTAAAGCGTCTGGAGCGTCATGTCGCAGCAAAGCAAAGTCACGTGCAACAGAAACGTATCTGGCAAACCTGATACTACAGCGGAGGCTGTATCAAACCAGCGGAGGCGTGGTTTTGAAACAGCAGGGGAACAGCGCGGCAGTTTTGAACAGAGAAAGCTGTGCTTAAAATGGGAAGCTGTTCTTCATTTTCTTCATGTGGGATCACAGAAGAAAGGAGCTTGAAATCAGCAGGGGTGCTGCTGATGGGAAAAACTTAGTGTTTTAACCCAGGACATAAAAAATGGACATTATTTTGTTTGGACAGAAACAGTGGATTGTTTAAACGAAGCTTTCTGTGTTGGACATAAATAAACAGGAAGAGGACTATGCAAATGGTCAGAGGTTTAACAGTCATGTTTTTGAAACTGTATTTCTTGAAAGTTTGGATAACTTGGACTCAAGAAAGTGTAAAATATATGCTTTGAAATGTCAGGAAATGTACTGAATGTATATATGACTTGAGTATATTGGATTTTTCTGTAGCAAAATGTAAAATACTGAATAAGTAGGTATGTTTATATGGCAAAGCTAAGAGATGGATTATTTCTTTTATACTGTAATGGTGTAATAAAGAAATAGAAAGTTGTACTGATGCAACTATAAAAAGGTTAAATGCTTATATGTATGACATGTACATGCATGCATATCACATGAATGTTTGATCATTTAGATTCACAGGCCTGTGAAAGAAAATGCAAACTGTGTTGTGGGGAAAGCATTGGGAAATTGTAATTTTCACATGAAAGGTAATTTTGTGCACATAAACAAGGGATGCTAGCTTCAACAGGTAAACTGGCAGGCAAGCTGAAAAAAACAGTTCATTTCATTCAATTTGTTCTTGGTGATCTTGTGGATATTCTGATAGTCTTTAGAGGAAAGGCACGTTATTTCATGATGTTAATTGATCAATACACGAGGTACAGGTTGTGTACATGTTAGATAGAAAGCTGGAGTATTGAACAAAGTCAAGGTGTTTTGTGCTTGGATGGGAAACAAGCATATTACCCATGTTACCTATTTCTTTTCAGATATGGGGAAGTTCAATTCAGTGCATGTTTTGATGACTTTCTAACAGGATGTGATATTGAACACATGGATTGTGTAGAAGAGTAAACAAACACTCAGAAGAGGTGATACTAATTTGGATAATGAGGTTTGGGTAGAAGCTCTTAAATGTTTTTGATTATGTACATGATAGAAGTTTTAGTTCTGTGTGATGAACTGTACACCTTATAGAAAGTAGTGTAGAAGGAAGAATCTTCTGGAGAAACATTTCAGGATCTTGGATCTGATATGTAGGTACATACACCTCAAAGTTAGAAGAAATCTGTAAGGGAGCTTACATGAGATTTTTCTAGAAATGAGAATATTGTGTTTTACATGAACAACACTTAGATAGTGAGATTATCTAGAAGTGTTAAGTATAATGCTAAATGAAAAAGGTGAGATCATTTTTTCAAAATTAATTCTGTTAATGCAGGGGAAGCATCAGGGCAGAGTCAGAATAGAAAAGCATTTGCTGAAAGACAGTCAGGTAAATTTGACAAACTGATACACATTTGGTTTAGTAGAGACTAAACAAATGATTGTTCATCATTGGTGCAAATTTATTGAAACAGGAACCTGATAACTGATGAGATAAGGAACAGGTGAGTCAAACAACCTGTGAGATATCAGGATGAATTTGCAGGGAAAAGCCATTTGAAACTTCAAAATTTCAAAGGGGTGAAAAATTGTCTGTTAAGGAAGCTGAACCATAGCTTCAGGCTATGCAAGCTGAGTTGAATTCTTTGGATAAAGAACAAAACATGGAAGCTGGGTGAAACAAACAGCAGTCCATGGAACTCATTGTTACCAGATAGATTTTTAAGTGAAAACTAACCAGATTGGTAAAAGGTTATATGTGTGACAAATAGCAAGATTGGTTGCTTGTGATTTTTGCTCAAGTTAAAAGGGGCTGGATAATCATGGATGAGTGCAACAACAATTTGCTTTGGAAACAGTTAGACTGATGTTTAAGAATGTAAAGATGTATGGATATTTCACAAGGAAATATTGGAACATAAGCATTTTAAATGAGAGGAAGTCTTTGGAAAACTGTCTGTGAGAATTTCTGTAGGAAAAGTCAGGAATCAGCTGGAGGCTGGAATTCTGTTTTGAACTCAAACATTGTTGAAATGAGATTTGCTCAGAGAGGCAGATCAATGTTTGTTTGTTGAACAGGAGGAACAGGGACATAGACTGTATGTACTTTGTTTAGATGGGTGATCTATTGTTTTTTCTGGACAGATAAAAGCAATATGATATAATTGATCCAGGGTTTGGAATTTCATTGAATTGAAACTGCTTGGTGGTGGATCAACTGTTTATTTGTAAATAGAGGTTGAGGGAGAACCAAGAGGGCAGTACTTACTGCAACAAACCAGAGAAAAATCATGGATGTGATTGAGAATTTTGGAGATAGTTAACTCAGTGAGAGACTCCAAATAATTGGGGATTTTCAAGCACATGCTGATGGAAAAGCAGTTTGAATGCTACACAGGAGCATTGGGCTGTCGAGCTTTACTGTACAAGCAACAAGGCCAGGTATTGCTGTCAGTGTAGTGGGCAGACTGTTAGACCAACAGGACATGCTTGGAGAGCTCTGAAAAGGAGTTGAGTGTTATCTGGAAAGGAACATCACACTTCAGACTAAGATTTACAAGTCAGAGCACAGGTGGCTTACAGATTCACAGAAATGCCAGTTGTGGTTGTGATAGTAAGAACAACAAGAACACACCTGAAGTTTGTTATTTTTATAATCATACTTTGTTTGATTGATTTTGTAGAAACAATCATCTAAAGGTTAGAGTTCAACTGAAATTGAACTGAATACATTGTATTATGTATTGTGCTATTATGCTATTGTAAAGCTTGAATAGTTAATGCATTTGTTTAAATGGTTTAAATTGTAAAAATGTTTAAATGATGCTGAGATTGATGTGAAAAACCTATTACAGTTTTTTCAGGAAACCAAGGCAGGATTGCTATGCTGCAGGCAGATAGCAATACACAACGTTTTGGGTTTGCAGATAAAACTGTGTCATAAGAAGGGATACATCAGAAGTGATTTGATGGTGGTTCAAATTTCTGGCAGGTAAAGTAATTCCTGCAGAAGTTTTTTTTATCAAAGTCCATAGATGAAGGAACAGCATCAGATGTCAACAACGCTGTTGCTGTTGTATGAGGTAAATAACCACGTTCTACGCAAATGCAAAAGCAGGGGGATGTTAGGTTTTGCATAAGCAGAACGAGATTACCACCTGACATCGGGATTATCACCTGACCTGGTGGGTGTTACTTGAGTTCAAGTACAGAAGGTCTTTGGTCAGGAGACATAGTCTCGAGGTGATGTGACTCAGCAGCCTTGAACAGGTTTGGATAAACATGTTGATGAGTAGGTTGTGCAACTGGGTGAGTAATATCCTATTCATAGATGCAGGGTCTGGGGTATATAAGCTAGCACACTTGCTTGCTTCCGTCATTCCTCTTCATCTCTTCTCTGCTGCTTGCTCGTCTCGACACGACATGTCTCTTGTACTTCACTTCATCTAGCCTTACCACTGGGGTATAGGTTTTGAGTCTGCTATGATGTAGTGAGTAGAGATGCATTGATTGCCTTAATCCCATGTAATTGGGTCTTACAAATAAACTCTTTAATCTTTATTAACTGCTGTTATCTCCTCCTTCCGCTTGCGTGACTGGGACTGAGGGTCATTGGCTAGGGGAGCTTTTGAACCCGGGTCAGTCCAACTCTCACACCTGGTCCTAAAGTGTAAGGGGCCGTGTCGTCGCAGTGCCCCTGTGCAGCAATGTGCCCACAGACACCTCTCCTGGTGCCTGCCAGGTTCCTGCCACTGCTTTTGGGTTTGGGAGTTTAGACTGCACTTCTGCCTTGTAGTTAGGCTCCTGGGTGAGTTATTTTTCTTTTAGTCTCACCAGTTGTACACCCATTATGGCACCTGTTTTATGAATGGGCAAGCAATCCCCATGACAGCCATTTTGTGAGAGCACCCACAACTCTCTCAAGATTCCAAATGTGCCCACTGACACAACCCCTGGTGTAGACAACACTGAGCCAGATAGATCAATAGCATGAGGCAGCTTCCGAATCAAGAACTGTGTATCGCAATTGGGACAAAAACGTTCAGGGAGCCATGTCCTTGCACACTAACCCAGTAACATCCAGTCACCATTAGCTTTAGAAACACCGCTCTGTCTTGGAAATGTGACAGAAGAAGGCCTGAGAGATTAGAACTGCCATCCACATCCACAGTGCCTCTTTGTGAACCATGGATTACCACTTTCCATTTGCCCGTTGCTGCTTTTATGCATTTAATTGCATAATCTCAATATATAACAAACTGAGGCCCGGATGAAAAATGCTAGGAATGGTTTCTGAATGCAATGAATTCACCGGAGTCGGGCTGAAGTTTGCATCCTTTGCCAAAGTGTGGCAGTAGCTTTTTAAATATGTCAGTGAGCCGCAGAAGAAAGCTCGAAAAGGATTCAAAGAAGAGTTGGCCTCTGAGGCATGAAATGACACGTTCTTCAGGCTTTGGATTTGCTGCAGTGCTGTTGCCGTGAACCAAAATCTTTTGCTATAGGATTGTGATGGAAGCTCTTAAAAAGCGGCAGGGGGTGGACAGGAGGCTAAGGGCTGATCCTCCCCAGATCCCTAGCATACTTGCCTGTGACCAAGGAGGAATCAGTGGTGGACCTTCAGAGTGGGAAGGCCTCAAATGGTTAGGTGATTCCTATTCTGTACAATAAGAAACTAATCTCCATAACTAATCTCTTTTCTTTCTATTTGTGAAGCAAAAATTGCTTATTTGCAGATACAGAGAAGCGCTCCTATTAATAAAGCGACACATTCTGAACAATTATTGCACATCCGTGCGGGTGGGTCGGAAAAGAGATAAATAGGGGTGACTTGCTGTAGAGCAGAGGTGCAGAACCCCAAGCCCAGCAGCCAAATCCTGCCCTCCTCGGCCCCAATCTAGCCTCCATAGTTCCTCAGATGGCCATGCCCTCCTTCTCCCTGGCCCCACCCCCTTTCCCCCAACCACTGTTCATTTGGTGGTTTCCCAGCTTTTGTGTATTTTTTTTCCTCTTTCTAAAAGTTTGAAAGGCTTAGTTCCATGGGCCCTGTGGGCACCAATGTGCTCTTAGTGTCCATCAGGCTCCCCCCTTGGCTCTGAGTTTTATTTTATTTCTTAAGTTGTTTTTTAATTACACTTTTAAAAAAAAAACACCTGGAGTGCTATCTTTATTTGGGTACAAAATAACGGTTTTGTGTTGTGGAGCTCAATCCCCACCCCTGCCTTGTACTTAGGTTCTTGGGCAAGTTATTTTTCTTTGAGTCTTACCAGTTTGCCTTCTGGGAAATGAGTGGTTTGTGATTGGCCATGCCCACCATAGCATGGCAGCCATTTTATATGTGGGAAAGACACCCTATGACAGCCATTTTGTGAAAGCACTCACAACACTCACACATGTGCCCACTGCTGCAAAAAAGTTGGGGGCCCCTGGTCTAAGAGGTGTAGATCACATCATTTTGTGCTGGATTTACAAAGATCAAATTCCTTGAGCATCCATATCCCAAATCTAAATGTTAACTTTTCAGTGAGGTGGAAATAATATGGAATGCATCACACATCCTTACCCTATAAAAGATGCAAAATAAGAAAGATGGTACATTATTCCTTCATTTTCTGGGAACAGTATCAATATAAGAATAGCCCTGTTGGATCAGACCAAAGGCCCATCTGGTGAACAGTAGCTGACCAGACATTTCTGGGAAGCAGCACATGTTGACAATAGCACTCCCCCAGCAGTGATTGATTGAGTGATTGATTTATACCCCACCCTTCAACAGGTTCCCATGATAGCCAAAACTTTTTTTTTTTAAGTTCCCTTTTCCTTACAAGTGAAATCGTGGGCACACCTTGATTAAGATTTCGTAGGATCTTGTGTAGGGATATATGAGGATTTCATTTTTGCTTGCAAAACATGCAGGCATGCCATGTTCACAACTTCAAATGTGAGCGCGAGCACATGTCTGTCGAAAATGTTCATAAATTGCAGAATATGTGCTCACGTTCGATTTGTGCAAACTTCCCCAGTAGACTGAATCAACCCTGCTTTAACCTATGAGGGAAATTTAGGACATTTGCATAAATTTAAGACACTTGCATACATTTAGGAAATCTGCACAGATTCAACAGGGAAAAGTTGCACAAATTTCACGCTCGATCGCTGCTCAAATTGTGCAGTTTTCCCATTCATGCAGAGTGAGCAGTGATCACAAATGTGAACGGGAATCAGGATGAGACAAGTGGTGAGACAATGTTCAGAGAATCCTGGTGACCTGGAACATGGCTCATTCCTAACCTTAGGGCCATATAAAATTCCTTTGGGAGCCAGATAGGGGTGGGTGATCTGCTGAGACCTGACCCTCCTCCGACTTGGTGGCTGCTGCTGCGGTGCCCGCTGAGCCGGGCCAAAAGCGGATGTGCGCCTTACCGCTCGGTGGACTTCTGGGTTCCTGGCGGGCTGCTGTTTACATAGAGAATGCCATAAGATAAGCCAAAAGCGGCCACAATACAGCATTCTCTATGTAAACAGCAGCCCGCCAGGAACCCAGAAGTCATTTCCCCAGCTCAACTCTGGAGAACGTGAGTCGAGCCGAGGAAAAAGGTAAGTGGGACAGAGTTCGGGGGGGGGGTCGAGCCCAGCCAGTTCGCTGGATTTCCACCCCCCGAATGTAATCCTTGCACATCCCTAGGGCCAGGTTCCACCCACAGGCTACCAAGTGCCCATTTCTGACTAGAGCAAAGAACAGGAAACGTATGTGTGTGCATTTATGGACTAATCCACCACCCACAAAACACTTGTGATGCATTATATTTTCCGGATATGGGAGAGAGGTAGTCACAGTTTTAGCTGCCTGATCATTTTGTAGCATATATAACACACGAGAGCATGTAGGATGGAGAAGCCTTGATGTGACAGCAAAGTCCCGAGGCATCTGAATAGTCATTTTAAAAGACAGCTTCTTCTAACGAGCCACTCAAACAACAAAATGAACATAACATGCTCTCCAGCTAGAACAATGCCCTTCAGCTGGAGTTGGAGCTTCTCATTGAAGGCTTCTTAAATTAGAACTGCAAATAACCAGTTAGAAAGAGAGCTTTCTCGGGATTTTAATATCCCTTCCACCCTACCCGCCAATCACAGCCGGATTAGTCATTAGATTAGGCCAGTCTCCCCAACCTGGTACCTTCCATCAGCCCTAGGCAGCATGGCCAATGACCAGGAATTCTGGGAGTTGTAGTCTCAAGCACCTGGAGGGCATCAACTTGGCGAATGCTGATGTATATTCACCAAGTGGCACAGACAGGTGGATGTGTCCAATATATATGGATTTTCTTAATCAGCTCTCATGACATTGGGCAGGCTTCTTTCTTGAAGCTCCAGGGTCCCTGCATTAACATTACACCCTCCCCTCTCTCAGGTCAGCCAGACCAGAGATGTCACTGTGCCTTCTCGGAAACAGTGATGCACCTCGATTTCTGCTATATCACTCAAAGTTTGTGTATGCTACATCAAAGGAACCTGGTGCATCCTCCCCCCCCATTCAAAGGATGTTGGGACCCAATATATTGGGAGAAAAATGGGGTAATCAGTGTCACACATGATCTATATGCTCCAAGGGGGCACATACTGAGAGCCAGTGTGGCGTAGTGGTTAGAATGTTGGATTGGGACTTGAGAGATCTGGATTCTAGCCCCCACTCAGCCATGAAACCCACTGGGTGACTTTGGGCCAGTCACTGACTCAGACTAACCTACCTCACAGGGCTGTTGTGAAGATGAAATGGAGAGGAAGAGGCAGATCAGGTAAGCTGCCTTGGGTTCCTTGCAGGGGAAAAAGTGGGATGCAAATATTAAATAAATAAATAAAGCTGATGGATGCATCCAACGTGGTGGCTTGATCTTTCAAGACACACTTCGGTACCCCTTGAGCACACCCTCCCAGATTCAACCAGTACCCAGTTTGGGAATCCCAGTGATAAAGTCTGAGAATCCAGCATCCATCTCTTTAACTGCAAGTATTATACTTCTTTCTTGTCCAATCTCCTTTCTTGAGGCCTTATCCAAGTGACAGGGTAAGGCCGCTCTCCCGAAAGGAAAATACTGAACACCTGTGATTCTAATATATCAGATATTTGATGAAGGATCTCCCCACCCCCGACATTCAGTTTATTTACAGGACAAGTGAGGGGAGAGAGAGAGAGAGAGAGAAACAGAAGAAAAAAGAAGAGAGGGCCTATTATTAACACAGAGAAGGCAAAAACACTCTCAAGCAATTTCAGCAGAGAAACCAATCAAGAGGCTGGGGGGTTCCCCCCCCTTTCCTTTTTTCTTTTTTTGGTCCTGTGCAATTTCACACAAGCAGAAGGAAGGAGAACTGTAATCATATCTAATTAGAGTTAAAATAATGTTTCCCTTTGAAATCTTTAATTAGCTGTGTTTTATTACATAAACATTTTTGACACAGAGCACAGTATGTGCAAGGATTCAGGATACGTTAAGCGGCGTAAAGTTCTCGGGCGCCCAGTGTGTGGGCGAAAACCTGACAAGGAGTGGCTGTTCCTACCAGATGCCCAGGACTATCAGCCCATCCATGATGCTCGCTGCAAAACAGCAGGCCGGCGTTTCAACCTTTGGTACTTCCATTGAAGCCTCCCATCGTGCTTTCAATTTAACAGCATCACAAGGAGACAAAAGAAGTTCCCTACAATATGCCTCTGAGTTCAGAGACAAATCTCATTTAAACTTGCTCAGCCTCTCATAACGTATTAGCTATTGTTGCCAGGCTGCATGTCCTCTGGCAAGACACATTACTGGTTTGGGAGGAGTGGGGAGGATTGTGTCTCTCCTCTTCTCCCCCCCTTTTGTTTTTATTATTCCTTGCCCCCCCCTTTTTTGTGCCCTTCAGTTTGATAAAATAAGAGACCAGATTTACTGGCAAGCATACAGCCGGCTTGTCAGAAGCTTGCAGCACAATTTAATTAACCTTATTACAAATATGGTTTTCTTGAAGATTACATCACAATCTGCCTTTTTTTTTTTCCTTTTCCCCACGTTGCCTGCTGCTGATTCAACGTATTCTGAGCTTTGGAGAATATGTTCATTTTTTAAAAGAAAGGTCAAGGTGTTAAAATATCTAAAAGTTTGTGCGTGCGTGCGTGTGCGTGGTGGTGGTGGTGAGTTGTCTTGATTTATTCCATGGCTCTTTTCACACATTTTCAGTATATCAGTATTTCTTATCTCCAGTACCGGCTGTTCTTCTGCTTCAGCCCAACTGTGGACCACAACAGTGGCATGCAGATTATGAGAGAGATGAAACAGATCCCCAAGTTTGCCACTCTGTCCTTAGGTGACAAATTTGGGGGTGGGGAGGGGCCATCTTTATTATTTTCAGAGGGAGCGAGGGGGAACACAGTGCCTGCTCCAGGTTTTGGAGGGCCCTTTGGCAAGACACCCTCAATGGACCTCATCTGTAACTGAGTCTATCTTCTCATTGCCATGGTCACCAGCTGCTGTTGCTCCTCGTCCTCTTTCTCATCAGTGCTACCAATTTCATGCTTGCAGGAGAGGCTGGTGGTGGCTCCTATTTCGGTGGGGCTCCTTTTCCATTACAGGTTTTGCTGGTTTTATCTGGAGCTTCATAGGAGCTATCCATGGCGCTCCATGGTGGTGAACCTATTGGGGTGGTGGTGGTGTTCAGCACCATGGAGAGCTCCTATGAAGCTCCAAATAAAAACCCGCAAAACCTGTAAGGGAAAAGGTGCCCCACCGAAACGGGGGCCACCACCAGCCCCCTCCCCTGCATGCTTGACAGGCAGAGAGCCAGTGAGAAAGTAGGCAAGGGCTTCTACTGCTCCTCCTTCTCAACACCATCCTTCTCTGGGACGGAGCGAGAGGCAGATGAACAAACAGGTTGCAATGGTGAAGGGGAGAAGCAAGCCTTGCGGGCTCTGGTCAGAGAGCCCCTGCTGGGGTGTGGGCCCTCGGCAGGTGCCTGACCATGCCTACCATTGGCCCCAGCTGTGAAGGGGGCCAAATTGGTTCATCTAGTTTGGTGTGGGGCAGTTACAGTAGCGATGGCCGGCTCTCTCTCCCCACACCATGGAAAACTGATTCTAGGAATATGTGGAGGTGGCAAAACTCACAGCTTTCATGTTAAATGAAGGAGGGAAGGAGGCTGCCATCACCCTCACGGACACCTTCACAGCTTTTAAAAGGTTAAAAAGGGAGTGGGGAAGGAGGGAAGATGGTGCTATGATAGGTTCCCCCCACCCAATGAAAACTGGGTAAACTGGTTCAGGCAGGGCCCCACCCCTCCAGAAACTGCACCACAGTTTTGGGAGTTAACTGCCCCCATGAAACAACTGGGCTAAACTCTGAAACTGAGCAAACCTAGCCCGGGCCTAGGGATGCACAAGAATTTGGTTTTGTTTCATTTTTGACCAGAACTTGCCCCGTTCGCATCCCCTAATGCAAACTCGAGTGCATTTTTCGGGCAAAAGTTCCGTGTTCCCGACATTGCATTCGCAAAATGTGTTAATTGGGAGGGAAATGTGCACTTTGAAATTGTGCCTTTGGGGGCGGGGGGGAAATGCAGTCAAACGTAACACTTTGGGTGCATGATTTTAAAAAAGTGCAGCCAGACGTGCACATTTCCTGTTCGAACAACAACAAAAGCTCACATTCAGGAGCAAGAATGAGGCACACAAGCTTCAAGGTGGAACTTGGAGAACATCAATGAGCTCAGGCCTCATTAGTTCTCCTACGCAAACCTAATCAAAATGAGAAATCCTGCCTATTTCTCTTAAAGCACAACCTGACATGAATTTGGAGGGACCTGCTCAGCAGAGACTCCTGCAGGAACTTCTGGCGGCACTAAAAGATAAGATTAGCAGAAATGTTCACACTGGTGTCAGCAGGGATGGGCGACCCGCCCGGCATTTGACCCGTGGCACATGGGCCATGTGCTCCCGCTGCGCGAGCTGAGCCAAGCACAACCACCAGCTGAGGCACTCGCCAGACTTCCAAGTCCCCAGTGCTATATTGTTTACATAGAAAACGGCCTAATTTGCACAAATTCTGGCCTAATTCGTGCGAATTAGGCCATTTTCTACGTAAACGTTGTAGTACCGGGAACCTGGAAGTCGCTTCCCCGGCTCAGCTCACAAGAACGCAAGTTGAGTCGGGGAAAAGGTAAGGCGAGCGGAGCTCGAGGGGGTCGAGCCTGGCGAGTTTGCCGGACTTCCATCCCGCAATCGAGCTCCGGGCACATCCCTAGGGCCCGTGGTGGTGAGGTCTGAGTATCCAAGTGAATGGCAAATTTTGCAGACCGAAAGTGACAGCTTCGGAAGTCTGCAGGGACATTGAGGGGGCCCACAAGAATTTTGATAAGGCTAGTCAAACTTCTCAGGGCAATTTTGTACTCCTCTGTCTATGAAGACATTTGTAACATTTCTAGAGCAACGGGGGTGGTGGTGGTGAACCGGAATCACCCCCAAACCTCGCCTTTTCAGTTGTGCTGAGGTTCAAAAGCAATGAACCTTCCCTGCTTCTGAGAGCCCCCTGCAGCTCTCAGTGACATCAAGCAAGACCCTTTCCCCTCTCAGGGGAGGGGCAGGGTTGGTGGCAGCAACTCATTTTGGCTTGCTACCAAAATATGGGCCCTTGTTCTAATAGCATTAATCTATGTCTCTGTTTGTTTTTCCTCTTCCAAATGTATTAGATGCTAGCCATACTCCCCTGGGTAATAAATAAAACTCTCTTTCTCTTCCTTTCAGAGCAATTTAAGATGCACACTGTATCTTTCTAAAACATTATTGGTTTAATAGAATAAAATGGTTGACATATGGGCATTAGTGCTGTGACAACTTACTGTTTCAGGACAGTGGCTCTGATCCAACACAGCACACACTGAACCCATTTTGGGAAAATGTAAAATCCTGTGCAACAGCTGAATGTGGTAGAAGTATTGGCAGAGAAAGGACTGAGTCCAACCCTCTGCTGCCCTTCTGAATAGCCAACCAGTGCAACTTTTGCTTTTTTCAAAAGGTCTATGTAAATTCAGCCACACCTGTTAGATTGGGGAAGGGAACTCTGTGTGCTGGACCCATTCATGCATACGGTTCCTCATCCATCTAGAGCTACATGCAGGATCACCAGATCACATGGCAGCAAATTCTATACATTAAGCAAGCACTGTGTCTTGAACCTGTCGCCAATCAGTTTCATGGGTGACGGTGACCCCAAGTTCTAGAGTAAGATCTCCTCTTCATCTCTCTCCCTCCTAACTCTCTCCAAACCATTCATGGTTTTATTAAAAATCATGATGTCTCTAGGGTGGCCACGTGTCCTAGGAAATGCTGTAGGACTGTTTTCTGTCTAAACATGCATAGGATTGTGCCCTTACAGAGCAATCCTATATCCCCTAGAGCAGTGTTCTCCAACCTTGGGTCCCCAGATGTTTTTGGCCTACAACTCCCAGCATGCCCCAGCCAGCTACGCTGGCTGCGGCATGCTGGGAGTTGTAGGCCAAAAACATCTGGGGACCCAAGGTTGGAGAACACTGCCCTAGAGAGCATCTGGAGGGCCATAGGATTTTTTCGGAGTCCCGGTTTCAGGTGTCAGAAAACAGGTCGGATGTTGGAGCTGGGACTCTGCGCTCGGAGCACCTCCCCCACTCACAGCTGGCATGGAAAGAACCATGCCAGCTGCTTCTCCGAGGACGTAAGAGCAACCTTGGAGAAGGCGTTTAGGGGCCGGGAGAGGAGGAGACTGGCACTGCGAAGATACAAGGTATCCTGGTGATGCCTCAGCCTCCTTCCCTCCCCCTCTGAAGCGCATCAGTTAGACAGCCGAAATTGGCTATGCAGCTGCTTTGCAGGGCAGGAGGAGCACAGAGGCGGCCTTCATCTCCCTCTCTGAATAGGATGCCCATAATCCTCTGAGTTCAGAGGGTTACAGGCAGCCTCATTGTACCGCACCCTTAGTTGTCTTTTTATCTCATAAAAAGTTGACATGTACCTTTAGCCTGCCCTTTACTCATAGGCAGAGTGCTCCGACCTCTTTTTTGGGGACCTTCCCCCAACTCTTACGACATCCATTTTGTGATGGGGTGACCAGAACTGTACACAGTATTCAACATGTGGATGCAAGCAGAGCTTTATTAACGGCATAATGATGCTAGCATTTTGTTTCCAATCCCTTTCCCAGCATCAAATTTGACTTTTTCATCACCACAGTGAATGTTGTTGATGTGTTTGTTGACCCCAAGATCTCCTTCCTGAACAGCCACCGTCATTCATGACCAAATCAGCATGTATGCGAAGTTAAAGGTGAAAAGGAGAATTGGGGATTTAAAAAAAGAGCATTTCTACCACAGGTCAAGATTATTATGATTAGTTCCAACTTGTGGAAGTGAAAAACAAAACACACATTTAGATGGCTGGACGGTTTAAAATGGTTTTGCTAAGACTAATTAATATGGAGGTCATTCTAAATTTGTCACATATGGAAGCTGTGAATGCTCTCTAAGACAATCAAGCTATTAAATCATTTCAAAACAGAGCAGAAGGCCTTGATCCACTAGGAATCCACACACCATTATTCATCTGCATTTTGTGGGGAGGGAGAAAGAAGAAAATGTTTTGCATATCTAGGGCAGGCCCACTTATGCATCGCCCAAAAATTAAGAGGATGAAAGAGGGCATGGATTTGCATAAAAATTGCTTATGCTAATTTATATGTATAGATGCCAATTTAGAAATAATCACTCTTGTTTAAATAGACATACAATACATCTCACCAGCGTGGGGAAGGCTGTGAGTAGGTAACCTGTGTGCCCGCTTAGTTTGCTGCTGTGTAGGTACTAACTGATTGTCAGGCTCCTGGCAGATCTGAGCTCAGGGGAAACCTTTTCAGAGCAGGAGGGTTAGGATGCCACAGCAACCTCCACTCCCATGGAAGGTCAGAATCATTGTTGGAGCACCCGCTTGGCTGCCAGAACACACTTTTGTCCAACGTTTACTCAAGAAGAAAAGTCTACTCAAGAGGGGTGGAAAGTCCCAGCTGCAGACGCCAAGGAAGCCGACCCAGCTGAAACTGCTGAACCGGGAAGGGAAGTAACAGTCCGGATGTATATAAGTCTTTATTCTCCTTCCAGACCTTTGCTGGGTTGACAGTTGCGTTTGAGCCATAACCTCAAGCTCTTTGCTCACAGACACTGCTGATGGGCAACTTCTAGGCCCTTGCTCTCCCTTCTTGTGGTTGTTTAGCAGTTTCATCAGTCCAGCCATGGTTGTTTATCTTTAAACCAGACCTGGACTGGACAGTTCTTCAGAAATAGGACTGTCCTCTGTAAAGCAGGACACATGACCACCCTGTGCATATCAGTGTCGGAGCTTCTCTAGATGCAAGAACCAGGTCACCTTGTAACTGCTGAGAGATAGCAGTTACAAGTGTTTGGATTTTCTAGTTCATTCCCTCCTCTCCCCACCCACAAAAAGGTTGACCATAAAATGTAGCTGTGTGAGGCCATTGCCTTGCAAAGGCCTACGAAGTGGTGGCTCACCAAAAGCAAACACAGACCACCGGCCATGTATAGCAACTCACCAAGGACTCGAGAACCCCTTGCACATCTTTCAGAGGTGATGGAGAAGCTCTACGGTCAGCTTACATATTTTTACTTTGGGCTGAACAAAATGTTTTTTACTGCTCTCAAATATAAAAACAGCAGGAACGAAAGGCTTTGCAGCGGCCAGCTCTCTTATCAGAACCCTCCATGGACAAAACACCTGTTTGTGCTGGCACTGAAAGAATAACGTAAGAGCCAGAAGCACAGGCATTTTGCTGGCATTTTGAGGCTGACACACAGTACTGCAGCAAATTGGAAACTCTGGATTAGAGGTCTTTTTCCTATCATCGTCATCATCACCCTCCAACCCTTGGTTTGTTGGCCAGTGGACACTGAAGCCAAAGTACCGTAGAAAGAGCAACAGGACAAGAAATATTGACATTTAGATGTGAATGCTGACCATCCCAGATGAATTTCACCAATGTCTGAAAAATATATACAAATAGATATAGATAATTCTTTCTATTTCCAGTGTTCAGGTGGTGTGTGCCATTACATATGTAGCCAAAACAGTGCCATCCATTCACAAGAGGAAGGTATCAGGAGGCTCGGGAAAAATCCCAAGTTTTGCAAAAGTACATTAAAAAAAAAGAAGAAGGAAAACAAAACAAGGGTTCTATGAGAATTTCAAAAGTGCTGTTCAGCAAGCGAGAATCTGCTTTGTTCAGCTGCACAGGATTTTACATTTTCCCAAAATGGGTTCCGCTCGCCTTACCTTTTCCCCGATCGTTCGTGATAGTTCTCCCTTTGTCTAGTTGTTCATCTCAAAGGTGAACAGCTCATGAGCCGTATGTGAACGCAAAAAACCCAGAAATTTGCATCCCTACGTAGGACTGAGAATGCTCAGAGCATGCTAGGGATTGTATGAGAAATTTGTTTCAGTTTGCTTCCCATCATGATTTATCCAATTCACATCTCCCAGACCGAACATGGACTCAAACATGGTCTCCATACATTTCCAAGTTTTCAACGTGTTTCACAGACCTCCCTCACCAAATGCATTCAACAACACGTGTAGATTTGAAAAAAAGTGCATGAAAAAAATGTGTATTGGGGGGGGGGAAACAATGCACACAAACACACTTTAATCAATGGGTGAACAATGTGTACATTTCAAAGCTGTGCACAATTGATGTGTACATTTGGAAAAACTGCACATGAAAATAAGCAGAATTTTCATGCAGAAAGAAAAAAAACCCCAAGGATTGCAAAATGACCTGGACATAAGATGGAATGAGCTTCGAGATGGAATTTGGAGAACTTCAACAAGCTTGAGGAGTTTTGCTTTTATGCATATCCCTCTTGCTGTTGTGCAACGCTGACTGGCAGTTGCCGGGCGTGGGGGAGGGAAACTCAGTAGGAGTGGAATGGGACAGAGTATCCTATAAGAGGCGCTGGCTGGCTGGAACAATGAACAGGAGCACTCTACATGGCAATATTTTGTTGCAAGTCCCACTTGTATAAATATATTCCCCCACTTTTGGGATAGATACCAGTGAATGCCAACAATAATAAGGTGACTAACATCTTGGGCATTCACTGTGACATCTACAGAATTGGACACATATTATTAGTGTATATTTCTTCTGGACTCATCATATAATTGATTCTATATCTCTTTGGTGTGAATAGTGATATATAAATGGAGTCTAACAACAATAATTAGTGTTTTGACAATACTTTATAGCATTTACATACATTATCTCAATGACTGGGTTCAGACAACACGATAACCCACACTCAGGAGTTGAGTATGGTTTGAGCGCGGGTGGTTGTTGAACCGTGGGTTGTTGTTGACATGTAGGTTATCATGTTGTCTGAACCCAGCTAAGATAACAAACCATGGTGAACAACCCAGAGTTCACAACCCAACAACAAACCATGTGTTCTCTTCATGGCTTGTTCATGGTTAACAAGTCATGGTTTGTTATCTTCACTGGGTTCAGACAACATGATAACCCATGGTTCAACAACTCACACTCAACCCATACTCAACCCTTGAGTGTGGGTTATCGTGTTGTCTGAACCCACTCATTAATTCTTATAACTGCCCTCTTAGGTAGACCAGGGATATTATACTCATATTGTAGATGAGCTTACCAAAGGCCACCTTATGAATACATGGCAGAGAACTTTGAACTGAGGACCTCCCGGCTCACTGCATCGATGGTTAACCTGCACCATTTGCAATGTACCAAGCTGAACACAGCCCACTACCCATCTATGGTGGCCCACCAAAGTCTCAATAAGCCTCCTATTTTGCTGCTTTTTTGGAACTGCAGAAAAAGAGGAGGGGTACTCTAAAACTCCTGTTGCATGCCCTGAATCAGCACTCCACCTCCTTGGGCAGGTCCATAGGGCAGGGCCCACCACTGTTGTCTGCCCTAGGCACCCCCTTTAAAAAGCCACTGTGTATGGAAACCACCATCTACATTTCCTACAATGCTTTGGAATGATGCTATGTCAGGAGCATTGTGGGAAATTAAAATGGCAGCTCCCAGCCCTAGTTGCACAATGCTGAACAGAGCACTGCTGTTGCCACTGCCAGGTGGCCCACCAAATGACACATTACTAAGAGACCTCAGATACCTAGAGCCAGCCATGTCCAGTCAACCCACAACACAAGGCTGATGGGCTGCATTTGATTTCCTGTTTCAGAATCATTCTGAAACATATTTTCACAGGAGACCATGTGAAGTTACATGAGATATCCTTGCAAACTGCCTTCCCTCATGAAGAACTGAAACATGTTAACAGATCTGGAAATGAACCTTGATGTAAATTATCTTGGATTTGCTTTAACGTTTGAAATAACCTTTTATTTCATTTTTAAATGTGTCGGGCAATTGCTTGACTGGGCACATTGCAGAAGTCACATTTCTATTGAGACAGGGAATGGGGAAGACAGAAAAAACACCTTTCACAAACCAATTAGAATCCCCCAGTGGGCAGCTCATGGCAGGTTCCAACATCATCATTCAAACACCTGTTCGTGCTGGCTTGGGCTGAGCATCGGGGATGCAACATGAAAAGGAACCGGTCAGCTCGATTCCTCCCTCGGTTGGTTAATGTAAGAAACTGTCACACGGGAGGAGAGAAATCCATGAGCAATGCAGGACAATTGCAAAGCCATCTGGGGAATCCTCTGGCCCAAACGAGACTTCAGGTGTGAATGGGACGTGGGGCGGGAGGGTGGCTATCTGTTCATTTTTTAACTTTGCAGCTTGCGGATACACTGAGCAGCCAGTGTTCTGCTTTATCCCTGGGAAACATGCCATCCAAGCCATTGCTTCTCTATCCCCAAAATACATTGCTAGGTGTAATCCAATACCTGCAACACCTTACACTGACTGAGTCATTCAGACTGCAAATCTCCATTTTGGAACTGGCTCTTTCTAAACCGCAGGCCTCATGGCTACAACATCTGGCCAAAGTTTCCGACTTTGCTATTTCTTCCCCCACCCCACCCCACTTTTTGGACCACCTAGCCCTGAGGCAGTGAAACGTGGGCCTAGGATCCCAGTCTGGGCTTCCTGGGGACCCAATCTGGTTCTCTGGGGGTTCTCCAGAAGGCCACACCTCCTGCCCTGCTCCACCCCCTTTCCCCTGATCACCGGTTATTTGGTGATTCCCCAGCTTTTGTGCATTTCCCACCTACTCTAAAGGGTTGCATTGTCTCTCCTAAGGCTCAGTTAAGAAAGCACTTTATGCTACAATATGCTGTTATATGTGCAGCTTTTGTATTTCTGCCCCACCCCTTTTTGCCTTCAGCCCCGTCCATTACTGGACTGCAGCCCCTGAGAGGTTCTCTGAAATAGGGATGTATGCACGTTGTAAAATCCATTCCGTCTACGTTTCCCCTGATTCCATCTGCTCACTGATGGAACCGGATTTTGCACAAATGCGTTTGTATGCATTTGTGCAAATTCGCACTCCCGAAAATGCACAAATCCGCCCAACATACGCAAATTCCCCCAAAACGTGTATTTTTTTTACACTTTAGCTTATGGGGGAAATAGACAGTTTTGGATGGTGGGTTTTTCCCCCCAATGTTTTCAGTATTTTTCTACAACTAAATCTGCATAAAATTATGGAATCTGCACAATTCTGGAAATGCAGTCTGCTGCAGAATCTATGGGTCAGATTCTTAGAAATTCAAACTCAAATGAGTTCATTGTGGATTTCTCTGACCTCCCTAATTTCATTCAGCCCTCAGGCTGAAAGCGGTTCCCCAACCCTGACCCAGTCCCAGTCCAGACCCAGTCTGGAAAACTCAAAAGGACTGCACCTTTTTTTGGGTGGAGTTTTTGATTGGTCCTGATAAACGAAATGCCCAACCATGCCTTCCAAGGTGGCTTTCACATCTATTTTATGTTCCCTTACTTTCTTGTTTCTAGTTTGGTAACCTGTCGTTTCGTTTGGTAACCTGTCACACCCAAGGAACGTAATCTCTAACCTATTACTAGAGTGGCAGGGAAGCAGCTTCTGTATTGTCCAGTCCCACTGCCGCCTTTGGTAATATCTGAACTGAGGAACCAGGGGGATCAGAGGAATAACGCAGCAGTGAGGGATGTTTGGGGCACGCATATGCCTCTCTCTGAAGTGTGATGCATTTCATCTTTGCCATGGTGCATGTAACATGTGCACCCTGCCCTCACATGTCTCTACAGGCTTTGGCCTGAGACTGAGGTTTTGGGGTCCATTCTCAGGGCTTCTGGGCTGAGATGCTTTGGGGATCCATCTAGGGCAGCATGTTTGAATCAAAGGGCTGACAGCTAGTCTCAAATGACTACTTTTGAATCTTGGGTCTAGCGATTTTGCTGCAGCAGCATTGCTTACAACAATATAATATCTTAAAACACTACCTTAAACAGATTTCATTCATCATTTTGAAAAAGATGGGTCCCACCCACATGTTTCATCAAATTTCTATTTTTTTCCCCAGTGGAAAAGCTCCTCCCGCAGAATGAATACCCCCCCACACACACACACACCACACCTTTATTCCTTGATATTTTTTTCTAATTTTCCTTGGACTTCATGACTTTAGCTCTACCCCCTTACTTCTGGGCCACATCATTAAGTCCTGCCTAGGTATCTTTCTGAGGGGTCTTTTGAGATCTGACAGCCCCATGACATTAGAAGGCCCCACAACATCACTATGCCCCACCCCATGTGTCTCAGGCTTTGGGGTGCTGGAGACCTGGTAATCGTACTTGTAGGTATGTGATACCAAACAAATTATCATTAATGTAACACTAATAAACTTTTCTTTGTTGTTCCATTGCCTTCCAGTTTTCCAATAACTCGCCCACCCAAAATCCCTCCACTGAGGCTATTTTTCTTCAATATGGAGGTGCTTTGATCATTGTGTACACCATAAAGATTTACTTCTCCCAAAATGGGGGAACTGGTTGTTTCCTTCTCCAAGGACTGACTAACCCAGATAATGGGAATCACCACCCTCGACCTCCTATGGCTCCAGGAGTATTTTTCAGGGTTCCCCCCACCTTTTTAATGTAAGCAAATGAGCTCTGAAAATATTCACCAGTGTCAGGCATGCTGTGAGCATTCCCTTAATGAGACTATAAGGATGCAAGCAGGAAGAGCTATTTCCGCGGGTCTAAGGAGGTAATAGCCAACATTCAAGGTTCTTAATTTCACCTGTGTGAGTCGAAGAAATGTGAAAAGCTGTAAGGACAATTCAAATGGAGGCGAAAGAAACTAAGGCCCATCAGCCATTTCAGGAAACAAGACAGCTTTTGAAAGTTGCCCAAACCGAGCAGGGAAAGTATTCCCAGAATGAACATTTACCATTGTGGATCCATGTCATTTGGAAGTAATTTTCTCTTTAAAATATTTATCACTGCTAAACAAACATCATTATTTATCCCAATCCCAGCTGCTAAGGATCCATGCTGAAAGGTTAAGCGGTTTAAAACAAAACATCAATTGTGCATCCTTCCCAAACATTTAGCACTCCTAAGCCAGTGGGGTTGCTGTGGATCCTAAAAGTCATTTGAACTATCTGTAAACTTTTATTTAGCAAATTGGAATCACTTCATACTCCACGTACTCTTCAACTATTATGGGCTGATTCTGTCTATGGGGAAAATTTGCACAAATTAGGACATTTGCACAAGTTGAATAGGGAAAGTTGTGCAAATCAAACACAAGCACATTTTTGGCAATCTACAAACATTTTTGGCAGATGCATGGGCATGATCGCGATCATGTTCAGAGGTGCGAACAGGGCATGCTTGCATGTTTTATGAGCAAAAACAAAATTCTCATACATCGCTAGCAAATGAATGAGGAAGTGAAATCACTAAATGCCTATGCTAACAGGGATCCATTCTATCTCTAGCAACTTCTCAAAATATGGTAGAGAAAATAGCTTCGCATTTTGCTAGTATCACGCATTCTGCTTTTGTGTTATACCACTTCAAGAGCACTGGAGTAGATTCTTTTTTTGCTTTGGTAAGTTTTGCCCTGCTATATTCCTGTGTGTACAAAATATTTTTTTTAAAAAAAAAAACCCTAGAAAGCACTGAGTCATTTGGAACCCAGAAGTAAATTTTACCTTAGTGGCTTGATTCTGCTCTAAATTGGCTTTATCTTGCCACTGGGCTTAAGAATCTCATTGTGCAAGCCAGGAACACTGATTTCTTACTTGTAATGTTCTTTTGAAATTGAAAAACACAAGCCTATTAGGCTGCAGTCCTACAATCCAGCCTCTAGTCCCTTTGAACTGGAAATGAAATCTCACAAAAATTCTAATTTTGCCAAAAAAAATCATATGACATTTTATTGGAATTGGAGTACTTTAAGCTCATTCAAATCTTTTGATTTTGACAAATATTTTTAAATATTTTAAATACTGTCAGTATCAAAGGTCATGGTATGTCATCTATCCAAAAGCTATTGCTTGCCAACTTTCAGATATTGTCAGATACTAAATTCCATTGCATGTCAATGATCAAATACTGTTTCATGCAAAAGGTCATTGCATGCACATCAAATATTAAATAGAACTGGATTTCAAATACTAATATCAAATGTTCAGCAAATATTGAGCTATACAGAGAATATTTGTCCAGGGCTAGAGCTATGGAATGAAGGTATATCATGTAGCAACCTTGCTGAAGCTAAGCTCTGGATCTGGTTGGTACCTGGATGGGAGACCATCTGGGAACTTCTATATATATGTTGCCTGTGCTGTTTGTTTTTAAAATCAATGTTGTGTTATTTTACTATCTTTTATTGCTTGAACCCCACCACATTGGGATTATTTTATAATTAAAAGTAGATAAGAAAAGTCTAAAATAAATATATTAAGTGTTGTTGAAAAAAAGGTGGTGCACATATAATCAGAATTTACAGTGGATGTTTTTGAATAGAATTGCTATGAACAACTATTTTTCATTCTTATTAATCTCTATAATCTCTCTCTCTCTCTCTCTCTCTCTCTCTATGCATGATAACCTAAATTGTGTACCTTCCATTCTCTTCTGCTTTGTTTTCCAAAACGGTCCACCATTTTCACATGTATTGTTCATTTACCGCTCATTTTTGTCCCATAGACATTCTATATCTATATATCTATATCTCTATATCTCTATCTCTATCTCTATATCCCACCGCCCCTTTACTCTCACATGCACAAGGTATAAATCTTACAAAGTCAGTCAACTGACACCCTGATAACATGAAAGAGGGATCCACAAACAAGACGTCTTCAGACTATTGCTGTTGACCCTGAACAGATCAGGGACCAGCTTCCTTCTCAGCCTATGCTTCTCCCCCTTCAGTCACTTAACTGGCTAGATTAATGCAGCCGCTCCAAAACAGACTGCGCCACATGACTCTCTCTCTCTTCCTTTCCTCTCAGCTCTCTCTATTCACCCCTCCCTCTTATCATCAGGTTACTCTACTAAACGAGGGTCAAATGTCTTCCCTGTAAACAGACCTTTCCACCCCACCCCACCCCGTGCGTGTGTGAGGGGGGGGTGTGGCAGGCAGGCAGGCAGGCAGAGACAGACTTGCTGCTTTCTTGCAAACAGTACGAGAAAAGAAAAGTTTGGTCAGCAACAAAATGTTGCAGAATAACCTCACCCACAACCATGAGAGCTCAGGGCCAGTTCAGAGAGCTGACAGAGGCAAAGGACAAGATGGTCCCATATTGCCCGTTACATGTACAAAAGCCAAACCAGACTGGCAGCTGAATGTTACTTCGCAGCACTGGCAATGGGACAGCATCCTCGGTGCACCTGAGGGCGGCGAGTTAGCTTAGCGGGGGCGCAGGGCAGGGCACACGGCACACGCAGCTCTAGTCCTCCAACACCTCGCTGCCACTCGCCCACCGCCCCACCCAGCACCGGCTCTCTGCCCACTCAAACAAACGCTGCAATGCAGCCGCGGTAGTGCCGGTATGCGTCAATACATGCGCGACCAGCATAACAACTGGAGGGCATGGCCTGGGGTGGATACTTCTCTGCCCCTTTGCTCACACAGGCGCCTTTCCCAATAGCCCTGTCTGTGGCAGGGTTGGGAGAAGGAGACAGACAAATAGCCCAGGCCAGCCACCAGCAAGCATTGCTGGAACCAGCTCAGGAGGAGGATGGGTATGGCGGGGGGGGGGGGGCGGGAGGTCAAAGAGCTGAAGCTGCCCCTCCCGTAGCAATGCAGCCAGCAGCCGCTCACTCTGCCTAACAGTAGGGCTAATCTTGGGAGTGCTCCTGTTCAGGGTTCTGGTCTGCCAACCAGCCATCATAGACTCATAGAATCATAGAAAAGTAGAGTTGGAAGGGGCCTACCAGGCCACCGAGTCCAACCCCCCGCTCAGTGCAGGAATCCAGGTCAAAGCATCCCCGACAGATGGCCGTCCAGCCACACCTTGAATGACTCCAGAGTGGTTGAAAAACACGCCCACCTCCAGGATACTATAAGGTGTAAGGGGCACAAGCAGCTCAATGTGGCAGAGCCAGTGCTGCATAGTGGTTAGAGTGCTGGACTGGGACTTGAGAGATTCGTGTTTTAGTCCCCACTCAGCCATGAAGCTCACTGGGTGCCTCTCAGCCTAACCTACCTCTCAGGGTTGTTGTGTGGATAAAATGGAGAGGAAGAGGATTATGTAAGCCACCTTGGGTTCCTTGCAGGAAAAAAGACAGGATATAAATTAATATAATAAATTAAAAAATGAAAAAAAAATGAAAATAAAATATATTCACACACACCCTTTCACACCCAGCTTTTCTGTTTTTCTTTTCCGGTTGACATTCAACATGCTGTGGCTCTTGCACTCCACTGAGCATGCTCAGGCTTCATGTGAGGGGCGGTTGCCTGCATTTTTTTAATGTTTGTACTTCTGCCTACCTTGGGGTTCACCTATGCATGCCTCCTTCTTATTTCTCTCTGCCCCCATCTTGGTTCCAATCCTGTTTGCACTGCACTCAATCACCTAAGTTCACTATTAAAAGAGAATTTCACTATGTTAAATGACCTTGACATATTTTGGGCTAGATGAGCCCTACTGCAGGGAAATCTTTTAGAATGGGAATCTTTTCTGATTTCTTTCCCCTAAGATTGTCTTCAGCAGTCCTTCTCTGGGAGCCCCCGTCAAAGGAAGTGAGGTGGGTGCCTACTAAGAAGAGGGCCTTTTCTGTTGTGGCACCCCAGTTGTGGAATGGGCTTCCCAGAGAGGCTTGCCTGGTGCCTACGTTGTCCTCTTTTTGGCCCCAGGTGAAGGCCTTCTTATTTTCCCAGGGATTTTAGTCTTTCAGTTTCTGTTTGAAATCTGTTACAGCTCAATCCTATGGCTGCTGGACAGAGTCTAGATGACCATAGGATTTTTCAGAGTCCCAGCTCCAACCTCAGAAACTTGCTCCTGAGGTCGGGGACTGGGACTCCAACCCCGGAGTGCCCTTCCACTGCCCTCGCAGCCAGCGCGAAAAGAACCACACCGGCTGCAGCTCCAAGGTAGCAAGAGTGACCTTGAAGATGGGCTTTTGGTGGTGGGGAGGAGGCAGGCTTCGCCAGCATACGAAGTATCCTGGCACCGCCTTACACTCCTTCCCGCCAGCTCTGAGACCAAACACTTAAATGGCCAAAATCGGCCCTCTAAGAGTTTTGCATGATGGGAGGAGTGCAGAAGCGACCTTTGCCTCCATGCTCCTCCCATCATGCATAGGATGCCTGCAAGGTCAGAGGGTAATGGGCAGCCTCATTGCATTGTGCCTTTACTGTATTTTAAATTTTTGCACTGCTGCCAGGTTTTATTTGGCTATTCTTATTTTATACTGTATTTCTTAACTTTTATATTGTATTTTATCATTATGGTTTTAATTGTTGTGAACTGCCGAGGGAGCTTTGGCTATTGGGTGGTACAGAAAGTTAACAAATCAATCCATCAGTCAACCCATCAATCAGTATTACTTTTCATTTGCCACTTCCCATGAAGTCTTCTTTCAAATCAAAGCAAATACGCAATCCATGGAAATAAATCAATGGTTGTATAGCCTTAAGACTATCAGTTCCATGATGTAGTGTGACAGTGACTTATACCCCTTGGCTGCACATCACAGGGTAAAAGTTGTAATGATGGGTAATCGCTCTTTCATGGAACCCTGCCCACTTTTACTGAATCTCTCATGGAAGACTGCCTGATAAGCCTCTGAGGAACCCCGGGATCCAGAACTAGAATTTTTCTGCCAAATATTATTTGGCTATTCAGGATGAGGGTGGGTGGGTTGAACTGAAGATGTCCCTAAAGATCTGGGGGCATCTACAGAGCTGGGGGCATCTAGTGTGATAATTCTTGTGAAATGTTTGGCATGTGTTGAGGGGTTTTTTAGCTTTTGGTACTTACCTTAAATTTATGATGTAGCTAAGGGGTTGTCTTCTTTGAACTTGTTCTTTTTTTAAAAAAACAATCCTGTGCATTCTTATAGCAGCATGAGACTCCAGCATCAACACACCCTTCAGGCGACTGTGCTTCTTAGAATGCCTATAGAAGGATGTGACATCATCCTCCCATGGGCATACCTGGCAGTGCAGCCAGTTGGAAGGCTGCAGAGACACCAGAGAGTCTTGTGCCACTACAAGCATGTGCAAGACTTTGAAAAATGAAGTGTTCAGGAAGACCCCTCCCCAGCCAACTCATAGAACTACAGTAAGTGCCAATGACCACCCCCCCACCCCCAAACTTACCACAAAAGCTTTACTGAAATTCTCCTGTTCCCCTAAAGTCGCATAAAATGACAGTCTACTTTTGCAGGTGGGGGAGATTTTTGTTGGCAAAATTGGGCATGTGTGTTCAGCACAGTGTTACCCAGACCAGAACACAGCTGGAAAATTACTGACCTATAACAGAATGTAAGATTATTGTGACATTTACATCAGAATCCTCTGCAATTTTCAGGTGGTCCTTGGAGGACAAGTTCCCTAAAGGCAGAAATTATGAACAATGCTGTTATTGGTTCTAATATATTATAACCCAGCCTTGTAAATCAACAGGGCAACAAATGATGAGCTTCCACCGTCCATTAAAAACATGGCTTTTCAGGTGGGAATATGGGGTGGGTTAGGATTTTAAAATTTTCGACTGTTTTACGTGTATTTTATTCTGTTTTGTTTCATTTTATATTTTATTTATTTATTTAATACATTTTTATACCGCCCAATAGCTGAAGCTCTCTGGGCGGTTTACAACAGTTAAAATAATAAAATACAATATTGTACATCGCCCAGAGTAGCCGGCTTACCAGCTAGATGGGTGATCAAGAAATACAATAAATAAATAAATAAATACTTTGAAAATTGGGAGTAGGATGGGGGAGAAATTAGTTCACTAATTTTGCACTTTTGATCTACTAAGTGAACCAGAACTCAGTTATCCTTTGAAATTTGCACTTCTCCAAATTTTGCAATGGAGCTCTCCAATAAAAAAAATGTGTATATATGGGGAAACAATAATGTTCAAAAATGTATTACATTAAGAAAATTGCTTCTAAAAATGTGTATATTTGGCAAAATTATATACAATAATGCATGCATTAGGAGAAAATTGCACAAAAATGCTTATGATTTTCATGAGAATTTTTTAAAAATTCTCCAAGTTCAAGATGAACCAAACTTAAGACTGGAAAAATTAGAAATGGAGAGAAATTGAAATCGACCGATTCATCCATTCCTAATTGAGAGTCCTCTGTTTCTCTCTCACACCCTTTGCAGGCCACTGATGTGTCACAAGTGACAAAGGCTACAATCCTATGCACACTTACTTGCAAGTGAATCCCACTGAACTCAGTGTGGCTTACTTCAGAGTAGTCATGCAGAAGACTGTGCTGTCACTTAAGTGTTGTGTAAACAGGAGGGGCTTGCAACACTTCCGTAATTATTTTCAAAGCTGTTACAACCTATAACATTTATGACAAGATGCAATATCAATGTACTGAAAGACCCAAAATTATGTACACTGAATTAGATCATTGGATGTAACTCTTGTAAAAAAATATTTAAATAATGGGTTTGAGTGGGGGTGGGGTTGTTTCGTTCTTTGTTTTTTGAAAACCCACTCTGAAAACACATCCTTGAATGTTATGCTCAGCTCCATGCACTCCATCCTTGGAGGCTGATTTGATTTCAAAATATGCCTTTAGGAAACTTTCAGGCAAACTTGCATTCCCCCTAGTGCTTACTTTAGCTACATCTTCAAGGCTGTCTTCACATGGAAGTAGGGGAGCAACAAAATCTGTCATCTTAACATCTTCCATTTCCCCCAGAGAAGGCCCTCCATTGCTAAACCAGTTGCTCAGCTGGGCAGTCAACGGTAGAACATGGTGGGCTGTGTGTGTGTGTGTGTGTGTTTTAAGTAAGAGTGCTTCCCATAGAAATTAAATAATGAAAAAGAGCAATGGTCTTGTTACAGTTCTCATACAATCCACATTTGGTACAGTTGCTGCTGTCTTTGATAGTTTAAAGGGTGAATTTAAAGCGGGTGTTCGGGCAGCAAAGGATTGCGAGGTGATCTGCCATAAAGCTTTGGAAAAACTGTGGAGTGACTCTGGACATCAATAAAAGAGTGTTGTATAGCCACAGTTGTTCTTTGTGCAACTGGGCCTTGTCACAGAGGCTTTGTCTCTAATGTGCATTATCTAACTGTACGGGAAGCGCCTGCCATCAGTTTACATGTGCTACTCTTTAGACTAAGACTTTAGTGTGGGAACTGCTTTTCCATAGATGCATCCCAAGGCACTTCTGTGAAGCTGACCCCCACCTGGCACCCTCCAGATGTGTTGGACTACAACTCCCAGCATCCCTGGCAATCAGGGGAGGCTGGTGACTCCTATGTCAGTGGGACTCCTTATCCATTGCAGCTTTTGTTTGAGCTTCATGGGAACTATCCATAGTGCTGAACTCCATCCCCAAAATAGGTTCGCCACCACGGAGCACCATGGATAGCTCCTATAAAGCTCAAACAGAAAGATGCAATGGATAAGGAGCCCCGGTGACATAGGAGTCACCAACCTCCCCTGCTGACTATACTGGCTGGGGATGATGGAGTTGTAGTTGAATGTACCTGGAGGGGTGCTCAGTTTGGGAAGGCAGGTCTAAAAGATCTACCATTCATGATGTAGATGAAGCTTGCCAAAAATGGACTCATCACACAAATTTTCACCTTTGGTAATACTCGTTTTGATTATGAACAGGGTATCCTTACTCTGAAAGTCCTTGCTCCATTGTGATTTTTAAGAAGTTGTCTTTTGAGTGAGTGCTTTTGTGCCTGAATGATTGGCTTTCATCAGAGGTTTCAAGCCTCTGTTGGTGCATGCTTATAACTTTAACCCCTTACTTGGTATCAGTGAGAAACTGCCCTTCCTTCCTGATAGCTGCATTTTAGTCCATTCTCTAAGAGTCCCTATTGCTGCAGTATGATGGCGGCTTCTCTGTCCCAATCTTCAGATCAACATGTCCTGCTGCCCCATCCCATGATTCCTGCTTCTGCCAGGCACCCACACTGTCACTTACCATTATAGGGATGGGCAAATCTGTCACTTTTGCTTTATTCCACATTTGAATTGTTAAAATCTCAAGTGCTTTCCAACCTGTTTATGAAGAAATTCGTGATTTTTTGTATCTACTTATCAAACCACAAACCAAACCAAATTCTCACCCATCTGCACTAGCCAAATTCAGAAGGTACAGCTATTCCCAGCATGGAGAGGACCATGTTGTGCCTGCCTGCTTATGTAGCTGTTAAATTTGAGGAGCCTGCCAGAGAGAAAAAAAAGGAAGAGGTGGCAACCCTAATTCAACACAACAAACATGGTAGAACACACAGGGATTCACAGCCAGACTTTGAAGAGCTAGGCACTCAAAGTCCTTGGCATGGATGGATGAATCCATCAGTTTCATTTTCTCTTTCAAAATTTCAGTCTCAAGATCTTTCCATCACATTTGTGGAGAAATCTGCGGATCTTGATAAGTTCTTATTTAAAACAAGCAAACAAACAAATAAAATTATCATGCATCCCTACTTAACCACATCAACTTCTGCTTCCACAAACTGAGGAAGATTGGAGTGGAAGGTGCTTGCTACTGCAACATGCAGGGTGCTCTAGGGGTGGCTTTTATCTGGCACAAAGTACTGCCCACAGCAATGCCAGTGGAACAGGTGACAGCACCTCCATCTCCTCCACATTCCACCAGCCAGTCAGGGGCCAGGGCATTGGAACACATGAGACGAGACAAATGAAAGCATCGTGCAGATGTTTAGGCAGCGCATTCTTGCCTGACCACCTCCACGCTACAGTTTCCAAGTACGGAATGCATATCAAATTATTACAAGCACATTTAAACACCTTTCCAATAAACAGGTTTGTGTTTTTTTTCTTTTAACGTTCATGAAGGAAGCTGGTAATTTATTACCCAAGCATGATTTCAGTGGAAGAGGGTTCACACATCATTATCCAGCATCACGTGGGCAGGGCCAATCACAAAGGTCCCTTACCAACTGATCAGGATCCCAGATCAGGACAGGTGATTATTGTATGGCAAGGACCTGTCTCATGGTGGGCCTTTGAGCGTTACACTGGGGCTATGGGGATGAATGAACCTACAGAAAAACAAGTCTCATGCTGCTGCGATTAACATTTAAATGCTGCCAGTATCTCATGAACATCTTGGCTTTTTCCAGAGTATTATTATCAGATCTGTTAACAATACGGCTGTTAGTTCTGTTCACCAGTACTTAGCATTTATATAGTGAAGAGGGCATCTGAAGCACCCCTATGTTATTTCAGTAATCCTCTAACAGTGCAATCCCATACATGTCTACTCAGAAATAAGTCCCTTTTATTTTAATGGGGCATACTCCCAGGTAAGTGGGTATAGGATCGCAGCCTAAAGTAAGTAAAGTAAAGTAAGAAAGTAAAGTAAAGCATGGTAAGACAGGCCAGTCAGTTTTGATGTGGGTTTGACCAGTCAGTACAATATAGTCATATAGCATTTCATAAGGTTCATCTTTTGCTTTCACGGCCAAAAAGTGTCAGCCAGGTCAGTGGCTCCAGAAACCAGGAACCTCATGGGTTGACGCTAGGGATACTTGAGAAATTCAGTCTTTGCAAATTCTCATATGAACTGACTGACCTGATCTTTACCTCCCATTCTAATGTGAGGATCAGAACTTATATATCCACCTGCTTTCATACCTCCTAAAAGTTCCAGCACAGTTCTCAGCTTTAAAAAAAATTGAAAGTATCAAAATACGTTTTAAAATACATCTTTTGAGGGGAAAATTCATTTAGAACTTCATATTTTGAGAGAGGGATGAGTGAACGAGTGATTTTCAAGATCGCTAGGATTCTCTGAAAATTGTTGTGCTTCTTGTCTCATGCCCAATTCCTGTTTGTGATCGCTACTTGCTTGGCATGAAACTTGCACAATTCTCCTAATTTGTGCAAATTTCCTCTATAGACTAAAGCGCGGTTGATTCAGTCTACTGAAGGAATTTGCGCAAATCGAACTGGGAATCAGGAATGAGACAAATGCAAGCACGCATTCAACAATTTGCAGACATTTTTGTTGGACACGTGCTTACGCTCACATTCGGATCTTCGAACGGGCACGCTCACATGTTCTGTGAGCAAAAACTAAATCTGTATTTAAATTTGTGTGGATTCTTTAACAAAAAATGGAACAGACTCATGGACGAACAACACATGCAAAAGGGACACAGGCTAGAAATAGATTGCTTTGTCCATCCCGAACTGGGATCTAGCCTAGTAAACTACAATGGCCAGGGGGCACTCAAATCTGTATCTTCAGTTCTAGCGATGGTGTAAGGCAGGGGTGGTGAATGGATGGCTCTCCAAATATTATTGGATTGCAACTCCCATCAGGCCTAGCCAGCATAGCCAATGGAGAGGGATAATGGAAGTTGCAGTCCAACAACATCTGGAGGGCCACACATTCCTCATCCCTGGAGTCAGGAAAAGGGTGTAGTAGTCAGTCCATGGCCTGCGGGTACTTCACTGAGAAGCTCCCACTTGCAAATGGCCAAAGAGGAGGCTGGGTTTGAAAACACCCACCCTGGGTTTAGATTTGGGCTGTTCACAGTTGTGGCAGCCCACCTCAAATACTGCTTTGCAGGAGCTGGCCCCTCCCCTATCCACTTTTAGAGATCTGCAAAAGATCGCTAAAAGACGACCGACAAAAGGACAACATTGAAGAGAAAGTACATCAAGGCCAGGAGGAAACCATAGAAAGGCAGTGGGGGTATGGGAAGGAAAGTCTGTGATTCTCAAGACAAAGTAGCAGGACTGGCTGAAACACGTACACGGAGTACAGCTTGCCGAGAAGATCATTTTTCAAAAGGCCTCAGATCGGGATGGCCTATTTGAAGCTTTGAACTTATTTAATAACATTAAGCAAGAACACTTAACTATCTAAAAGAAGGATCAGCGGCATAAATCAGACATCATTTCACATATTTCAGGATCAAAGCTGTAAAGCAAAATGATTTGTGAAGACGTTTGAACAGCTCCAATATATCACAGGTCCTTTTGGAGGATACTTAGGCATATTAGTTGCCCAAATGATGATTTCTTTGGGTGGCTGTAGCCAAAAGAAAGGAAAATGGAAACTTTTCTCCCCTTCATTTCACAAGTTGGTTTCTCCATAATTATGATTTATCTGGAATATTAAAGGAAACAGATGTAGAGCCCCATGAATTTGAATTACCAATATTAAAACCAAGGGAGGAAATGGCCAAAGACAAAACACGTCTCTTCTCAAGAACTTCCTGTGCTCCCCTCTGTCGGGGCTGTCGTGCTAAGTGAGAAGCATAGAAAATGTACATAAAGAAGAGGATATGATGCACTGTCAGACTGCCACACCATGCTCTGTGTGGGGGTGTAGAAGTGTAGAAAGGGGGCAAAATATGGCACAGTATCCAGCTTCCTTTCACTGCTTTTCAAAGTAAGTTTCTAGCCCTTATGGAGGCAAACATTATGGTTCAAAGTGTCTGGGCACTGCTTTCCTAGATTTGTAGACTACTGCATTCAAAATGGATCCACAATTACTGTACTCAAAGTGGAATCACCATATATATAGATACAACTTCAAATGACTAAATCATCAAAACAATCACAGGCCAATTTCAATTACCTTGGCACAGTTTTGTTTTGTTTTTAAATGCAGAATGCACACAGTGCTGCCCATGCTGATATATTGTGCATTGGGTTATGCAGAGGGTCTATTCCTAGAGTTATCCATGAATTGATTGATTTTTTAAAAAAAAATATCTACCCCACTCCAAGAGGGAAATGCCTCTTGGAGCAGTAGGGTGGTGTCAGGTCCAGGGCGTGAGCGGCACGTGAGCTCAGCTAGAACACTGGGGCCAGGAGTGACGGAGATGGATGGAGACCTGAGGCTACTTGGGCAAGGGTCAGATACTGGAGAGGCATGGGAGGACCAGAGGCAAGAACCGGGTTCAGAGCAAGCCAAGGTCAGATAAAAATAGGGTGTGGCAGGACCAGAGATGAGAACAGAGTCCAGAGCAGGCCGAGTTCAGATACAAACAAGGCAGGGCAGGGCCAGAGGTGTTGTCGGGAACAGGCACGGGTCAAGTATCAGAGGAAGGTGTAGTGAGACTGGAGACAACTGGCAAAAGCACAATGCTGCCACCACGAAGACTCGTATTACTGTGGCAAAGCTGAGCAGGAACAGGAAGCCTTTTGTAGGGCTTCCTGTGGGTCCCAGGTGGTCTTCATGAGTGGGCTGCTCCAGTCCTCTGAGCACCTACAAAAATGCGACGACACGATCCCTTCACACTTGGACCAGACGACGCATAAACCTTTCTCAGGCTATGCACCAACACTTAAAAACCTGAGGGGAGGGTCAAATGAAACCTTTCTCCTACCAATGAGGGAAAAGATTAATACAGGTTATTAAGGATCTATTTTAAATGTATGATACTGTGGGTACAAAGGTGTGTGTGTAGATTTAACAGTAATGCAGGTTAATAACACCAAGCTGACACGTAGGATTTGGGTAGCAAACAAAATAAAAATAAGTTTATTTTAATTCTCAAAATTTTAGTTCCAGAAAATAACTTTACACCTGCCCACACCAAACACTTTGTAGCACTGGGCTAGTCCTGCAAGTATCTGTGGGGTGGCCTTGCCTGCCTTCTCCATCAGGCCGCCCAGTGGAGCTGCAGCACGGAGTCAGCCGAGCGGCTCCTGACAGGTGGGCACTACTTATCAATGGCCACAAAAGAGGAATTACATCAACAAAAAAGAGGACAAGGGAGGACACCAATTTGCTTAAAATTTGCACAGGCTAATAATGATTATAATTTAAATGGAAATACACAACCCCTCACCATCTTGTGGAAGGGTGTGGCCAGGTGACCTGTGTACCTTGCTCAGCTTGCTGCTGTCCAGGTGCCGTTGATGGGCAACATCAAGGTCCAGGTCTCCCTTCTGATGGTTTAAAAAAAAATAAAAATCTTCAAACCAGACTTGCACTGGACAGCCCTTCAAATGGAGAACATCTACAAAACAGAGGACTGTCCTCTGGCAGCCCTTCAAACAGAGGACTGTCCCCTGTAAAAGAGGGCACATGGACACCCTACAAAGCAGTATGTTAACAGCACAGGGGTGAAGTTCCATTCCTGGTGTATGTGTGCATGCACACTCCAGGATCTGCCGGGACTCAAGCCCTTGCAGCAGTATCTCAACTTGCAGGCCGAACTAGACATGATGTCTGTCATGTAGATTGCCCTTGCATCATTGGGGTTGGGGTGGGGTTGGGGGGGACAAATAGCCAGCATGGGTTGCTCCAAGCTGGATGGGTGGAGGGGGGCTTTAAGCCTTTGCCCCCACCATGGTCCCTATTGGAATTGGGCCTTACCTGTGCCTGCTATTCACAGCGTTCCTCCAATTGTGAACAGTAGGCACCGGGGTGGGAGGGGGAATCCGATCGCAGAGAGGGCAAAGTGTTAAGGCCCCCTGTTCCCTATGCCATGGCCCTGGCCTGGCTTGTCCCCCTGCACTGGCTATTTAAAAAATAATAATCAGCAAACTTCATCTAGCCTGGCCTTGAGATCTTGTGGGTGTGAATAGGGATGTCGTAGAGATCTGCAATGGATTCACATGAGTTCGGATTTCTATGAATTTGACCTGTGGATTCTGCAGCGGACTGGCTTTTTCCGAGTCACGCAGAGTCCGCAGGCTTGCAGACTGGTTTTTCACTTTGGGGGAAGATTTGCGCTAATTTGCATTAGCACTGATGCACATCAGTGTTAACTTGCATTCACTAAGGCACATTTGTGCAAGAGCGCAAGTGTGCATCAGTGATGATCAGTCTTAACGAATGTGCATTAGTGATTTGTGCAAGTGTGCATTAGCGCGAATGCACACTTGTGCTCATGTGAATGAGCACGAGTAGAATGAAATTCTGGTAAAACAATTAAATCTGATTCTGTCCATGAGTGGACGATGGAACGAAAGATGCCTGACAATCCGTGAAACACTGAGGGAATGGATTTAACAAAATCTGTACATCCCTAGGTGTGAAAGACAGGACCCGAGGCTCTCCAGCTTTACTGGATAAGAGGAAAAAGATATTCTGACTAAGAGGTATCCCATCCTAGCTTGGACCTCTGCAAATAACAGGAAACAACTGCTGTAGGGGGGGAGGAACACACAGCTTTAGATAATCTGCTGCCCAGAAGGATCCAGAAGCACATCACCGGGGAGAGGCAAGAGCTCTAAGCCACTTATCTACATAAGCCTCAGCATACCCATAGTCATGACCAATATTGAGGTGACAGTGACAAAAAACCATCTGGCACTGCTCTGGGGTGGCATCTAGGGATGCATGAAAAATTGGTTTCAGTTCGCTTTTGATCAGGATTTACCCAGTTTGCACCTTCCAGACCGAACATGGACTTGAATACCATCTAAAGTTGGTCTCTAGTCTCTACATTTTTGAGCTTGAAATGTGATCTGCATGCATATTTGAAAAACATGCATGAAGAAATGTGCATACTTTTGGGAAATGTGCAGAAACACACTTTAATCAATGGGAGAAGAATGTGTACATTTCTAAGATGTGCACAATTGATATATGTACCTTTGGGAAAATATGTACAAAAATACGCATGCATTTTCATGCAAAAAGAAAGAGAACAGAGGTCACAGTCTGATGCAGGATACAAGATGGAGTGAACTTCAAGGTGAAATTTGGAGAACTTTGATGAGCTCGAGTTTTGCTTGTACGCACATCTCTAGTGGCGTCTACACAACTCCAAGAGCAGTGGAGTGGCACAGAGCCTCAGAGGTGGTAGGAATCCTCCTTCTTCAATTATCCATCATACAAGAGGTAATTCAGCCCTGGACTAGCCTGAAACATTACAACTTCTTCAAGCATAGCCTTCAGTGGAGCACTTGCGGTGAGACTGAAAGCATCCCTCTGTTCTAAGGAACCCTTTATTTTTTCACTGCTCAAACTATGGCAGAAAGTTACAAAGGGCTTAATAAAATCCGCAAGTCCCACCCACCTGACTCCCACCATGTTTAGCCAATCACATCTCCTCCACGAAGTCTTCTAAAAGTAGTAACTAAGACAGCTGTCAAAAAAAAAAAAATGAAAGGGGGAGAAGGCTTAATTCAAGCATTGCTTTTCTCCACAGCAACAATATCAAGTCTGGTTAATCACCTGAAAAGCTGGACTCAGACCAGGAACACCACTCCCTCCCCTACAACAGCTTTGGGAAATGGAAAAGGGACTTTACCAACACAGACTGGTTCCCTTCTAGGACAGAGATAGATAGATAGATAGATAGATAGATAAGACAAACAAACAAACAAACAAATAAGACTTGTATGCTGCTTTTCAAGACTCGAAGTCTTCCCAAAGCAGCTCAAGCTATTTAAAAAAAAACAAAACAAAAACAGAACAATACAGTGGAACATCAATAACTAATGTTAAACTGACTATTAATTAAAATCTTTAAAAACTAAAAAACTAAACGAGCAGCACAAATGTATCACAACTACCAGTGTGACATCACAAATTGTTCTAACAGCAATTAAAAGATGAATAATAAAAAAATCTAACCAATCCAAAGGC
The DNA here is from genome assembly GCA_021292165.1 of Shinisaurus crocodilurus. Taxonomy (NCBI): domain Eukaryota; kingdom Metazoa; phylum Chordata; class Lepidosauria; order Squamata; family Shinisauridae; genus Shinisaurus; species Shinisaurus crocodilurus. The sequence continues at coordinate 279,755,160 of CM037879.1, read as the reverse complement.
AGTTTGAAATTTTGAAAACAGGCTTTCGGGCCCATCTAAAGGATAAGAGGGAGGGAGCCAAGCATATCTCTTAAGGGAAGGAATTCCAATCCAGAGCTGAGTGGCCACCGCAGAAAAAGCCTGATTGTACCTACAGGTCAGCCCATGAGGAGGCCCTCTGTGGCTGATCCCATATGGGTGTTAGGCAGAGATTAAGAATGATAACAGAGATTAAGAGGGTAATCCTATTCTCTTTGAGTGGAGCTTCTAATATCAGAGGCTCTGCCCTAGGGGTGTTAATCTTACCTTGGGGGGGGGGGTGCTTGCATTTGCTTGCCTTTTCTCGGCGAAACCCCCCCCCCAAGGTCTGGATCCCCGCACTGCTCAATCTGCTGTGCCGGCAGCGCAGGGTCCCGTCACTTCTGGCTGCCAGGAAGTGATGCGATGGGACCCCGCGCTACGCTTTTAGCATAAAAACCAGGGCAACCTAGTTTAAAATGGCCGTGAATAGCAAATCGTGGTCGTTTTAACCTAGGTTGCCCTGGGTTTTACACTGAAAACAGCGCGTGGTCCCGTTGCATCACTGCCTGGCAGCCGGAAGTGACGCGACGGGACCCCGCACTGCCGGTGCGGCGTGGAGCAGTGGGCCGAGTGGCGGGCAGGTAAGGCGTGCAAGTCTCGGGGGGGAGAGCGGGGCCAATTTTGGGCTTACTTCAGCCCCCCGAGACTCGTGATTTTTCTCGGATACATCCCTACAATCTGCCCCATCCTGTACCTGTCAGGAAGATTCGACAGCGTAGGGATGTACGGATTGTGTAAAATCCTTTCCATCTGTGTTTCATGGATTGTCAGGCATCTTTCATTCTGACATCTGCTCATTGACAGAATTGGATTTCATGTACAAGAAATTCATTCCTATGTGACCCAATAGAAATTTATTAGAGTCACAAGACCAGCAAAGTAAAATAGCACTGTAAATACAATAATATTCACAAGGCCAACAAAGTGAGATACACAGTAAATACAACAGTATTTTAAAAAAAACACCAGTGATAATTAATTAAAAATACAAATAGGTGTGCAATTATTTAAGAAGTGGGGGGGGAGTTACCCATGTCCCAATCAGGGTAATATAAAATTTAGCAGATTAAAACATTTTCAGACAATCAGCATCATCCCACGTCAACAAGCAATTGCGGCTGCGCAGAATCTAGCCACCTTGGTTACCTGAAAATTCTGACCAGCCAAGAGATAATCTATATAAAACAGGTCAGATCTCCCAGGTATTCCTTGTAGAATAGGATTAATAAAAAAATATGCTGAAAATCACACTGAAAGGAACAGTACAACGTGTCCCAATTCCCACAGTCTCCACCATGCCAGCTTCACAGGGGCATAGGCGCTCAGAATATGGTGTGCTCTTGTATCTATCCTCCAAAAGTGCAGAGGGTAACACATTGAACTTAGCCAATATAATGTAAATGCTTTCCTGTAATTTGGGATGGTTAGAAAAGTTAAATAGGTTGCAGGTAAAAAAGCCTGCCTGCTATCTCTAAATTTGGAGTATGGGGTGGCTGCTCTTATACGGTCTTGTAGCTCAATGTCTCTAATATGCTGGCATATAACCTCTTTGGCTTTTGTATGGCCCAGGGCCAAGATGACACTTCACGAAAAACCCAGATTCCACAGTTTCCTGACCACAGCCCTTTTCCATTTTGGCTGAAATACATCAGTTAATATCAAAGGGGCTAAACCTTGAGGGTAGAGATGGGGGTTGTACCTCGGGGGGGGCTCATCTCTCCTCTCCTCGGTGAGCAGCCCCCCCGAAGCCCGGATTCTCTGCAGCATGGAGCGATTCTCCGCCCACTCTCCGTGCCGCTCAGGCAGCCGCTTGGGCAGCCACGCCAGCAGCACAGGGTCCCATCGCGTCAGTTCCAGCTGGCCGGAAGTGACGCGACGGGACCCTGTGCTGACACAATGGACCCCCGCGCCGTGGTTTTGGTGTAGGCAACAGGGCTTAAAACAGCCATCACGGCCATTTTAAGCCGTCGCCCTGGTTTCTATGCCAAAACCACAGCGTGGGGTTCCGCCGTGTCAGCGCAGGGTCCCATCGCGTCACATGGCAGCCGGAAATGATGATGCGACGGGATCCCGCACGGCGGCTCGAGCGGCGGACCGAGTGGGCGGGAGGGTAGGCCCGCAAATATCGGGGGGCCAACGGGGCCAATTTCAGCCTCATTTCAGCCCCCCAATATTCGCGGTAACATTTCTACTTGAGGGGCAAAAGTCATTTTTAGCCAGAAATTTAACTTATACATCCAAGCCCGGGATTCAACCAAAATTTGTCCTGTCATTCCTAAGGATACGCGCTGATCCTGGTGCTAGGCTCGCGGGGTGCTCGGCGAGCAGCCCCGCCGCACGATCCACCCCAAGCACCCCACGAGTGGCAGCTGTGGCACTCGCCGGACTTCCAGGTCCCCGGCGCTATGTTTTTAATGTAAAAAACAGGGTAAACTTCCTTAAAACGGCCATAATTTGCGTAAGCGGCGCTATGTTTTTTTATGTTAAAAACAGCATAAAATACGTTAGAATCTAACATATTTCATGCTGTTTTTAACATAAAAAACAAAGCACCGGTCAAGCAAATCGCGGCCGTTTTTAGGAAGTTTACCCTGTTTTTTATGTAAATAATGTAGCACCGGGAACCCGGAAGTGTAGTGCCGAGGACCCAGAAGTTCCTTTCCCCAGCTCATCTCACGAGGACATGAGCTGATCTGGGGAAAGGTAAGCTGCGTGGAGCTCGGGGGCGGGGGTTCGAGGCCGGTGAGCTCACTCCGCTTCCACTCCCCGATCGAGCTCCGCGCACATTCCTATTATGAAAATGTGCATTAGTGCAAATGTGCAAATGCACACAATCACAAACGTGCATTTGCACAAGTGCACATTAGCGCTGATGTGCATTTGCACAACCCCCCCAAAGTAAAATAAATAGTATGCAAGTCTGCAGAATCCACACAACTTGGAAAAAGGCGGCCTGCTGTGGAATCCACAGGTTGAATTCATAGAAATCTGAACTCAATGATGATGATGATGATGATGATGATGATCATTTACTTATTTATTTATTTTATTTTATTTCTATGCCACCCCGTAGCCAAAGCTCTGTGGGCGGTTTACAAGAATTCATAAAAACAATAATACTCATAAAAATACAAATCACAACAAAAACATACAATATCATTACAAAAGTTTAAAACCAAATTTAAAAACCCAGTTTAAAATGGCAAAACTGAACAAGTTAATAGACTAAGCCTGCTGCGGTCTGGATCCATTGCAGAGTTCTCTGACATCCCTATAAAAAACAATGGGGCAGAATTGTGATGGGAGGTGGAGCATCCTGTATTTTTCCTCTCTCTGCAAAGGGAGGAAAAATCAGCCCCTCCCATTGATGGCAACAGGTGAGAAATATTTAGACCAGCCCTTAAACTGGTCTAAAAGTTTCCCTGGGCTAGGGGATGAGAGGGCTTGTGAACTTACCCTGAGTGAGCTTATTATTTACTCAGAAAAATAACAAACTCACCCATGTAGGCTTCGCTGAGAGTTCTCCTTCAAAGCGAACTCCACACATGCATAATATCACAGTGCATCCTGGGAACTCTAGTGTGTAATTCCATTGTGTCTCTTTGGAGCCAGAGCTGTGCTGGCAGCGGCAACCGTGAGGGAAGCCAGGGAGACTGTGGGATGATTAAAACATTGGGGTGGATGCACTGCCAAGTCCTCCTCCTTCTAACCGAGTTGGAGCGGCAGCAGTGGCGAGGAGAGAAGCAGCACCAGATTAGTCAAGGAATGGGTTAATCCAACCAACACAGTGCACACACAAAAACAGCATTGTTTAGATACAGACTGCGCATGCACAGAAGCTCACAAACTTAATAGTGATTTCATCAATCACTGGTCCAGGCTCGTTAAGAAGGTGAGCATTATGAACAGGCGAGGTTTGAGCAGCAAGTGGAATATTTTTGAAATTCGGCAGCATCGCTACTAGGATCCTTGGCCACACTCTCTCTCTCTCTGCTCACCAGCACCCCCCTGACGCACCCATTTCCTCCCTCTAGAAGTTTATATTTCTGGCCTTGTAGAGGGAGAAGCTCCCTTCTAGAGGGAGCTACCAGCAACAACTACCATGGTTGCTGGGCAGAGCCAGGAGGGGGTCTCTGGCATTGGGGGGGGAAAAAGCCCTCCAACATTGCAGCTTTGCCTAAGACCTCAGAAGGTTTTTTTCTGATCATTGTCTAGGGACCATAGGATTGCTCCCTAAGAATAACAGCAGCACTTTGTATCTATAGAGCACTTTTGGCTGTCCAAAATACTTAGCATACAGTATTTTAGCAATCCGTAAAACAGCCCTGTAAGGTAGATCAGTATCATTCTGAAATTGCAGAGGAGTGGGGGGCTGAGGCTGAGAGAAACAGTCATGGCAAAGGTGGACCAAAGTCCTTAGTTTGGTCCCTTAAATGCCTCTAGGGTCACAGTTCAGTCTCTTACCCACTAGGATACAGGAGCTCTCATTTCCAAAATGAACAACAGAGCAACTTAAACCCAGCTGATCAGTGATCAACATTCCTTAATTCTGCTTCTTTGTCCTTTATGAAAACCTCAGGGTTTTAAATGGAGATCGGGAAACTGCAGCTCATTCCCCCCCCCCCCCGCAACACACACACACACGCACACACGCACACGCACGTCTGTTTTGATCTGCCTGCAAAGTCTTGTTAGGATGCTGATAATCCCAGCCTTCTTATAATTTCAAGCTTTCATGTTTCCCAAGATCAGTTAAATATTTGATGGCAATTATGCAAATCAATATAATTTATGTGCATAACTGCTCATTTTGTATGTTTTACTCTGAAACTGGAATGGGATATTTGCGGAGCTTGCACCAAGGGTGGTGTGCTGAGAAAAAGGGAGGCATGGGTAGGTGGCAACTGCAGGATTTATCGACAGAAGAACCTGTCTGGGTACCATGGGGGGGAATTGTAATTATTCCTCAAGAGCATCTCCATTTCTGGCCAATTCACAGGTTCTACATACTGTGAGACTAATGTTCCCCAACCCTTCCTCCTTTCTTCTTTGCTTTGATCAGGGCAAAAAGCCCTGATAAAAGCGATTGATCAGGGCTTTTTTCAGCCCTGATCAATTGCTAATTCAAAATAATTCCCCTGCCCCAGATGAATTTGTATTGTTGTATATATGACTCGGTCAGTCAGGGATCCCATAGCCAGTATGATAATGTTGCACTATTTACACTGTTGGCTGTCATTATGCAGCCAAACAAAAGACATCTTCATTAATCCTATCATGACATCATGAAACCAACATGAGAGAACCTGAATCCAATTTGAACTGTCACAATCACATAGCCAATTCAGAGTGAAGGTAATGCTTCCTGCCTTCACTTTGAGTTGACTTTGTGATGATACCACATAACCAATATGATTTGGCTAAATAGTGATGCCATGAAGCTAATTTGGAGTGAGAGCAGGATGTATTGCTCTTACTCTGATGGATGTCAGAGAATGAACTGTTCTGTGTGAATATTTTTGGCACTGTTCACACACACATCCAATCACTGATGGTTGGGTACTTTTTTGTGTGAGTATGTGTGTGGGAAATGTTTGATTAAACACCCCCTAATGTTGATAACATTGCTATAGTTATTATGTCATTTAAAAAGTAGTCATAATAAATATTTTTTTGAACACACGGTTGTTTTAATTTAAATTTGAGTATATCCAAGGGCAGGTTTTGGACTCTGCTGTGAATTTTGTCTCCACACAAACTGACATTCACTCCATCCCTGCCACCAAAATATGAGCTTGCACCTTTTCAAAGATGCTCCAGGACTCTTTTGCAGCTACTCTGGGGCTGCTTTCAACTTGATACCCAGAGCTTGAAAAGCTGGGATTGTAAGAAAACTTAAATTCTGCACAAAGGATATGTTGACTGGGTTCCCAATCTAACATGTCAAAATTACCAGTGGAGTCAGAGACAGCTTTTAACTAGTCAGTAGGTAGAGTTTCATAGGTTTTTGGAGATGCAGAAGCCCGACATTTCTGGTATATTAGTAGGGAGAGCCTAGTTGGATTCAATAGAGAAAAAAGTGCACACCCCAGCTCAAAATACTTGACTGAGCCATGCTGAAAGAGCACCCCACCCCATGAAGGCTTCTTCCCCATCAGCTGCCACCCACAGCAGCCATTCAAGCAGGTTGTACAAAAGGAGGAGAGGAGAAGAGAGGCAGGACCATTCCACCAGCCCTGCTGAAAGACTACTTAATTTTTTCCTCTTCCATCCTCATTCCTTTTTCCTTGTGTGTTGTGTCTTTTTAGACTGTGAGCCTGTGGGTAGGGACTATCTTGTTTTACTGATTATGCATAATGTGACAAATATTTGCCCCAGAAACCTTTGCATTGTGTAAGACTCCTGCACCAACTTGCATAATAGGCTACTTATTTCTCCAAAATAGTTATTTGGACTTGCACATATTTCTTATTATTAGTGTACTTCTCTCATAAGTTTATAATTTTCATACAGAAACAAATGATATATTAAAATGTATTGTCATATGGAGGTTGAATCAGTTTGATTCTAACAGGCATTCTAACAGAAGCATTTGTGCTGACATGCTGTGACCTTTTACTGACCTAGGAACCTGCTATGACAAAGATGAATTTTTAACCAGCTAAACTCAGGAAAAAGCAAAATGTGCTTCAGATGGGAATGTTACTGGACTATTGTTCACATATGTACATGTTATGATGCAAATAAGTGAACATAAAATATTGTGGGAAGTAAACAGAAGTAAGGATGTGCGTGGAGCTCGATTGGGGGGTGAAAGTCTGGTGAACTCGCCAGGCTCGACCTCCCGAGCTCCACTTGACCTGCCTTTTCCCTGGCTCGACTTGCATTCTCACGAGCTGAGCCGGGGAAAGTGACTTCTGGGTTCTGGCACTACGTTGTTTACATAGAAAATGGCATAAGATACGTTAAAAATGGCCAAATTTGTGCAAATCGCCCCTAATTTGCACAAATTAGGCCATTTTAACATATTTTATGCTATTTTCTATGTAAACAATGTAGAGCCAGGGATCTGGAAGTCCAGCAAGTACCTCAGCTGGTACTCACGCTTGGCTTGGCTCGCGCAATGTGAGTCGAGTGCTGGGCAGGTCGCCTATCCCTAAACAGAACTAAGAAACACTTAATATTTGAAGTAGAGAACAGGACCTACAAAAGAGAAGCAGGTTGTGTCCTGTTCTAAGAAACTTATGGAAATGTAGCTCAGAAAAGCTGACAAGTACTGAAGTAAATATATTACTTCACCAGATCATAGCTGAGATATAATAACTAATAATAAGAACTAATTGTTAAATAACTTCCAGTTTTGTGGGAAACATACATCAGCAGTTCATAATAAATCATTTGAATATGAGAAGAACATACAGGAACTAGAGGACATTCCACCTGTCCTCACAGAAACAAACACAGGTTATCAGAGGATGCTACATATGTCCTCAGGACAATGGCACCAGTCCTCACATTGACCTCTCTGCTCTATTTTGCTGCCAGCTCAGAAATGTAATTGGGCAAGATGCTTTATTCTTTAAAATGAAAGCAATGCTCCCAGAACTAAACTTAAAACATTTTAAATTGTGTTTTGCTTGCAGCTGCTTAGTATTTTGTCTCATTTCAATGCTCTTACGTATATCATGAAATGTAAAAACTGCTTGAAATTTTAAACTAAAAGGTACAAAGTCATGCCTGCTCTCAGAGTCCTTTATTTCTAAAAACTCTCTGTATTAATACCAGGAATATTGTGAGCCTACAGTTCCTAGGTGACACCTTTGTAACTGGAATATGGCATAGGATGGTTACCTGCTGATGCAACATCATCTCTAAATACCCAAATACTGTATCATAATATCCCAGTGTAGGCTGGTGGCTCTAGTGTCAGCGGGGCTGTGTATCCACTCCAGATTTCACTCTGAACTTTTAAGGAGCTATCTTCGGTGCTGAACCTATTTTTGGGGGGATAGGGTTAAGCACCATGGATAGCTCCTTTAAGGTTCAGACTAAAATCTGGAGTGGATACACAGCCCCGCTGACATTGGAGCCGCCTGCCTCCGCTGTGATATCCCAAGACAAGGACAAATCTGTAAGCATGACTCTGGGAGCCTTTTTGGCTGAGGACAATGATAAAAATGCTTCAAATAAATTGAATACATCAATATGCAGCAAAGAACATATGAGAAGATCAAGTGTTCAGCTAGGGCACACCCCAATCCAGATGCCTGTAACCCTCCCAACTCGGAGGATTATGGGCATCCTATGCAGGGTGGAAGGTATGCAGAAGTGAAGGTTCCCTTCATGCTCTTCTCGCCTTACAAAACAGCTAGACAGCCGATTTCAGCTGTCTAACTGTGGCACCTCGAAGCAGGAGGGAAGGAGGCTGAGGCGGTGCCAGGATACCTCGTATCATGACAACGCTGGTCTTCTCCCTGCCCACCCCCCAGAATGCCCACTCAACCCCTTCTCTGAGGTCACGTTTGCGACCTCAGAGAACCAGAAGGCACGGTTCTTTCAATGCCGGCTGTTGAGGGGGGAGGGGGGGAGTCTGAGCTCAGAGTCCCAGCTCCAATGTCAGAGCAAGTTTTCGAGGTTGGATCTGGGACTCTGAATGATCCTGTGGCCATCGAGATGCTGTCTAGTGGCCATAGGATTGTGCTGCGATTCTAGCATTTTCTTTTCCACAGTGGCCAAACAGGTGATTCTGGAAGGGTCACAAGCAGGACACGAAGGCAACTTGGTATTTAAAGATATACTGCTTCTATAATGCAGGTTTCATTTAGCTAATAGCCATCGATCTAGACCTATTCTTCCACGAATTTGTCCAAAGCCATCTACAAATACCTGATAATAATTCTGGGGCAAAAGCAGCCCACCTACATAGAATGTGCAGGCAAGATATCTAACAGTGTATTTATTTATTTACAGCACATACATGTCGAATCGCTGAAAATGAAGGGTCCAGCTTGTAGTAGTACTCATTGAAAGTAAGCATTCCTCCCTCTATGAACTTCACTCAGTGGGACTGTTGATACCATTAGGGACTCCACTGAAGAAAGTATCCGTATTCAATACGTTAATGGGCTACTGTGGCATTAGACACACATAGAGTTTGAGTGCATTTGGCTCATTATCCTCAATATTGCTTAGCCACAAGATTTAATGTAAAATCTTTGAGGGGGTAAAAAAAAAAAATCTTTACCAGGAAAAATAAAAACAAGAAAGAAAGAAGAAATATGTAAGTTGGGCTGTTTCCTTGGGTCTTAACTGATTTTTAATCTGCTGATGGTAGACTATAAATAAATGCTTAAAGTACACACAAGTGCAAGTCAATAGGCACTTTTATTAGCTTGCTTTCAGAGAATTATAGCAAAGATCGAAGAACTTTTAGAAGCATTTGCTGGCGTAGTGCTAAATGTTTTCTCTTTCCTCAATGGTGCTTCTATGGAAAAAAAAAATCTGATTGGGACAGAACAAGTAGGACCTACAACAAAATGTTGCAGTGTAGCCAGGAGTATCCTTCCAGCCAGCCAGGATACTCCATTCCATTCCCCCTCCCCTCTCCAAAAGTCAGCCAGCATTCTGTATCCACTGAGCATGCTCAGTCCTAGGGATGTGTGAGGAATCTGATAGGGGGTTGAAAATCCGATGGATTTTCTTGACTTGGCCCTGTAGATTCCATCCCATCAACCCTGTGCTGGCACTGACACGATCTGACGTGAATTGAGCCAGCACACGGACTTCCGTTTTTAAAACGGGCCATGATTTGCATTTTTATTTTATTTTATTTTATTTTAGAAGCCAGGGAAATTTCTGCAAAGTTTGGACCTCCACTCCAGAAATTTGCGCAAATTGCGTGAATTTGCACAAATTGCAGAGCGGAGGCCCGGATTTTGCACAAATCTGAAAATGACTGCCAGAAAATGTAAGGTGGCCAAGGTGGAGTGTGTGCATACACAGTGAGAGGAGGATGTTTCCACTCTTCTCATGTAAAATGCTACAACAAGAACGACAACAACAAGGACAACAACAAGGACTCGAATCTAATGAGTGGGTCTATAGTTCAGTGGAACAGCACATGGTTTGCATAAATGTAGAGAGAATGCATTCGGCCTGCCTGTTTTCCCCTTTAACAATAGCAGTGTGTTGGAGTAGGTGGGGGGGAGCAGGATTGGGAGCTCAGCATGCAGGGAGGGGGATTTAACCCTTTCCCCCAAGCCGCAGTCCATCAAAAATCGCATCCCCACAAAGTTATTAGCTTCACGCTGGGGAGATGCTTTTATTGGCACTGATGGAAGCTTCTCTCCCAGGGCTAATAGCAGCCTGGGGCTTTCAGTCAGACTGCAGTGGGAAAGGGTTAAGCTGCCTCCCCACATGCTATGGCCCCAATCTTATTCCCCCTACCATAGCTGATATGTATAAAACAAAACCAGACAGGTTAAATACACCCATGCATTTGATATCACGTTTCTTTCGGCTCTTGTAACTCTGGACCAGGGCTGGCATCAAGAGTAGGCATGGTTGGGCACTTGCCAGGGGCCTGCACCCTAGCAGGGACAAGAGCCCCCTGGATTTACTCCTCCTCCTCACCACTGCAAACTGCCTCTCGCTCTGGCCCAGACAATTGTGGTGGCAAGAAGGCGGAGCAGAAGTTGCCACTGTCTCCTTGCCCACTGGGTCTCTGCCTATCAAGCAAGCACATGGCAGCAGTGAGAGACAGGATGAGGAGCAACAGCAGCTAGTGACAATGGTACTGAGTAGTGATGGGCGAACTTACCCTGGGTGAATTCATTCTTATTCCCTCGGATAGTAACAAACTCACCCATGTAAGCTTGGATGAGAGTTCACCGTTAAAATGAACTTTCTTTCTGCATAATGACCTCTTCTGCATGCACAATACCAAAGTGTATCTTGGGGGCTGTCGTTTGGAAATGCATAGTGTATCATGGCATCATGCATCACCAAGATATGTACCCCCCCCCCGGTCCTAATTGGTTGTGATCACATGACCTGCAAATGTGATATGATGTTTGCTGCCTTGCCATCACTGATCACTGGTATACAGAGGAGAGAAGAAGATGGACCCACAGAAGCCTCCTCCTCCTCACTTGTGGTGCTAGAGCTGTGATGACAATGACAAGGAAAGCAGTGATGGGTGTACCAGGTCATTCAAGGGTTAAACCAACCAACCAATGCAGTGCATGCGCAGTGGTTTAGATATAGACCATGCATGTTCACAAGCTCGTGATCAATTCCAAACTTAGTAACGCCAGTCCAGGCTCATTAAAAAGGTGAGCATTACAAACAGGCAAAGTTTGACCAACAAACTACGAAATTCGGCAGCACTACTAGCAGAGAGAAGGGAGGGGGCCCACTGAGGATGTCTTGCCCAAGAGCCCTCAAAAACCTGGAGTTGGCACTTGAGGTACATCTGGACTTTAGGTAGATTTGCCAGAAAGCTTGACTGCCACTGGCTTTGATTCTGACTGAGGTCAATTGGGCTGGACAAGGGACAGTATGCAGAGATGCACCCAGAGCACAAGGCAAGGGGATAGTTGAGGATGGACAGGAGCTGTAACCAGGACAAGAGAGAGATGAAAAGAGAACATGAAGGCAAAGACAATCAAGGCACAGCCAGACACAAACAAGAGGGTCAGTGGACATGGTTATGGCATAGAGTCAGGACTACATTCCTTCTTCCTTTCCCACACTGCACTGCTGCCTTCTCCCCAGCTCAGTAGATGAGAGGCAAAATCATCCCAAGGGGCATGGCAGCTGCACATATAGTGCAGTGGGCACTAGTTTGGTGCTATTTCATATTATTGAGAGCCAGTGTGGTGCAGTGGTTAGAGCAAGGGTGGACAGCTTGTGGCTGTCCAGATATTTTGGCCTACAACTCGCATCAGCCCTAGCCAGCCTAGCCAATGGTGAGGGATGATGGGAGAGGTAGGCCAAAATGTCTGGAGGGCCACAAGTTGCCCTGCACTGGGTTGCAGCATCACATAGGAAGCTGTCTTATATCAGGACAGATGAGTTGGTCGTTTTACCAGAATATTGTCTACTCCAGTAGTAGCTCTCCAGGGTCTCAGGCAGAGAAAGGTCTTTTAGGGTGCAATCCTATGCATATTTAGACAGAAAAAAGTCCTACAACTCCCAGCATCCCTTCAGCCAGCCATACTGACTGGGGCATGCTGGGAATTGTAGGACTTTTTGCTGTCTAAACCTGCATAGGATTGCACCCTTAGAGGCTGACCTCAGCCTAAGCTAATTGACAGGGTTATTTTGAGGATGAAATGTGAGAGAGGGAGAACCATGTACACTGACCTGAGCACCTTGAAGGAAAGGTGGAACCAAAATGTAAGGCAGAAGACCAGGGGAGGCTGGTGACTCCTGTGTCCGTGGGGCTCCTTATCTGTTGCAGGTTTTATTCTGAGCTTTATAAGAGCTATCCATGGTGCTGATCTCCATCCCCAAAGTAGGTTCACCACCATGGAGCACCATGGATAGCTCCTATAAGGCTCAGAATAAAAGCTGCAACGAACAAGGAGCCCCACTGACATAGGAGTCACCAGCCTCTCCTGAAGAAGACTTTGTGGAACATTTGCTAAAAAGGTAGGGCACCCCCATTGAAGGGGCTAAGATCTGTGGCCCACTGGCTCCCTCCCATCTCTACCTTTCTAACATCTGTGACTCCGTAGATATATCGGCAATGTCGTCAGTTTTGTTTTTGCGAAAATGGTTGCAAATCTCTAGTCTCTGACTTATGAAGCAAACAGGTGAAATAATTAATCCAAATGTATTAATAGGATACAGGGTCTCACCATTAATTGTTTAATCCTTAGCTACATAATACTGTACCAAATTATCCCCCCCCCCCGCTTCTCCTTTCCCCTCCTCACTACGAACTGAGACAAGTACAATAATTAAAATAAATTTCAACACTGCCATTGGGAAGATTGCCAACATTTTTCAAGAACTTATAATTTTCCTCTCTTTTTCATGCACACACAAAAATATAGAGTTTTGACATCTTGGCATAAAACAGTGACTAACGGTTACATTCAACTGAAGGCAAATCACTGTTTTAATCATGACCTTTCAGCTGCCCTTGATTGGGATAGGGGAGGGGCGGGGGTCGAGTGGAAATTGGCCACTTACAGGCACAATCGTTGATTGACGGCCTCATGCGGCTAAACATATTCAGAGTTGCAAATAAGAACCGCCCCCCCTCCTAAAAATGCCAGGAGCTTATCCGCCATCAAAACACGTGCTTGAAGCTAATGTGGACTGTAGCAGAGATGGGAAAACATGACCTTTGAGACAGATGATAAACACCAGTCTTTTCAGATTGTCTGTTCCGGGTCACACTTCTTCTTGTCCCTGATTACACCAAGGGCATTTGTCCAGAAAGCCACACTTTATTTATTCTGTAAGTAGCGCTCAGTGCTAAACTGTACTAAACTTGCCATTTGTATTCTCCAGCCGCATTGTTGCAACCATGAATCATTCTAATACAAATTAAATTTAAGTAACAGTGTAAACCATAATGTGTGCTGCAGGATTGTATTAAATTTAATACAATGCGTATTGGCAATATCTCCCACAGGGAAACTAGGTTATTAGTCGCAAAGAGGTTTCTAAGCGGGGTATATATGTGATATGTAATTGAGTGTTCAGCACCGTCATTGCAAAAAAAAGAGGAGACGTCAAATTTGTATTCATTGGCCTTGTTACAAGAACAATAAAAATTATGTAAAATAAGTTACATGTCGAGGGCTCCAGGCAAAGTCCTCCTCCATCAGTACACAAACAACAATTGAGCTGGTGAGTGTAACATTATTTACTAGCATAATGCCCATCATTATGAGGAGTGTGGTGTGTGTGTGTATGTGTGAAGGGAGGGGGGTTCTATACTGAAGAGATGGTGGTGAGTTTTGTCCCTTCTACAATCTTATCCCCAAATACAGCACTACCCCACCCATAGGAGAATTTGCTTATTCTCCTATGGGTGGGGTAAAAAAAATTAAGAGGAAAAAAGGGGGGTGCACTATGAGAGGGGTGGGGAACATCTTTCAGCCTGAGGGGACCACATTCCAGAGGTGGGCAGGGCTGAAGGCAAAGGGGGAGGGGCCAAAGGCAAAAAGGGTGGGCCCAAAATACAAAAATACCAGCATATTTTAGCTTAAAGCTCTTAGTGCCAGTAACTAAGCCCTAGGAGACACATGTCAGTCACCCTTTTAGAATGGTGGGAAATTGCAGAAAAGCTAGGAAACCACCAAACCATTGGTGGTGGTGGGAAAGAGGGCATGGCCACCTAGGGAATCCTAGAGGGCTGTATTTGCCCCCTTGGCCTGAGGTTCCCTACCCCTGCACTATGGGATGCCACTGGGGTGCATCAGAGCCATTAGGCTGTAGACTGATTCAGAAATGCTTACTGAACACTTTTGGGGCCAAAATAGACATTATTTTAAAACCATATCTAGCAGCTACATGTTTGTTTGTTTGTTTCATTTGTACTAGAGTAGGTGCAGCCGATCCAATCCTAATCAGGTCCCTAGCATGAGGGGTGGGGTGGAGGGTGGCTTTTCGTTGGATTGTAGCTGGAAAGACATAGTTGCTAGAAACAGATCTAAAGTCATGTCTGTTTTGGCCCTCAGTGGTAGCCACCTGAAGCTGATGTTTGGCTTCATGTTGGACATCCTTTGATCCTGCTCTGATCATTCCACAAGCTGTTATGGGACAAAGTGAGCACTTTAAAGCTATGGGCAGGAAAGATAATTGTTTATTTATTTGTATAAATAAATATTTCTATTTCTATTTCTATACTGCTAATTTTTTAAAAAAATCACTAGGTGGTTTCCCTATGAATATTAAAATCACAATTAAAATCACATTTTAAATACCATTTTAAAAACAATACAATACTACTACTACTACTACTACTACTACTACTAATAATAATAATAATAATAATACAGAGCAGTACAGGAGCAGTAAAAAAACCCCAAATAATTCCCCCCCTACCTTCCTCTGCGTGCCTCCAACCGTTCCAGCGGAAGAGAGGAGGGCTCTTGCGGGGAAAAAAACTTGGCAGCGGCAGCCCACCCACCCCCGGCAGCAGGGACGCGAGCGGGCAGGCAGTGGAAGAGAGGAGGGCTCCTGCACGCTCCCAAAAACTTTGGCGCGGCGACGGCACCCCCCCGGGCAGCAGGGACACGAGCGGGTGAGCGGCAGAAGAGAGGAGGGCTCCTGCACGCTCCCAAAAACTTTGGCGCGGCGACGGCACCCCCCTCCCCCGGGCAGCAGGGACACGAGCGGGTGAGCGGCAGGAGAGAGGAGGGCTCCTGTGCACTCCCAAAAACTTTGGCACTGGCGGCGCAGCGGCGGCACACCCCCCCAGCAGCAGGGACGCGAGCGGGTGGGCGGCGGAAGAGAGGAGGACTCCTGCGTGGAGCGGGACAAGGCCGCCCACTCCCCAAAAAACTTTGCCGCCGCCTCACATCTGACCTGATCCCGCTGGCGGGGGCGGCCCGATTTTGCTCTTCTGAGCGGCGTGGAGCGTTCTCCGCGCCGCTCAAGCCGCCGCCGCCGCCGCCGCTGCCGCTGGAGTCGATTCCAGAGCCTCTGAAGCCGCCGCCGCCGCAGTCACATACGGCTGCTTCGGCGCACTGGACCCCCGCGCTATGATTTTGGTGGGGGAACCAGGGCAACAGGGCTTAAACAGCCCTGTTGCCCTGGTTTCCCCCCGCCAAAAACATAGCGTGGGGACCAGCGCGCCGAAGCAGGGTCCTGTCGCGTCACATCCGCCGCGCCAGAACTGACATGACGGGACCAGCGTGGCCGGCTCGCCGTGGAGAGCGCAAGACAGCAAGAAGGCAGGTAGGCCCGCGTGAAAGCAGTAATGGTTATCAGAAAACAAGGGAAAAAAGATTCATGTGCAAATTATTGGAAAACTAATAGCAATAGAACAAAATAATATCTCCATAAATTTATTTATTTATTAACTGCTTTTTTTACCCCTGCATTTCTTAAAAACAATAAAGAAGAATAAAACTCAAATTACAATATCGCCCCTCCCATCCCCGCAGCGATATTGTAATTTGTGTTTTATTCTTCTTTATAACCTGTTTTGGAATGTTTTTAAGAAATGCAGGGTTAAAAAAGCAGTTAATAAATAAATAAATGTATGGAGATATTATTTTGTTCTCTTGTCATTAGTTTTCCAATAATTTGCACATGAATCTTTTTTTCCTTGTTTTCTTCCTCTAAAAACTAAGTGCGTCTTATGGCCCGGGGCGTCTTATGGAGCGAAAAATACGGGTAAATGAATCTGTTTCCACCAGTGGAAATATCTGTTTCCACCAGAGGGGGAACCCCTGATATTACACAACAGACAGTATCTCTAATTCCCATTGCTACATGCATGTTGAATAACACCCCCCCCCCCCAAATAGCCTCAACTCCAAGTTTATATTTAGGAGATGCTTTATTCTTGTGTGTTTTATACTGTTGACGTGATGGTGATTTATATAGCACAATCAATGTATGTTTCTCATTAGGCAGTTACTCCCCAGTAGGGATGTGCGCGGTGCTCAATTGAGGGATGGAAGTCCGGTGAACTCGACCCCCCCCCCAGCTCCGCTCGCCCTACCTTTTCCCCGGCTCGACTTGTGTTCCCGCAAGCCAAGCTGGGGAAAGCGACTTCCAGGTTCCAGCACTGCGTTGTTTCTGTAGAAAATGGCATAAGATTAGTTAAAAATGACCTAATTTGTGAAACTGTGGCCTAATTTGAGCAAATTAGGCTGTTTTTAATGTATTTTATGCTATTTTCTATGTAAACAACGTAGAGCTGGGGACCCGGAAGAAGTCCGGCGAGCGCCTCAGCTGGGGCTTGCCCTCGGCTTGGCTTGGCTCATGTGGCGGGAGCGCTCGGTTCTTGCACCACTAGACTAGTCAAGTGCCGGGCGGATCGCCCATACCTACTCCCCAGTCCCCCCTCCCAACCAGTAAGGAAGATTAGCTGCAATGAGAGAGATAGCCAAAGATAAAGCTAAGCAAGTGTGCCCTCCTTCCCTTTGCACTGGACTTTAAGCCCTCGCAGCTTCCTTTGCTTATATACAGGCTGTCATGCCCCCACTGGAAGACTCCTCCTCAGAAGAAGAGCTGGAGGACCAAGAGCCACCTGTCACCAGCGATGCCCAGGATCTGCCAGTAGAACAGGAGGAGCCCAGGCTCTCAGGGGCGACTACTATGAGGGTATCATCTGTGAAGGAGAAGGACTCTGCCACAGATGTGAGCGCAGCAAACCCGCCACGCCCTCAGGAGAGACACTGCCTGAAAAGACAGGAACTCAGAAGCAGTGCTAGACTGAGCCAGAGGTCTCCTTGTGAGAAAAGGTCTACTCACATGTAGGAGGCTTGTCCACAAGCAGGACCTTTTCAACTACAGTCACAATGGGTGGCTCTCTGACAGCCTCTGCCTAAAAGCAGCAGCATAAGGCTGAGAGAGTGGATGGAAACAACATTGATTAGACCTTCCTGAATGCAGCTTCACTTCCCTTGAGTCAGAGTGCTGACTTGACTGATTCTTGGTGTGAGTACTTCAATCTGGACTGAGCTCTTGACTATCATCCAGCCTGCTCTTTGTCTGCTTGTCTTGCCTTGGGACCTTGTTGCCTGTGACTGGAACTGTTAAGACCTTGCCTTTTGCCTGACCCATGTTTGTGCTAACCATTTTGGACCCTTGAACCTGCAACCGTTAGGCTCAGACTCGGGAAACACGACACAGGTAGAGGTCTTTCCTGCACAGCAAGCTGAGATCCTTTTAATGGGAGATTCCTGGGATTGAACATGGATCTTTCCGTGTGCAAAGAACATGTTCAGCCACTGAGCGATGGCCCCTCCCCAAAAGTATGGACCACCTCTGCCTGGTGGACCACCAGGGCACATCTACTCCACCATTCTGTTCACACAGTGGCCAACCAGCTGCCCACGGGAAACCCACACCACAAGCAGGACATGAGTGCAACAGCCCCAGCAACTGGAGTACATAGGCATACTGCCTCTGATGCTGAAGGCAGCATGTAGCTATCGGGAGGACTAGTAGCCATTGATAGCCTTCTCCTCCATGAATTTGTCCAATCCCTTTTAAAGCCATCCAGATTGGTGGCCATCACTACATCTTGTGGAAATGAATTCCTTAGTTTGCAAAGTAGGACACCTGGGTATAAAAATATAAGAAAAGCCATGCTGGATCGGACCAAGGGTCCATCTAGTCAGCATTGCGCGGGTAAAGGGGGAAATGAAGAGACGAGACAACAATATTGGTTTGAAAACAGGGCCACATTTATTAATTCGAAGGTCTGCGAAGGGAGAAGTGCGGGATTAACTAAGGCCGGCCCAAAAGGCCAGTGGAGCATATCAGGGCGAAAACATCCCAAACTCGAGGGTGGCGCAGTGACTCGCCACTCTCGAATTCCACACACGGGGTGCTGGGGGATCTACCCTGATTCACCGCCCCCGGCGCCGCCTGACAACTGGGGAGGGTGAGCAGGGCAGACCCCAAAGGCGCCCCTAAGTCCCACCAATGGAGCCACAGGGCATCCACATTGGTGAGGCTCGGGTTCTTGCCCCTCACCTTCAAAGGTGCCAAGGGATGCTCACCGAAACCCTAACCCCCACTACCTATTCACCGCACTTACCGCCTAGCCTAAAGCCAATGTGACCAAATTCAACAAATAACCCAAAACAACAAAACCACCACCGAATCCACAGTATGGAGTAGGCGAAATGCGTACACTGCCCCGGCCAATTAGGACAATGAACCAAAATTCCTACTCGGCCCCGTAAAAGGCGACCAGAGGAGCTCACACTGCTTCAACGGGCGTGGAGGGAGGGAGCTGCAAAGAAAGAGGCTTTGGGTGGGGCACCTGTGCCTAAATACTGCCTCAGGGCCCCACCCCTTGAGCCAATCGCGAACGGGCAAACAATTTGCCCCGGCCCTGATTGAGAGGTGAAGTCACCTCATAACGTCTTCGTCCTCCACTCCCCCTCCCGCGCAAACTCTTCCCCCCCCCACAGGAGCGTGGGGGGAAGGTAATTCTGTTCACACAGTGGCCAACCAGCTGCCCACGGGAAACCCACTGAGCAGGACATGAGCACAACAGCACCCTCCTGCCCATGTTCCCCAGCAACTGGTGTACATTGGCATACTGCCTCTGATACTGGGGGTAGCATATAGCCAAGCATGTTCTGGGTCAGGGCTCTGCGTGGCTATTTTTTCTTCAAAATAAAAGTGATTAATTTAAGCCAACCTTTTAAGAAGCGTCGTTAATGTAATGTGTAATTTTGCCCTTATCATAGTATCGAGAACAGAGGGTGGTGGGGAGAGATTGGGATCATGGATAGAACATGGATAGAAACCAGAAAGGGGGAACTAATGCCAAGTATGTTTTTGGCTTGGGGGTGGGGTTAAAGGGGAGAAGAACACAATCAAGAGAAATTATTGTTTCATTGGCCTCCCAGTGTATAAACTCACTCTTTAAAGTTCCCCCATGACTGGACTTTACTACAAAATAAAATTCTTTAATGATATTTTTATTAAAGCTGAAAGGTGTTATGTTTGCACAATGTGAAGAATAAAAAGATGTTCTATGGCCAACTGCTTTCCCCCTGGTCTCATAAATCAACGCTAAGGTTTATGAAACAACCATCATTACATTACCATAAAAAGATCAGGAAACAGAAAGGTCCTCACCAGAATTTAACACCCAAACGATGTTTGAATGTGTATTCAGGTCCTATTTAGCCTTACATTTGACATAAATGAAAATAAAACAGCCATTTTAAGCTCCTCGAAATGACAATATCACGTTATCTAGATAAGCAACACAAAACCATTATTGAAATTCTGATAGCATTTTGCTTTACTGGTGGAGGGAAATTACCTGTAATACATAGTTTAAATAATTACTTTTAAACAAAAGCTTCTTTTCCAGCATTGCTTATTTATCTTTTGAGGCCAACTCGGCAGGGCTATGTATTTTATTAAAATTGCCTTCAGACTGCTAATGGCAGGGCGTATGTTAGAGCAGAAGAAGTGACGGCAGTTTGACTCCTATTCCTAATATTGGGAGCTAGTCCAGACTCTTAAGAGCCAGGAGTCTGCTGTGCATTTGACTGGTGTTATCAACACTTTACTTGCTAATAATACTGATGGCAGCCTTTCTTTCTGATGGGTCAAATTTAAGCAGGAAAGCTTATAATTGTGTTCACAATAGATGTTTTCTTTTTTAAAAAAATATATACTGAAATCTCTTCTGTTCTCACTAAGCCTGATGACTTGAGAATTACACTGGCAGCTCTGGTTCAGTACAGACACCCTCTTTCCCTCCCTCCCCTGTGGCCTGGAGTGAAATGGAGGCACACACTAAGTTAAGCAAGGAGCAGTGGTGTAGGACAGGTGTGCACAACCCATGGCATGCACTCCCACAGAGGTCTTAACTGTGGGCCACTCATGGGTG
Source organism: Shinisaurus crocodilurus (assembly GCA_021292165.1). Classification (NCBI taxonomy): domain Eukaryota; kingdom Metazoa; phylum Chordata; class Lepidosauria; order Squamata; family Shinisauridae; genus Shinisaurus; species Shinisaurus crocodilurus. The sequence goes on along the minus strand of CM037879.1, from coordinate 279,734,537 downwards.
CAATGCCCAATTCCCCCAACACAGCAATTTCTCCCTACTTCAGAGATCCTGATATAGGTCCCTCTTTCCTTGCCACTGCCAGCAGTGAGAGAAAAACCTATCTATATCAGAATTGCTGGGATGTGTGTGTCTGTGCATGTGTGTATATGTGTGTGCATGCATGTGACCCGCTGAGCCACCATCACCCTTGGGGCCAAAAAAGTTTGTGCATGCCTGTCATAGAAGGATGGAACTGTGCAACATTCAACACTTATCACATGTGGACTCGAGCCCTATTCTGGCATTCTCCACTCACGTGATTCCAGTCGTTTGAGGGTACAGAGCAAAGGCGTGCTCCCTGCCCCCCCCCCCGGTCACAGCACACATCGGGGACGATGAACATCAGCAGCGGGGACCTGTCTCTACTTGTGTAGGTGCCCTGCATGATTTAGAACTCTGACCTTCCAGGGTTCTAAATTGCATGGGAAGCCAACACAACTAAAGACAGCTCCCCGCAGCAGAGATTCCATTCCTGTGGAGGAAGGGGGGGCTGGCTGGCCCGCCACACCCCCACCCTTTCCTAGCCACCAAAGGAACCAAGATCCCCTGAGATCTCAAGGTACCAGATTGCCAGCCTCAGCTGTCTGCAACCCTACTTGAATCTCTGTTCAGGGACTCGCCTTCAATTTCTGTAACCTGGATTTAGATACTGAACCAAGCAGAATGACTACAAAACCCATGTGAGGTAAAACCAAGACAAGGTTTATTCTGGTAGCATTTTACAACAAGATTAGGGAAATGAGAGAAGCACACAAAATAAAGAGAGAGACACTTTAGTACACAGTAAAGCTGCAAAACAAGAAAACCTGATTCCTTAATATCTCTCAGGCACACACGTTACCTGAGGGTGTTCTCTTCAAGGGTTAGATCCAGCACAGCCTCGCTGCCCAAGGGAGATTACCACACCTACCCGAAGGTCCGAGATGGGTAAAACTCCCACAAGGCTTGCCTTTACTAGAGCCCTCAATCCCGCTAATTTCACCAGGAGCTGCCTGGGGTCCTTGGCTTACCGCCATTACCACAGCCGGGTAGAACAAAGACAAAGACCAAAAACCACACTTTGGGAAATATACCTTTTTCCCCCCTCCCCTCCTCTGCTGCCTCTTAGCCAATCACCATGCACCTCACCTGGCCAGGCAGGGGGAAGGGAACTCATGACTTGAACTATTTACATATGAAAGATCTAGGCCAGCTTCTAGGCATCTAGGCGCCGAGGCTTTCGTTTCCTCCCAGCCCCCTCAACTGGGGCCCACTTGGCTTACACATGAGGAGGCGTGTGTGTGTGTGTGTGTGTGTGTGTGTGTGTGTGTGTGTGTGCATGCATGCAGGAACCCCCAAGGGCCCCTTTCTCCACACGCTAACTATGCACACCCCACCTCAGCCGGTTCACACATGAGGTGTGTGTGTATGTGTGTGTGTGTGTGTGTGTGTGAACCCCCCCCCAAGGCTCTTTTCTTCACAATTCCCAACACATGGAAGGCAATGAAGACAGAGATGCAGTTGAGGGTAGAGCCAACAGGCTCCTCACCACTCCCGCCCCCCTGAGTAAGCGTGCATCAAACTGCGCTGTAGGGCTGCAATCCTAAGGATTAAGTTCCTTTGTATACAGTAGAGCTTACTTCTGAGTAAACATGCTGATAGGCTTGTGCTGTAAGTCTGCAAAGCACCCCCTCCTCAAAGTCTGTTCCAATCAGCAAACTGGGCTTTAAATCATGCTCACCAAGTCCTTTCCTTATCCGCCCCCTTTTTTCCCTTTAATATCAAGCCTTAAAGAGGGTCCTGGTGAATTCAACAGCTTACTCACTACTTTATGATGTTTCAGTTGATCCTAAAGGTATGAAACTGCTGCTGTTTTTGAATTTTACCAGTGTATTTTGTGGCTGTTAAGGCTAAAAATAAATAAATAAAATAACCACAAGAAATGCTCTGAAACTACAGGCTGGTTTGCATTTCAATCTTGCACATATCCAAGGACCTTTGATGTTTGCTGTGAAGCTTTCCCTCTACCCTCCTCACTGACTCTCTTTGTTGCTCTCCCCCCAGATCTAAAATGGATGGAACCCCTGCAGACTATCATTAGAGAAGCTGGTTTACCTGTGTACTATTTTGGCTTATTTATTTAAATTCATTCATTCATTCATTACATTTCTATACCACCCAATAGCAAAAGCTCTCTGGGCAGCTCACAGAACAATAGAACATAATATAAAATCTGTAACACTCCAGGATTTAAAACAGATTAAAAAGACGTTAAAATAATTAACAATAAAACTACCAGGACCTAATAGAAAGCTAAAACGCCCCATAATATGCTGTCAGATGCATGGGAGCAGAAGAAAGTCTTAGCCTGGTGCTGAAAAGATAACAATGTTGGCAACAGACAGTCCTCACTGGGAAGTGCATTACACCATCGGGGGGCTACCACTGAGAAGGCTCTCTCTCTTGTTGCCTCCAAACCTCCCTCAGAGAAGACACTCAGAGGAGGGCCTCAGATGTCAATTGTAGCATATGGGTAGTTTCATATTTGGAGAGGTTTTCCATCAGGTATTATAGTCCTGAGACATGTAAGGCTTTATAAGTTAAGATTAACACTCTGGATGTTGGATTTTGCACAAGCTGTAGCTTCTGGACCATCTTCAAGGGCAGCCTTGAAAAGCACATTGCAGTAATCTAACTTGGATTTGCCACTGACCTAAAGTTGCTAAGATCCTCTGAGTCCAGGAAGAAGTGCTGCCTCTTTCAGATGTCTTGGACCACTCCTTCTCTCAAAGAGATGTTAAACCCTGGCCAAGCCAGCTGTTCCCTCCCTGCCAGATTTAATAAGCCACAAGGAGCAAGGATCCAATATAGAAACAGTCGGACAAACCTGTCCAAGAACCATGTCCATGTCCTTGAACTGTACCAATTGAAACTTATCCAACAAAACTGGACAAGACTGCATTCCGGATACCTCAGTTACATTTAAGTCCCAACCATCTCCTCAAGAATAACTTACAAAGCAAAACATGTAATGCATAAACTTCATTATCTGGATTTCAGATTGGGGGGTGGGGGAGGAATGGTCCTTCTAACATTGAGGATATCCATATTGGGATGGGAAGTGGAATAAGAAATAGTGGAGGATTCCCTACCCCCCAGCAGCTGAGGAGTAAGCTGATCTCTCGTTGACTGGACACACACACACACACACACACACACATATATATTTCAAAAGTTATTAAAAATATGAAGGATCATCCTCTAAGCAGGCAAAGATTTGCCAGAGGGAAAAAGGACAGGAACAGCCTGACCTTAACTTCAAAGGAAAAAGAATAGCATAACTTATGGTATATATATATAAATTTAGCTCTCTAGTCATTTGAATGGATAGAGAGATTATCACCAATGGGGCTATAATATTCAAGTTAAGGAGAAAGTTATTCCAAGTTTCATTTAAAAATGTGGAGGGCTGTGCGATATCATCCCATCCTACTCTCTATGCTTCTTGAGGCTGAGCGGACTATGGCCACAGGGAAAGTCTGCCTGCATAGAGTAAGGCTGAGAAAAAGTTCTCCTTAGAGAAAATGTGGCTTGTAATTGGCGATTATAGAGGGAATTGTCACCATTTCCCCCAAAGCACTCTCCAGCTTATCTTATGTGTTGCTGCCACCTGTTTTGTGGTCCTGGTGGTGGCAGCTGGCACTGAACAGCCCAATCTCGTCTGATCTCGGAAGCTAAGCAGGTTTGGGTTTGGTTAGTGTTTGGGTGGGTGTCCGCCTTGGAACACCAGGTGCTGTAGGGAGGGGCCATAGCTCAGTGTGATGGAGCACATGCTTGGCATACACAAGGTCCCAGGTTCGATCCCCGGCCTCTCCAGGTAGGGCTTCGAAAGAACCCTGCCTGAAATCCTGGAGAGCTGCTGCGAGTCACTGTCAACAGTACTGGGCTAGATGGACCAATGGTCTGACACAGTATAAGGCAGCTTCCTCTGTTCCTCTGTTCCCCTAGAGCAGGTAAACCAGTGCCATACAGATGTTTTGGACTACAACTCCCACAATCCCTTACTATTGGATCTGCTGGCAGGTGGTGATGAGGGTTGTAGTCAAAAACATCTGGATGGCACCGGGTTGCCCTACTCCTGCCCTAGACTAAGGGCAGGAAGCATTGCCCTCATTCCAATTAGCTACAGAACAATACTGTTATGACATATCATCATTATGAAGCTAATTAGAGTGCTGTCACTATTTCCTGCCTTCCCTCTAAAGCAGGGATGGGCAACTTATATGACCCCTTACATGGTTTCTACAACTTCTACTACCTGAACCTTTTGAAACACAAGTGCATCCCGTCCTGCTTTTGCATCAGTTTGCAAATATTTTGGTTTTAAAAATCCACATGAAAATGCACATGCATTTTTGTATGCATTTCCCCGAATGTATGCAATCTTGCACACTTTTTTTTTTGATTGGTGAACTCCCCCCCCAAAAAATCATTTTTTAAAAAAATTTGCATCACAAAATTTGGAGAAGTGTGAAAACTGAATAACAATTACATTCTGGGGTTCACGTATTAGTTCAGGAAGTGCAGATCAGGTTGGTTTGTATTAAAATGAGAACATACATGGTGGGACGGGGAGTGGGCACAGAGCATATGAGCAGGACTAATGCGTTCCTGCCTCTTGGACAATACGAGAGAAGGAGGGTCTCCCTTCCGTACAAAACCAAGAAGGAGAAGCAGAATTGAGGGCCTGGAGTCAGAGAAGGCGGGGGGATGGGACATGATGGACTGGTCTACCAGCAGAAATAAATGAGCAAAATATTTATTCTTGCAAAAGGAAAAGGGGGTGGATTAACCATTATGCAAAGTATGCTATAGCATAGGCCCAGCCATATGGTAAACCCTTGGGTAAGGCTTAAAGTAGCTATGGATAAAACTATCATCCGCTAGGCACCAGCTGCTTCTGATCCTCACAACAGCATCTTGACACAGAGTGTTCAGCTGTGGTAATCCTCTACTTTTGATGCAACAAGCATTGATTCCACTCTGCTACAGATTCTAGTACAGAAGCCAATGCATATTTTTTTTTAAAATCACTGATGCATAGTCAGTGCCCAAGAAATTCAGAACAGTACAGCAAGTAAACATTGTACAGAAACAGCATCCTTCCCTCTAACAAACAGTGCATACGACTGTTGTCATCTTGCGGAACACCAAGACCCTGGATCTTACGAGATAGTGACAATGTTCTGGACTACAATTCCCAATGGCCATGCTGGCTGGGAATGATGGGAGTTGCAATCCAACACATCTGGAGGGCATCAGGTTGGAGACAGCTGTTTCATGTTATCTTCTGGCCTAGTAAAAACTTGCAGTAGAGGTCCAGTCTAGCATTTGATCAGACTAGATCAGGGCTCTCCGACCTTGGGTCCCCAGATGTTGCTGGCCTACAGCTCCCAGCATACCCAGCCAGCATGGCTAATGGCAAGGGATTCTGGGAGCTGTAGTTCAGCAACATCTGGGGACCCAAGGTCGGAGAGCCCTGGACTAGATGCTGTTTTTAGTAATATGGTGTTTCCAATTTGAGAAATTATCATTTTCAGCTTCTATTTCACGTATCCTGATAGCCCTATTCAAGTATTCTTCTCACATGTAAGCTCTGCATGAGAGGAGGGAGAGTGGGGACGAGCACATGATTTTCTCCCCCTCCTGCACCATGCTAGTCTCCCTCTATTCATGACTTTATGCAGAAGAGACCTTCCTATATACATGGAGGCTCTCCCTGAGATTTTAGAACCCTGGAAAATCTGGATTCTAAAAACTTGGGGAGAACCTCCATGGATAGAAGAAGCTCTCCTCCCAGACAGTCACCCTACATGGGTAGAAGGCAATGAGATTTTCTAGGGAGGAGCGGAACTAGCACACTCACCCCCTCCCCTTCCTTGCATGTAAAGCATACATGCAATGAGAACGCATGAGCAGGGCTTTTGTGTGCAGCTGATAGTTTACGTCCAGTTTTCTTTTTTGTGTGTGTCACCGTATTCTGATCCCTTGTCCAGTAATCTGATACTCTTCCTCTTTGTGAAGCAAGCATTCTGTTTGTGTGCTGGAACTTGCAAAAACAGTTTCCTCTTCCCGCAGCAATTGAAGCCCTAGGTGCTGTTAAGCTTAAGCCTTGGAGGAAGAGGAAGCTGTCTATGCAAGAGCCTTTCAAGTGACTTTTCACAATACCGATGTACCCCCTGCCCTGTGTGGCATCCCATGATGGTTTCACATCCATTGAGAAGAAGTGGGGTGGTTTTAAGTTCTCAATCAGAGAATCAGAGTTATGACAGTGGTTGTTCTCCTGGCTTCTATGACACTGAATAGCTCAGCCAATAGCTGGGTCTCAGTCTGGGTCACAAGAAACAAGAAGGAAGAAGCAGTGTGAAAATATGAGAAGGTTAGCAATGGAAGATGACATTGTGTCATGGACCAGGATCCCGAATCCTTCATTCTCAGAGGATCCCAACCTCTCATCCTCAGAAGAAGAGGCTCCTGCATTAACTCTTCAGGGAGAGGACTCAGTTACAGAGAGGCATCATGAGGCTTCCACCACCTCAGAACCCAGTTCTCCAGGAAGACCCCAGAGGCCGGCATCCAGAGGAGGTTGCACTGCCATCCTCAGACTAGGTCTTCAGCCATGAAATCATCAGCATGCTACAGCCATCCCCATGCCATTGCATGCTGATAAAAGAGATCTGGCTGCTTTAAGAGAAAAGGTCTTAGTCAGTGTGGAGGTGGGGATAACCAGCCTCAAAGAAACGAAACCTCTACTTAAGGCTCAGTCATGATCTGCTGCTTGTTGGAGCGACATATAGCCATGCTTGTCTGGTGTTCATCCCCAGCACAACTCGGAGCTCTCCATGGTGCTGTCCTATTCCCATTCCTGCCTTCCTGGGAAATGTAACTTGTCCAAAACTTTGGTAAAGACCCAGTCCAGAGTGGAACTGTGGAACCCAACGATGTTAAGCCCTCATCACAACAGAGGCAGAACAGAACGCATTGACTGAAGAGCCCCCCCCCCCAGTTTCGTGAATGATGCACAGTGACTGCACAACAAAAGCTCAATAGGTAAATCCCTGTCCATATCCTGTGTTCATCTCAGACTTCGTTCTCTTTTTGAGTTCCCATGATTCTGCATGGCAAATAAGATAACATTGCTACTATTTTGACAATCCTGTATGTTCTGTGCATGAATTGGATACATCGCTCATATATTTATAACCACAGCAAGCATCCTAAAATGGAGTTCACACTGGGGTGCAGGGGGAGGGCAATAGAAAATGACATACAGATGAGAGAAATAAAACAGGGAAGGGGGGTAACCAAAGAGAGTATCTTATCTGGGGAAAATCATTATCCTCTTTAATCACTTATTCTTTCTTTCTTTTTTTTAAGAAAGAATTCAGTCTTTGTCTTGTTGATGAAAAAGAAACACAAGCTCTTTCTGCCACATGGGTCAAAAACCCCTGGAGAGAAAACCTATTTTTATGTCATTAAAAAATAAACCACTGTATCTGCTTAATACTACAAAGAAAAAAATTAGAAGCTAAATTGCAGATGTACAGGATTATACAAAATTTATATACATTTGAGAGTATTCTCCCCACAGTTTGCACGCGTGCACACACCCACACCCACATATAGTGTTGCAAACAGAATTGATGGGTAACTCATTGTGAAACTGCTAAGATTTCAATTATCATTGGAAAATAGCCTTCATGGACATTCTAAATTTTGTCTGACTCATTTTGAAAAGGTCTGCTGCTAGAGTGGATTGTCAACAGTCTGCCTCTCAATATGCCACCAGTCACATAGAATAACCTACTCTCTAGGTTAACAGCCACTGGAAAAACAACAGAGAATCTTGTGGCCCCTAAAAGACTACTGGCTTTTCTACATGAGGCTGTTAATCCTCTGTCTGTATCTACTTTCAGTTTCATCACAGAATTGAAATCTGAGCATTTCCTTTCCTGCTTTTCTGCTCCTTAACCTTAGGTGGTACTGTGGTATAGTGGAATAGCGCAATTACAGAAGTGAAAAAAGTGTTTTCTTTTTCTTTCACAAATAATACATTATTTTCCCTATTCTAAAAGAAGAAGCTGAAAGTGCACTTTAAAATATTCTTTAAAAATAGAAGTGAAACTGGAGGGTCACGTCATCTTCTAAAGAACCCATAAACTACTGTGAGTAGAGAATGACAAGTGCACAATAAATGCCTTAAGTTGAAAAGCTCTAATACATTTATTATGGTATAAGTTTGCATGGACTGGAATCTTATGACATAAGCTTTCATGGACTGGAGTCCACTAAGTGGACTCTAATCCATGAAAGCTTATGCCATAATAAATTGATCTTTGGGTTACGTCTTATTCAACAAAAACTCTTTTTCCTTGCTTCTTTTAACCTTATGTTTCAGCAATGCCCAACAGCTGCCTCTTTTGGGGAGGAGGTTATTATATGGATAAACTTTGTACTGGAATACTCTTTAATATTCACTGATGTACATGTCCTCTTAAATTATCTACCTGCTTCCTGGAAGTTAACTCATGGTCAGCACCAGTGGCATTCTCTGTGCCCTTTTGACAGCTAAAAGACTGATATTACAACATTGGAAGGATAAGAGAGCCAATGTGGTGTAGTCGTTAGAGGTTTGGACTGGCACTCGGGAGACCTGGTTTCTAGCCATCACTTGGCCATGAAGCTCAGTGGGTGACTTTGGGCCAGTCACTGACCCTCAGCCTAACCAACCCTCACAGGATTGTTGTGAGGATAAAATGGAGAGGAGGATTATGTAAGCTGCCTTGGGTTCCTTGCAGGAAAAACGGTGGGAATATAAATATAATAAATAAATGAACAAATGCTCACCTCCTATAATGCAGTGGATTGAAGACCGAACAATGCTTTCAACATATGAACAGGTGGTGTATAGACACCATTTGTGAATGGATATATATATATATATATATATATGGATTTGGTCTGCCTTTCTTGAAGTTTATGTATAATTTTAAGAAAGCAATATTTTCATATCTATCTATCTTTCTGTACACACACACACACACACACACACACTTCATATGAATGTATTGAAATTGATATATTCAAATCTATGTGCTCTGGATTCTGATGCTCAGAGGGCAGCAACAAGATAGAGTGCTTTTTTGGTGGCGGCACCCCAGCTCTGGAATGCTTCTCGCAAGGGAAGCTCACCTGTCACCTACACTGCTATCTTTTTGGCACCAGGCTGAGACTTTCCTGTTCTCCCAGGTTTTTAAAAGCCTTTAAAGTGTTTTTATGTATTTGAAATATTTTAGCATGTTCAGTGCTTTATTATTTTTAGTCCCTGCATTGTGGTTTTACCTCTTATACCTGATATTATATTTTATGTTGTATTGGGCATGTATATTACTGTTATGTCGCTGACTGTTTTAACTGGGATTTTAATTGTATCATTATTATTAAGCTTTAAATTGTAAAACACCTAGAGAATTGCATTTTATGAGGTGTTCAATAAGTAAATAAAAAATTATACCACATATGTTATTCTGTTGCTTTATAAGGTCATTTTTCTCCCACACAGTAGTCAATTGAGTTCCCATTAGACTTAATACACACACCAAAACCGGTTACTCTGTGCAGATCGCTGTTTCTGTATCAGGTCATCAAATTACCACCACACACACCTGGTAGCACACTAAAATTACATCCAGTTAATGCTTTAGGAAGGCACACATGCATAGACAACAGATGGAAAGTTAAGCCAAAGTACTGAAATGTAAGTCAATAGAGTTAAACATAAATTTCTGCTTTTCAAAAGTCATCCTTATTCATCTGTTTAAAAGAATTTCAGGGAAAATCCGTAACATCAAGAAAAGTTCCTACAACTGACACAATCAACCAGGACAACTATATGTCAACAAAATTCACAACCAATACGCCTCATACTTTTGCAACTTCTCTGTGTGATGAAAAACAGCATTATATTCAAAACCTGCAGAATGAAGCCATACTCAAGATCTATGACTTATCCTTGCTCTGTTCATTTTCGTAAATATTTCTGCCATTTTAAATTGGCTTCAATAGTTTTCTTGTTACCTGGACTGTTTGTATTTTCCCTCATCTTCATTGCTTTTCCCCCACATTATTTTTTTGTTGTGAATTTCAATAAATCAAAACACAAAGTAAAAAAACATAATAAAATAAAATAAAATAAGATGAAGTATAATTCCTCATCTTCATGGCTGGGCAATGGACAATTTCCCTTGTGTTTCCATGTGAATATGGAATTTAAAATGGCTGGGTTTTCTCTCATTCGAGAGAGGGTATCCTTATTTGGATTTTCCTACTAGGCCCAAGCTTAGTTTGAGTTGGAAGCATGTATCACTTCACCGTTTAAAAGACTTACCTGCTGAGTCTCCCAGCTTAACCACTCTCTCTTAACAACTCCACCGCTCCTGTCTTTTATATTCTCCTTTGCTCCTGACACTGAGGAAAAAATAGAAGGGAACCATGTTAGAGCTGAATGGTTACTTGCCTATGAAAACAAATCAAATGATCTCTCAAAATATCTTAAAAATGCAAGAAGGGACCTGGTTAAGGACAGCTCGTCTACAGACAGATGGGTAGGCAGAATATTTTATCCTGGACACATTGTCTCTCAGTGCGCATGCGCACTACTTCACATTCCTATGGCCTCCTCATCTCACTGCAGTGGTGCTACTTCTGCTGCTTGTTCCTGTCATTTCAAGCCAAGGCATGCATTTAGGAGAGCCAGGAGATCCTGCTCCCCCACCCAGCCTAGCCCTGTGGCCATTGCATGCACACACAATCTCTCAGCATTGTTCAAGGTCAGGAAAGAGAGTGAATGGGCACCTTTCCTCTCCTTTAAGGAGAGGGCCATGTATCCTACTTTACAAAGGACAGGCCTCTAATGAAGGCATCTTCTATTTCAACAGCTTCTCAGCCCAAGTCTGGTTTAAAATTAGAGCAATTCTTTCAAATTTGTATCTATACATATATTAGCATATTCAAACATTATGCAAATCCACCCCTTGCAGACCTCATATGAAATCTCAATACATCCCTTGCAGACTCCAGTAGGTCCATGGAAGACATTATTTATTTATTTATTTATTTATTATATTTATACCCCGCCTTTTTTCCTGAAAGGAACCCAAGGCGGCTTACATAATCCTCCTCCTCCTCCTCTCCATTTTACCCTCACAACAACCCTCTGAGGTAGCCTTGGATTTCATTATGGAACTACCTCCATCAAACAGTTGCAACACCATTCTTACAGTGGTGGACCTGTTCACAAAGACGGTCCATTTTATTCCCTGTACCGGGATGCCCTCAGCAAAAGATACTGCTCAATTACTCATCCATCATATCTTCCATTACACTGCCTACCAGAAGCTATTGCCACTGATCATGGACCACAATTCACAACTTGGTTCTGGAAAAAACTTACTCTGCCTAATGGATGTAAAGCTCCACCTATCCTCAGCATACCATCCACAATTGGATGGTCACACAGAACACACCAATGCAACCTTGGTACTATACGTCCGTTGCTATATAAATTATCAACAGGGCGATCGGGTGGATTTACTCCCCCCTGAATGTTCCTACCAGTGCATCTCCCCATTCTTCCACTCAGCAGACATCCTTTTTTGACACTTATAGTTACCACCCACATTTCATCCCTACCACCTCCCTATCATCCTCTTTTCCAGCTGTGGATCAGCTTCTACATGAAGTTCAAGCAGTGCATCTGCTCTTCTTGGAACAATATGACTGAGCCAAATAATCCAACAAATACTTTGCAGAGAACAAGAGACAACCTGGACTCCCAGTAAAGGTGGGAGATCAGGTAGGGCTATCCGCACACCATCCTTTCATGCATCAACCCTGCCGCAAGCTAGGTGTCCATTTCATTGGCCCTTTCCCCATAATCACACAGATTAATCCAGTTGTCTACCACCTACAACTCTCCCCATCTTTGCAAATACACCCTGTCTTCCAGCGATCCCTACTAGCTCCTGCTGCACTGGACCACCCTTTCCATGACCAGACCACCCCTCTACCTCCAGTAAATGTGGAAGGAGAAGAGGAATGTGAAATGGCCAATATTTTGGACTTCTGTCACCACCAATGGCCACCTGCAATACCTCCTTGATTGTGTGCAATATAGCCCTGAAGAATAATAATGGGAGGATGCCTTGAATGTCCATGCTGCTGACCTGGTCAGCCAGTTCCACCTCCAATATCGAAGGAAATCTGGTCCCTTGAATTTGTCTGGGGGGATTGAGGGGAGGGGAGTGGTGTCATGCCACCACTGGAGGAATCCTCCTCAGAAGAAGAGCAAGAGCTCCAAGAAACTGAGAGCACCCCAGATCAGCCACTGTTACCAGACCAGGAGGAGCCTGGGCTCTCAGGGGAGATGGCTGCAGGTCCATCTCTGTTAGGGAGTGGGGACTCTGCCTCTGAGACAGAGGCTGAGCAACCCCCTGACCTCCAGGAATGTCATTGCCTCAAGAGGCAGGCCAGCAGGGCTCCCATGAGAAGGAGTGTCACTTGCAAAGAGAGACTCCTCAGGAGAAAGTGATTCCTCACGAATAGGGCTCTGGCCAGAGAGCTCGAATGTACTACAGCTCTGTACTACAGTAGGCTCTGTACTACTGTACAGGCCAGAGCCTACTCTGTACTACAGTAGGCTCTGGCGATAAAAGCCTTCAGTGTTTGCCTAGCCAGTGCTGGAAACAACACTGTACTCCGGTGTCTTCTACCTTGTCTCCTGGACCTTGCCCTGTGATTGATGCTCCGTGCTCCTTACCCTTGGACTCCTGTTTGACTCTGCTTCTGGTACGTGTAACATATCTGACTGCCTAACTGTGTTTTGACCTCTGCCTGCTACCTTAACCGCTCCTGACTTAGCCTGATCCCCGCTGGACTGAAACTTCTGTGCTTGAACATTTGCCTGTTTCGTTACCTTGCTTTTTGGATAGCCCCTTCACTCAGAGTCCGCTTCAGCCAAAGCAGGGCAGGCATGGCCCAATCACATATAAAATGGTGGGAAATCTGGATTTTTTTAGAGCAAAAGAATTGTTGGAGCCTCCCTGCGCCCATGTCTTACCTCCCTCTAGCCTCTCCTGACAAATGCTTTTCATCCAGCCCAACTCATTCCTGATGGCAGAATCCAGCTGAAGAGAAAGGTGGGGGTGGGGTGGGGACAAACTGCAGGAAGGTAAGTCCCACATGCCTCTTTTGGTCTAAAATGTTGACACACACACACACACACACACACACCAGTTACTGTGGTAATGCTGTGAGAGAAAAGAGAGGTGTGCAGACGTAGGGATGGGCACGCAGCCTGACAACCGACTTGCTGGGCGCTCGGCGAGTGCTCCCGCAACACGAGCCGAGCTGAGCCTCCAGCGAGCGCTGGCTAAGGTGCTCGCCAGACTTCCGGGTTCCCCGGGTCTACATAGTTTCACAGAATATAGCATAGTATAGGTTAAAAACTGCCGCAGTTTGCGTAAATGCGGCTGTTTTTAATGTATACTTCGCTATACTCTACATCAACAGCATATCTTATGCCGTTTTCTATGTAAAAAATGTAGCGCTGGAACCCGGAAGTCGCCGTTTTCTACGTAAAAAACGTAGCGCGGGAACCCGGAAGTCGCTTTCCCCGGCTTGGCTTGCGAGAGAACGTGAGCTGAGCCGGGGAAAGGTAGGTCGCGCGGAGCTCGGTGGGGTCGAGCCCGGCGAATTCACTGGACTTTCATCCCCCAATCAAGCTCCACACACATCCCTAGCAGAAGGAGGCAACAATTGACATTTCTATCTCTTGCCCCGCCACTGAACATTCTGAACAATATTCAAGTACATTGAGCCATTGAGGCCCTTCATCCGTGGTTCCAAGCTGATAATCTGGTTTCAACGGTGGTATAAAATGGCTCTCTCAGCTGATCCAAGAAGGGCTGAGAAGAAGCAAAGATGTATGACCAAAAATTCAAAACAAGCAAACAAGTGTTCTGTCAGCCCCTGGAATGTGCACACAAGTCAGTGGTTTCATAGATGCATAGATCATAGAGTTGGAAGGAGCCTACGAGGCTATCGAGTCCAACCCCCTGCTCAATGCAGGAAACTAGAGGAGGGGTCTCCCATCCAAGTAGTAACCAGGCCTGACCCTGCTTAGCTTTCCACGCTCAGACAAGCTGAGCCAGCGTGAGCCACAGGCCTGTCTGATATTCCAGGATAATAGTAAAGTGCCTTGGAATGTTTATGGGATGGTGAAATGGAGGGGTGGGGCGGGGGAAAGCAATAATACACAGATAGACAGACAAGTAGAACCGATGTCCCATCTGACTGTATTCTTAGTGATGGTAGATTTTTTAATTCCCCCCACCTCTGGGAGGGAATTTCAAAGATGAGAACAAAGCCACTAAAGAGTTAAATCCGCAGCCCTTTATACTACAGACCGTGCACTATTATTTTTTCTTGGTTGAACAATTGAGACTTTCTTTACACTTCGCTTGTAGGCACATCATGAGTTTTCTGGATGACAGTGTGAAACTAGCAGTTTCTTTACAAAAGTTCCAGGCTTTCATAAACAAAGAGGAGATACATCCTCTTTCATTTTCTTAAAGGGTGCTTTTTCCTCCCTAATGCATTGTCACCATTACTGTCATCGGATATCACACAACTTCCTTGACTTTATAGAAGGCAGTGTATTTTTTAAATTCAAAATCGGACAGCAGCACTTTTCACGTGTTCGACTGAATAGGTGGAAGGGATGGGATGGTGGGATCATCACACATGTTCCAAATCGAATATAGGTACATGAAGTAAAACCTAAGGTAGAATGGGGTCTCCTATCTCTCGTGCTACCTCTTATTTTTTTCCCCAGCCATCTCAGTCACTGCTGCAGCCAACACTCACAGGACAGGGGTTCGCTGTGCCATGTTGTTGTGGAACCGTGATTGCAGGGGAGGCTGGTGACTCCTGTTGTCAGTGGGGCTCCTTATCCATTGCAGCTTTTATTCTGAGCTTTACAGGGGCTATCCATGGTGCTGTCCTCCATCCCCAAAATAGGTTCTCCACCATGGAGTACCATGGATAGCTCCTATAAAGCTCAGAGTGTGTGTGTGTGTGGGGGGGGAATTTGGGCTTTGTCTCAGGCAGCAAAAGGTTTGGGGCCAGCACTGGATCCATGGAATGTGACAATGCAGGTCAATATGGACAAATTCATGGAGGATAAGGCTATCAGTGTGGCTACTAGTCCTGATGGCTACATGCTATCTCCAGTATCAAAGGCAGTATGATACCATGTACACCAGTGGCTGGGGAACATGGGCAGGAGGGTGCTGTTGCACTCATGTCCTGCTTGTGGGTTTCCTATGGGCAGCCGGGCAGCCGCTGTGTGAACAGAATGCTGGACTAGATGGACCCTTGGTCTGATCCAGCAGGGCTCTTCCTATGTTCTTATGATAATCAAGCTATACTGCATATAACATCTGCACCTCACCAGCAGCGCTCAGTGTTCTGTTAGGAATTGGGAGCTGGTGAAACACTCTCTATGTCAGCCTTCCCCAAACTGGTGCCCTCCAGATGTTTTGGACCACAACTCCCTTC
This sequence comes from Shinisaurus crocodilurus, assembly GCA_021292165.1. NCBI lineage: Eukaryota > Metazoa > Chordata > Lepidosauria > Squamata > Shinisauridae > Shinisaurus > Shinisaurus crocodilurus. Next base: position 279,718,841 of record CM037879.1, on the reverse strand, counting down.
ATGCCATGCCAGCATGACCAATTGTCAGGGATGATGGGGTTGGTAGTCCAAAACATTAGGGCACCCAGGGCACCTGGTTGGGGAAGGCTGTTCTACAGATTTGGTTATGCTGATATAACTTGAGTTACCACCACATTTCACCTACAACATTTGGAGGTGGTTTTGGAGGTTCTGTCTCAGAAGAAACATCCAAGGAGTTCAGAGGGAAGCAATCACCATCATGATGATCATGATCATGATCAGCCCAATGAATCTAGTGAAATTTCTTAGGTGGGCTTGTGCTGTATTCTTCTGAATAGCCCCCACATGAGGAGAGGCCCAATCCTCTCTTCATTCAATCCAGTGAATTCAATCCCTTTGAATAGAAACAGCAGCAGCAGCAAGCCCTGACTTACTTAGATTGTGTTAATTATAATCAGTGTTTTACTTTCTGCATCTTTGATTGTTAAGTTGGCAAAGTGCTGTGGAGATCCCTTTGGGGATGCGAGGCACTATAGGAACGTAAGCTATTATTATTAAATAAAAATCACCTGAAGTTTAAATTATACAATAGCCACCTGATTACACTTAGCACTTCAGCTGTAATAAAAAAATAATTGCATGCAATATAAATTAAAGATGTGTTTACCCAAGTTCAACAAAGTTCAGGTGCTTTGGAATAATCACAGAGGTGTCAGGAGAAGCTCTTGATACCTCCGTCAGTCAGGCTGTCTCGTTATAAAGGGAGCTAGAGCTGAAGCATGTGATAGGAGCAGAGGCCAACAACCAAGTCGAAGGAAGTCCACCCAAAGCAAGAAGGTGAAACCATCTCAAAGGGCAAACGATGGCATGTGGGGATTCAACGCAGATCAAAAACAGGTTTCATGGGGAAGCAGTTGCTCACATAGGGTAAGATCAACTGATGTAGCATGGTGGCTAAGAGACTGAGCTACAAATCAGGAAGTTCCTGGCTCAAATTTTGCCTCTCCCATGAACTCACTAGATGGCCTTAGGCAAGGCACTATCTCTCAGACTCAGTCTCCCCATCTGCAATGTGGGGGATAGTAATACTCAGTGCCAGTTCTAGGTTTTAGATGGTCCTTGGGCAGACACCATCAGTACCCCCACTCCTCAGTGAGTCTATCTTCTTACCAGCATTGTCACCAGCTCCTACTCCTCACTGTTGCTACCACCTGCTTGCTTGCCAATCAGGGAGCCAATGAGCAAATAGGCAGTGGGGTCTACTGCTTCTCGTTCCTTCACATATCACCATTGGTTGGGCCAAGGTGGGAGGAGGGTGAAGAAGTAGGTTGCAATGGTGAGGAGAAGGAACAGGTCCAGAGGGCTCTTGATATTAGACCCCTGCTAGTAGGGATGTGTGAGGATCTCATTCGGGGGGTAGAAGTCCGGCAAACTCACTGGGCTCGACCCCCCTGAACTCCATCTGACCTACCTGCTTCCCCAGCTTGATTCGCATTCTCCCAAGCCGAGCCAGGGAAGCAACTTCCCGTGGAGTGCTTTTTACGTAGAAAATGGCGTAAGATACATTAAAAACAGCCATGATTTGCACAAGTTACGCAAATTGTGGCTGCTTTTAACGTATCTTATGCCATCCATGTTCTACATAAAAAGTGCTCCGCTGCTAGGGATGTTTGCGAACCTGTTTTTGTCTTCGCCGGCTGCTCCGCCAGCACCCCCATGCCGCTCGATTCTTCCTGCGGCGAAAGCGAGGCTCCTGGCGGACTTTCTGGGGACTCGGAACTGCAATTTGCTAGTTGCAGCTCTTTTAAGCTGTTTTTCTATGGTACTTATGTGAAAAAGGCAGCGCCGGGGACCCGGAAGTACCATTCCCCGGCTCCTCTCCAGGGAGATGTGCCGAGCCGGGGAAAAGGTAAGTGTCGCGGGGCTTGGGGGGGGGGGTCGAGCGGGGAGAAGTTTTTCCCCCTTCCACCACCCCCCTCAATTTTCGTACACATCCCTATCAGAGGAACCTGGAAGTCTGGCGAGCAGCTCAGCCAGCATTTCTTTTGGCCAGGCTCGGCAGACACAGCAGCAGCACTTGCCAAGCGCCCAGCAAATCGGGTGGTGGGAGGATCACCCACCACTACTGCTGCGGTGGGGCCCCTCAGCAGTTGCTCGATCAAAGCGACCCTTGATGCCAGCCTTGGTAATACTTACCTCCCTTACAGGGTTGTTGTAAGGATTAATGCATGTGAAGCACTTTGAACACTTGAAACTGCTATATGAATGTTCAGTATTATTATGTATAGATCATCCAGGCTAAAAAACGAAAGTGGATTTACAGGACCCAGAGCAGAAGAAACGTACAAAATTTGAACTACCAAGTAGGGATGCATGAGGAATTTGACCTTTGCAAATTCTGATATGGACTGATGTGTTGATCACCAACTCCTGGATGAATGTGCAGATCAGAAAATAGCTATCCATCAGATTTTGGAACTGTTGTGATTCAGTCTGGTTCAGAGAAAGCCATTGTCAATGCAGTCCAAGCCAACAAGATAAGTCCAAAAATGAGATAACCAGGAGCAGTTCAGGAGCAGGCAAATAGTGTAGTCAAGGTCGTTCCAATAGTCGTAAATCACTTGTCACAGGCTGGGGCAGTCAGGAGTGTCAAGCTACGGCTGTCAGAGGCAACAACTGCTTCCAGCGACTGATGTGTGTCTTGAGCTGCCTTTTGAGCAGGCGCTGATTGGTAAGGCAGCCCGGCTGGGCCAGACTGCCGATGACACGCGCCTGGCCCCACCCCGAACACACTCTGGCACAGCTGCCCCATGTCCTTTCAAACAGAGGCACAACAGGAACGATGTATTTAATTGCTAATGCTATGGTCAGCAGCATGAGGGATCAGTCCAAGGAATGGAGTACTCATGGATGAACACATGCAAAAGTGGCACAGACTGGAAATACAGAGAGAGAGAGAGAGAGAGAGAGAGAGAGAGAGATTCAAGTATGGAAATTAAGAACATGTATACAATATAGCTAATTTGCACAATCTATTCCGGAAGCATAGTTCCTGTCATGCCTAGTCCAGGCCAGGATGACTCTTTGGAAAAAAAAACACTGACATTACAGAGCCTAAAGACCTTGTGGGTTCCTCTGACCCAAGTGATACCCCAGGCACTTCTGACATTGCTGGAGAAGCTACACTGGGCCATTCAACGGTGGAGCACCCCAAGGAGCCCCCAGACGGAACCCCTGAGGACCATACCTCACCTGTGGGGTCAGAGGAGGAGGCTGAGCACCTGCCTATACTAAGAACATTCTGGCTTCAGAAGGTAGAGGCAGAGGCCACCACTCAGAGGAAAAGTATGTGCCTCAATAACCACAGCAAGTGGACTACTCAGGACAAAAGGACCCCTTGTGAGTAAAGCCCTCCTCACAAGGAGGACTTCTTCCAGAAGCCTCTGATGTACTGCAGTTGAATCCTGGATGGAACTAGTGGTGGGCGATCCTCCCACCACCCGACTCACAGCACACTCAGCGAGCGCTGCTACCGCGCCTACTGGGCTGGGCCAAAAGCGAGCGCCAGTCAAGACGCTCACCGGACTTCCGGGTTCTTTCCAGAGTGCTTTTTACATAGAAAATGGTGTGATACGTTCAAAGTGGATGCAATTTGTGTAACTTGAACAAATTGAGGCTGTTTTTAACATATCTTACGCCATTTTCTATGTAAAAAGTGCTCCGGAGGGAACCTGGAAATCACTTCCCTGGTTTGGCTCAGGAGAATGCAAGTCGAACCGGGGAAGCAGGTAGGTTGAGTGGAGCTTGGGGGGGGGGGGGGTTCAAGCCCGGTGAGTTTGCCAGACTTCCACCCCCTGAACGAGCTCCACACACATTCCGAGATGGGACTTTGGAAGCTCCAGCTCATAAGCTCTCAGTTGAGACCTGCTAGTTGCTGGAACAATTCCTTCATCCCAGCTTCCTTGAAACCTTCCTTCCTTGGCTGATCCCTCATGCTGCTGACTCCTGATAATACCGTGCTTTTGGGCTGCCCTTTTGCTGGACTGGTAATATTGTGCTCTTGACCTTTTGCCTGCCTATTGACTTCTCCTGCTTTGAACTGCCCTTTTGCTGGACTGATAAAAGAATGCTTTTTGACCCTTTGCTTGCTGACTGTGCTAAATGGATTTGCCCCTAGTTTGCCATAGGGCTGATCCCCAACCCAGTCATGGCAGAACAGTTCTTTAGACTCAGTCCTCCTGAAAATAAAGGTTCTAGTAAACCGCTCCCCCCCACTCATAGATACAATCTGACATAGAGATAACTGTGTACCTAACTCTGTATTGACTCGTGGTCATTCATGTAAGTAACCAGCCTTCCTTCACATTTATGGATTTCTCTCCAGACAATTCCACGGGCACCCAACGTGCTTATTAACCTCTATTTCAAATAACATCCAATGATCTGCCAATGCTAGGTGAGCTCTGAAAGCCTGTCAGGTGCATAGACCACACAAGGGCAGCAAAACAGCTTCCTTGAAGTAGAAAAAGAAAAGAAAAAAAAGCTGTTCGTAAATGAACATGTATTTTTGAGCAGCAAAGCAGTGAGGCACATGAAAAGACTAGCCCTATAGTTAGACACACATCCCTTTAGAATGTGTCAGTGGAAGTACACTGGATAGTCTCCATCAGTCAAGCTATAACAGATCCTGACACCCCTTTTAGCAAAGAGCAGCTCGAAGGCGAAGCCAGGATGTCTTGATGGTGGACAGGATCCAAGGGGGGGGGAGGAGGAGGAAGCCAGCGAGGGGCTATGTGAAGAGCAGTATTAGTTCCATATTGTTGTTCCACTCGAAGGACACAGTGTGTCATAACAAATTACCATTAATTTGCACCAGCAGTACAGTTAGATTAAGACCGGCAAGCGATGATGACAAATAGAACTTGCAAGATCGCATAACGAGAGGGCAAGGCTGCCGCTTCTCTCAATTAGTGGACAAGGCTTTTAATGCTTCCATGCACAACCAAAGCAATTTTGATTACTCAGAGCTAAGCCTTCATTTAGAAGGATTCAGAAGCTGAAATACATCTTTCTCCCTGCACTGCCACTTTCCCCCTTTTGAGCGTAATGTCTTTACGGAGAACTGATACAAGTGTGCCTTTGTAGAGTTTCAAAACACCAAATACTGGACCCTCTTGTCCATTGGTTTTCAGTTGGTGGGTCATGACTCACAAGAGGATCATGACCTGCCCTCTGGAAAGGTGGGTTGTACAAGCAAAGCCATGGGCATCTTTTAGAAAGAGAAAACAAAAGGAAGGTTAAAAAAAACACAGACAGGGAAGGAAGAGGAGGAAAGAAATATGAGAGAGATGGAGAAGACATATGTATGTAGTTCTAGATAGGTATAGCCAAAGTACAAGTTGGGGCTAAAGGTGACCTTTGGGTCTAGAAAGGTTAGGGGCCATTTATGTAGTTCAACCTACTGCCCCTAAAGCATGACGTTTTCATAATGAAAAGTCCGAAGTGTGAGATTCTACAATCTCCTTTGGTGGCTTACTCTGTTCTTTTGTTGGGGGCAGTTCTTATGTGTGGGTTATTCACATGCTTAAGTTATAAACAATGTAGGGCAAAGTCCACACAAAAGTTAAGCACTCTGTTGGCCAAGAATACCTGTGTCGGTCTTGTAAGGCAGATGGTTAGACATGCATAGACTATGGGCCGGTTCTTATGACACGGGAACCGCGGGGGAGCAGAAGCCCCCCACGGTTCCCGTGTCGTGCGAACGCAGACCGGGGGCGCCCCTGCGGGACGGCAGCACACGCAAAGCATGCAAAGTGACCATGGGTGGTAGAGGGGGCAGCACAGCAGGCAGCCATCCCACAGGGGCCGCACAGAGGTGGCAGCCCAGAGTGGCCGGAGCTGCTGGCCGCTCCAGCCTGTAGGGGCAAACGGCCCCTCTGGGCATCCCGAGCCCCCACCCCCTAGCGCCGGGAGGCCCGCACTGCAGTGTGGGGGCTGCCAGCAATACCAGGGTCCGCCCACACGCGCAGGGCTCGGGTCATCTCCGGCGCCCCACCGGACCCTGCAGAAGGCCCCGTGGTGCCTCCCCCGCTCGCAGCCTGGGTTGTGTGAACCAGCCCTATCACTTATGAACAAGATTGCACAAGACAGGTGAATGATGGAAGACCCATCCCATCTGGTTTGCTCCTAACCCAGTTGTTGGAGAGTAGCATCACATTGCAAATATGGGCAAAAGCAATAATGTGGGTCTCTTCCCTCTCAATCACCCTCTCAATGAAAAGGAGAGTGCCGATCAGGAGAGAACAACCCATGCAAACCCATGGTTGCACCATTTGCATGAGGGGTGTTGAACCTCTTTCAGCCTGATGGTGAAAGAAGACATTTTGAAGACACTCTCAGGGACCAAGAGTCTTAAGTTTTTCCAGTCTTAATTTGTGTTCATTCTGAACTTTGAGGTGTCTTTATTTTAAAGTTTGCATGAAAGTGTGTGTACATTTTTGTGCGTATTTCTCCTGATATATGCATTTTTGCAAGCAATTTTCCTAATACAATGCACTTTAGTGTTATTTTCACTAGTATATCCATTTTGCGTGCATGTTCCCCTAATATATGCATTTTTTGATCAGAGAACTCGATTGCAAATTTCAAAGGATAACTGAGTTTCAGTTCACAAAAGTGTGAAATTAGGTAGTTCACATTACAATATGAACCAAATCCCCCCCCCCCTGCCTAGCTCTGTCTCCACCTTGGACAAAGAGAGGCCAGGGGGATCCATCAGGCTAACAGTACTGGAATCAGAGGTACTAGAAACCAGCCCAGGCCCCAGTGTCATGACTAGGCCTAAGCCACACCCCGAGCCTCAGATCAGAAGTGCTCTTGAGCCAGGGATGCTCAAATATTCTCTGGCAGCCATACCCTTGGAGTTTGCACCTCTCCATGCCAGGGATGTGAATCTCCATATTGCCTCATCAATGCAGGCAATGTGTCTGGAGGGATTTGCCTGAGAGGATGAGTCGTGTTAAGCTCTAAGCCAGGGACCTGCCCCATTAAGGCCTTGCACTCCTCAGAGAGGGGTGGAGCATGGAAGGGGAGATCTGGCCCTGAAGGCATAAAAGTTTTCAGTCCTCTCTTAGACTTTGTCCAAGCAAGTTGCTCACTTGGAGCTTGCCTTGCCTCCATTGTACCTAGTGGGCTCCTTGTCAAGATCAGGACATGGCAGGGCTATCTTTTTCATATTATGTCATAGTGCGATAACCATACATTCTAACCATGTTCCATTCAAAGTCGGCATGATTATCCTTGGCCTTCAGGTAGTAATTGTCAGCACAGGGCCAAAGGCTGCCACACCAAGAGCCCAGCATTGGGTGATACTGTTGCTGTCCAGGCAGTGTTCTAGCTTGACCCAAAAGCCTTGCTGGTAAAGGAGAGCCAATGGGCAGACTGGTTGGGCGGAGACAATCTGAAGCCAATAAACCCTTTACAGCCTGGAGAAAACTCCAACTTGCAGCCCCAGCAGCCCTACCAAATGGGGCAGTAGCACACAGCTCCAGGGATTCCTGATTGCTAGCCCTTGCATCCCCTGAAACTAATGAAACAACGTTTAGATATCACAAATTTTAATTCTAGTGGGAGAGACCTAGAGCAAGTAAATTTTTGAGGGGAGATGCTTCACCCTCCCACTGAAATCAATGGGGCCCATGTGAAAGGGTCACTGTGATTCTTAAAACCAGCCTTTCCCAAACTGGCACCTTCCAGATGTGTTGGACTACAACTCCCAGCATCCGCTAGTCACCATGGCTGGGTGGGGGAGTGCTGGGAGTTGTAGTCTAACACATCTGGAGCTAGGGATGTACATGAATTTTGTTACTGTTTGCAAAACGTTCAAACAAGTCATATTAGCAGTCCAGAATGCAAAAGAGAACAGACATGCATTTTAAGGAAAAAATGTTTGCATGTTTCCAAAACTGCAAGCCAATTTTAAAAATGCGCATTTTTCAAAAAGGACACATTTCCACACTTTAATGAATGTTATTCAAAAAAGACACTCATGTTCAGGAATGCGAGCGAGGCAAATGGAGCTTTGAGGATGAATTCAGAGAACTTCAACAAGCTCAAACATTGCAAGTTCGCCCATCCCTAGGGCACAAGGCTGGGGAAGGCTGCCTAAAACTGTGGTTTGGGGACCATTGGTGGTCTGTGATATGCTTTCAGACGTTCTGTGAGATCATGGTAAAAATAATGGAAAATGCTTACATATGTTTTGGCAAACAATGCATTGTTGACCAACTTATTATCCAGAGCACCCTTGCCAGATGACAGAGCATGCAGAAATGTAAACACCCGGTTTCCATCCACTTTAAAAAGCCAAATTGGGATGGAAGCATACAAAGGAGCCTCGGCGTGAATGATAACGGCAGACGGCTTTGAAGTTGCAACTAAATTGCATTCTCTTTTCCCTCTGCTGTCGCCTGTAAAAACTCTGCAAAATTGGCTAAGCGGCTATCAGTCCATAATTCTGTATGTTCAAATAGCTTTCAGTTATTATCAAGCAGGAAATTTCAAAAGGCCAATATGCTGACATTTAAGAACTGCCCATAGGGCAATAGTGGGAGGGCCTCCATAAAAAAGTAAAAGATGTGTTTCATAACTCTGTTCGTGCTGAGCCAGAAATTCATATACTGTGTAATCCAGATAGATGTTCTGAAGCTGAGATGTCACAGTTATTTCACATGTGTCTTGTCTTGTGTTTTCTGACCAAATACACACAAGAAATTAGATTACTGTTGGGTATTTTGCAATTCCACACAAGTCAAGAAATGCTCAAAATGTAAAATTTGGTATAGAATTCTTTCTGCATTTGAAGGATTTCTGCTTTCATTTTTTAAAAGGATGGTTCTTGCCATTAAGAAAAGTCAATAAAGGTAAATTTACATCTAAATCTGAAGAAATAACATAGTGGTTCACTCTTGACAAAATAGACCCTGAAATTTAAATGTCTGAAAACCACTGAATTTGAGCCTGTTTTCAATTCTCCCTTCCTGACTCTCTCTTCTCCCACTCTCTCTCCCACACACATCTTCAAATTAACCTGTACAACCATGGTGTGGAGAAAGTGGACAGTGAGACATTTTTCTCCCTCTCTCATCACGCTAGAGCCCAATGGGTAGTGGTGGGCGATCCTCCCACCACCCAACTCGCTGGGCGCTCGGCGAGCGCTGACACTGCAGTCCGCTGAGCCGAGCCGAAAGTGAACGCTGGCCGAGCCACTTGCCGGACTTCCGCGTTCCTGGTGGAGCACTTTTCACGTAGAAAATAGCATAAGATATGCTAAAAGCAGCCGCGATTTGCGTAACATCCACAAATTGCAGCCATTTTTAACGTATCTTACGCCATTTTCTATGTAAAAAGCATTCCACCGGGAACCCGGAAGTCACATCCCCAGCTCGGCTCGGACGTCTAGCCGGGGAAGCAGGTAGGTCGAACGGAGCTCGGGAGGGGGGGTCAAGCCTGGCAAGTTCACCGGACTTCCACCCCCCAAATGAGATCCACACACATCCCTACCAATGCGGTCATCCCATGAAGCTGATTGGTGGAAGATTCAGGACAGACAAAAGGAAGTACTTCTTCACACATAGTTCAACTACAGAATTCACTTTCACACGATGTAGTGATAGCCACCAATTTGGACGGCTTTAAAAGAGGATTGGAGGAGGAGGAGGAGGAGAATTCATGGAGGAGAAGGCTATCAATGGCTATTAGTCCTGATGGCCATATGCCACCTTCAGTATCAGAGGCAGTATGCCTATGTACAGCGATTGCTGGGGAACTTGGGTGGGACGGTGCTGTTGCACTCGTGTCCTGCCTGTGTGTTTCCCGTGGGCAGCCAGTTGGCTACTGTCTGTGTGGATGGAGTGCTGGACTAGATGGACCCTTTGTCTGATCCAGCATGGCTCTTCTTATATTCTCATGAGGCCAGGGCTGGCGTCAAGGGTCGGCATTGCTGGAAATCTGTCAAGGCTCATACAGCAGTTGGGGGCCCAGTCCCTGGAGTCCCCTATCACTGTTGCTCCTCCTTCTTGCTGTTGCTGCCTATTCACCTGCCCTCTCTTAGTGAGCACTAGGAAAAGGAGCAGTGACCTCTGCACACCATGGGTTAAATCCAACATTGTGCAAGCAGAGTTCCACTCATACAGTGGGACTTTTCCTTGCTTTCTTCCCCCCTGAAATCTCCCATCCCATGTGCCCCCCCCAAATATGCTCCAGAGGGTCTCTAGAGAGGGTGCATGGGTGACTGCAAGGGGGGGGGGAATCCATTCTGCCAGTGGTTTCTCTTCTGCTGGTGGATGGATAGCACTTCCTTGCCCCCTCCCTCTCTGGGAGGTGGTGCCGACTGTCCCAAGAGGGAGGGGAAAGTGAATGGATGATGGGGCAGCAAGGAAAGACAAGGAGGGTGGCCCCACCCAGGGAGGAAGTTCCACTGAGAGGGCTCCCCTAAACCTGGAACCAACACTGCATGAAGTCTAGAAACATCCTTTTTGGAGGTAGAATGAAATGTTCCGATGGCCAGGACAGGAGTGTACAGACATGCAGAAGTGCCTTCCTTGCAGGGGAGTCACATGCAATCTATGGGCTTCAGCTTGCTCATCTCTGGATTAGAGCACATCACACCATAATTGCCCTCTGGATTCAGTTGATGACAACAAAACTGGGAAGTTGGACATGGAGGTTTCTTTCTATACACTTGCAAGCAGAAACACACACACACACACCAGTTCACCTATGCCTCCTGTACAATGCATACAGTATACATGGCACACAGGCAAGCTCTCCCACGTCACTAAGAAGGGCAGCAACTCCACCTAACAAATGTAACTTTAACAACAGTAAAACAACCTAATAGCTTAGCATGCCAGGGGGTTAATGTGGCGGACCATTTAACGCTGAGCTAAGTAGCCCCGGTTTGCTTCTCAATGCCAAGTGTCGAACTGAGAATTGCAATTGCAGGAGCGGTTCCTAATTCATTAGTTAAAGGGGGTCATTGCTCATGGGGTGGGGGAGAGGAAGGGGGGGAATAGCAGGAAACTCGGAGAAACTCAAAGTCAGAACAAGGTTGCGCTCCTGGGGTATGCTGCATTTAGCCACAAAGCTCCACAGGTGGGAAAGAGGCAGTACATTTTCAACACACTGATGCCGGTTGTTCTGCAGCCCAGATAAGAAGCTAGGTTGGAGGAGGCAGGGGATACTAGAATATGTTTTGAATATGCACTGTGCCCATTTATTTTACTTAATGGGTTAGATCCAGCCTTAATTTGTTTTTAAAATTTCATAATGTTTTATTGTTTATATTTTTAACTGCATTTTATTGCTTGTTTTTAATTATTGTTGTACACCGCCCAGAGAGCTTCAACTATTGGGCGCTATAGAAAATGAATGAATTAATTAATCAATTAATTAATCATACCTAGAGTAGACCCATTGAAATCAGTAGGACTTGAGTTACTCATCATCCACATTCAGAGGATGATCTCCAAACTATCCTAAATGCTTTTGCAGAAGCATACGAAAAACTTGGTCTCTCACTTAACATCAAAAAGACCAAAGTGCTTCATCAGCAAGTGCAAGCTAACCCTTTGGTGATGCCATCTATCCAGCTTGGCGGGACAATACTGGAAAATGTCGATCATTTTCTCTATCTTGGCAGCTATCTTTCTGTTACAGCTAACATCGACAGTGAAATCCAGCATCGTTTGAGCTCCGCAAGTGCCGCATTTTCTCGAATGAAACATAGAGTGTTCGAGGATCGGGATATTTGTAAGAAGACCAAAACACTGGTTTATGAAGCCATTGTATTACCAACTCTATTGTATGCCTGCGAAACATGGACTATCTATAAACGTCACTTCCACCTCCTTGAAAGGTTTCATCAACGTTGCCTCCGGAAAATCCTGCGAATTACTTGGGAAGATAGACGAACAAATGTCAGTGTACTGGAAGAAGCAAAGACTACTAGCATTGAAAAAATGATCCTTCAACGCCAACTTCAGTGGACCGGTCATGTTGTTCGAATGCCTGACTGCCGTCTCCCAAAGCAGTTACTTTACTCCCAACTCAAGAATGGAAAGCGGAATATCGGTGGTCAATATAAGAGGTTTAAAGATGTTCATAAGGCTAATCTAAAAAAATGCAATATAAACATCGAAAACTGGGAAGCTCTGGCCCATGAACGATCTAAATGGAGGTTGGCCTTTCACAAAGGTTCCATGGACTTTGAAGAAGCCCGAGTGCAAGGTGAAAGGGAGAAACGTGCTAAGCGAAAAGCACGTCAAATGAATCCTTTACAGGACCATCTCCTATCTGGTAACCTGTGTCCTCACTGTGGGAAACTGTGTGGATCTAGAATTGGCCTCCACAGTCACTTACGGACCCATCGCTAGAGTCTACACAATCTTCTTTAGAATTTCCTCCTTTTATCCCGGAAGACAATCTTACTCGGTCACGAGTGATCGCCTGATGATGATGATGATGATGAACTGAAACCTCATTCATTTCAATTGGTCTACTCTAAGTGTGACTAAGTCTGGATCCACTTTTTTTATATATATAATGTGTGGTTTTGACCCTTGCTAGAAATCCTACCCTAATCAAACTCTTACATTTCAGAATCTCCACAGCTCACAACTACACAATCATATACTAAACCAAAGTAAGCACACTGGTGTAAATACAGACAAGTTAAAGCAGGTGAGGAGTGGGGGGAAAGTTGCTTTTAAAGAAAAAGTAAACGGACATGGAAGCATGGAGGTGAATGGGGCAACCTCTGGGCCAGGATCCCACTTTTAGAATTTCACTCCTGATACATATTAGTAAACTGTTGCAATATTAGGTCGTACATATTAGGGAACCACATCGATCACATGGTATTCTTCTTCACCTTCAACACTCAATTCCATTTCTAACCTGGGCAGTAATATCACACCATGCTCATCACCGGATAGGCCAACTGCTAACTAAAAATCAATATGTAAATAAAAACGTATATATCTCAGCATCTCGCTGAGCACATTCCCATCCTGTCTTCCAGTTGTCACAATGGGAAGCAAGAAACGGGGGGGGGGGGTGTCAGGGGAGGAGAGAAGGGAAAAAAAGAATAGACCCAAAATGGGCTTCAGCAGAATACAACATTTCAATTAGACCTCAGCAAAGGGGAAAGCTTTCTTCCCGTACATTAACCCCCGAAACAAGCGATTTCTCTAATTCCTGCCATCACTCAGACTGGCCTTGAATTACCTCCTGATAGGCCTCCCATGCGCTTGCAGATGAGAGAGTGTAATGGGGATCTGTTAATTAACTAGAAGCAAAGTTGCACGGTGGGGATCAAACACTGGATGCGTCCTAAAACTCCCACAGAGAAGATGAAATGCAGCGCAAACTTTAAAGACTTCCCGTCATTAGCCAAGACCTTGGCTGCTCCTGGCCCAGACTCCTCCTGTTCCTGAGAACAATGAGGACAGTGATGGCAGAATGAAATGGTGCAGCAGGGGAACAAAAGAATTAGCTATTTACCCACAGAGAATGAAAGGGAAGCCGGGACAAGGATTGGCAGGGAGGGAGGAGGAAAAGAAGCTTGCTTCTCCGATGGTTCCTGTCTACTTTTAATTAATTTATGGCTGCCAGGGACCTGCACACCAAGCATGCTCAAAAAGCATTGTGTTGGAAATGCAGTGTTAATGCCATGTAACATCTACTGTTTACTCCTATGTAGAATAACAAAGCCGCTGGGGGGCAGGGGGAGGGAAGGAGGTCAGTAGCTGCAGATGGGGAGGCGTTTTCTTTGGGAAAGGAATGGAAGGAAAAGACCCAAAGGTCACTGTGATCTTTCCCTCCTAAGGACCAATTCCTCTTTGGAAACATGTAATCCCCCCCCCCCCCAACAACAACCTCCCTGGCAAGGAAACAGGTTTTCAGATGTAAGGAGTCGTGTTAGGCAAAGCGCCCCGCATCGTTGCAGCTGTAAATGACCATTTCTGAGACCTTAGTCAGCTTCCGTTTACACAGTAATAGGGGCCGTCTCACACAGGCTCTGGTCACCTTTCGGAGTGAAATGCACAGCTAACCAAGAGCAGCTGCCCGTTTGTTCCACAGTGTGTCCAGATTGGTTTTAAGCCACTGATGATGACACGTGGGGGTAGGGGGGGGGTCAGCCACTTCACTGTGGACTGAAAAGCGATTCCCCAGCCTGTGATGTGGTGGCCAGTTTTGGGTCATGCGAATCAGCTTAGAGGTCTGCTTCACAGCACCCTGTCATGGAAATAGTACATGTGGTGTGGCGGGGCGTGGAAGCAATTTCCCTTTCCCCCCCCGAGGAATCTTACCTACTAATTTTTCACGGTGGACACATTATGCAAGTGAGGCCTAGTGCCCATGGTGGCCGCTATGGCCACATAGGCCCCAGTTAATAGTGCTTGTTCTATGACAGTGTTCTCCAAACTTGGGTCCCCAGATGTTTTTGGCCTACAACTCCCAGCATGCCCCAGCCAGCAAAGATTGGAGAACACTGTTCTATGACAACTGAGGGAGAACATGAAAGTGCAAGAATCTACACAGGTCCATTAGGTCTTGCAGCTCAGATACAGAATTCCCTTGTTCCTATTCTCGGGCTGCTGATTGGAGGGGAAAAACTGCAGATGGGTCAAGCTAGGAAACTGTTACTAGAATCCTCCTCCTCTTGGGAATCAGGTGATCTGTGAGAGCCAATACCAGGCCACTTGCCTACTATAAAGTTCCAGGATCTGCTGTCCTCCTTCGGCATGGCTGATTGTTGCTAAAAGAAGCCACTGGGGTCTCCTTAGGGTGCCCACTTACACATTGCCAAAAAAGAGAGGAAATCCATTACCAAAAAAAGTGGACAAAAGAGGACAGCAAGTTGCATAACATTTGCATGTGCTAATGAATATGTAGAGATGCAAACTTAGAAATAATAACAACAATTTAAATAGAAATACGAGACATCTCACCATAGTGGAGAGGACTGACTAGGTGACCTGTGGGTCTGTTCAGTCTACTGCCATTGCGCTAACTGTTGTTGATCAACTTCATGGCTCCGGTTCTCCCTTCTTAGGGTTCTTTATCTTTAAACTGGATTTGGACTGGACAGCCCTTCAGACAGTGGACACCTTCAAATTGAGGACTGTCCTCTGGCAGCCCTCAAATAGAGGACTGTCCTCTGTAGGACACTTGGCCACCCTAGGTCTCATACAATGGCATCTGCAAGTGCCTCTCCAGACAATAATGAACACATGCATATTATTCTTATTGGGGTCATTTATGCTGGCACCAATCCAATGCCGGCAGCAGAAGTTCCAACTCGACTCACTGGATGGGGGGAGTGGATCTTTGCTGCAGGGGTCATACGCAGGCTGTGGGAAAGAGCAGCCCCCATTTCCTCCCATGATTTTTTTTTTTTACACAGTCAGTGAAGATGTGTGCTCCAGCATTAGAGATGCCCCAGCACATGAAACAACATGAAAAATAAAGAGACAAAAGCGCTCTCACAAAATGGAAGGACACCACTGCGTTACCAAAGAAAAAGTGGGCAAAAGAAGACAGTTATTTTCATAAAATATGCATATTGAAATTTAGAAACAATAATTAGTATAATTTTACCAGAACTACAGTGCATGCCAGCATAGCACAAAGACTGTGGCACAGTGTGGCAGGTGACCTGTCCGCTTTGCCTTTTCAGTCTGCTGTCCAGGTGTGAAGTGTTGATGGGCAACAGTTCTTATGTTTCTTTGTCTTTAATCCAGAATTGAACAGGACAGCCTTTGAAATAGAGAGGATGCCTTCAAACGGAGGACAGACCTCCCCTGGCATCGCTTCAGATAGAGGGCTGTCATCGGTAAAAGAGGACAACTGCCTACCCTACCAGCCATGATGACTTTATGTTACCTCCTAGATCAGAGGCGGCAAGTCTCTGAATACCAGTTGCTGAGGAACAACAGGGGAGATTGCTCTTGACCTCATGTCCTGCTTGTGGGCGTCCCAGGGGACATCTGGTTGTCCACTGTGGGAAACCAGATGCTGGACTACATAGGCCTTGGCACGATCCAGCAGGGCTCTTCTTATGTTCCTATAATGAGTTGTTCAGGCTGAGGAGCAAGATCTGAGTCCAGGGCTTTAATTATGCCTCTTGCGGTGGGGGCTGGGAGGGGGTCAGTTGACAAATCCTTAGGCAGACTGGTACAGCAGCTCAGATGACTCCCTTGCACTGCTGCTAAGCACCATCTCCCGTGCCCCGCTAAGACATGCCCGTCTGGCGGCAGTGCTTTTGGACTGGAGCTGAGCGGCAGACATCAGCCACTGGGAGGTGTAAGTCGTTGGCCACCCAGTGCCTATTTGTGCTCGTCTCCCATCCAAAAGTGATGCTGCTGGGGGAGCACATCTGGGGGTGGGCAGGGGAAATGGACTGGCAGCTGCAGTGTTCCTGGGGGCTGGGGGCAAGTGTTGGCGGCTGGTAACAATGCTGTCTGTCAACCTTCCCCAACCTGGTCCCCTCCAGATGGGTCAGACTACAACTCCCAGCATCGATGCTGGGAGTTGTGGTCCGACCCATCTGGAGGGGACCAAGGTTGGGGATCGCCGCTGTGTGGGGGCCCAAATGGCAGCAGGAACGTACACAGGTTAAGCATCGGCCCTGGGGGGTGGGAGCTTTGGGGGGGGCACGTGGACCTCAGTGGCTGCCTGGGTAGGCTGGATGCTGATGCTGGTCCTGGAGTGTCCTACCCCCCGAGATCTCAGACCCACGCTCCGGTGGCTGGCTTCAAAGCTTCCGTTTCACCCCAGCCGGTTGTCGGTGTGTGTGTGTGTGTGTGTGTGTGTGTGTGTGTGTGTTGCCTGGCTCCAAGAAAGCACCAACATGATGACGGCACTATGAGATTCGTGAAGGGCTGGGCCAGAGCCAAATAGGCATGAATGAGGCTCATTCAGATTCCACCACCACCCCCTTCTTGCCATTGCCAGCTGCTGCCCCCTGCTGCCTCCCTGAATGGGACTCCTCTTTTCAATGGCGGCAAGATGGAGAAAAGAGCAGTGGCAGTGAGAGGTGAGAGCCAAGACTCCCTAGGGACTAAGTGAGGAGTACTCACAGGCCCAAAGCTGACACGGTTGAGGGGTAACTGACAGCAGCAGATGGCCACTAACCAAACCGAAATCCATATCTGCCCCACGGTGCAGCCAAGTGCTTTCCTACATGCCTTACGGAAAAATGCCGCAATATGGGTTGGGTTAAGACTCTGTGACCATGAATGGGCCATTTACTCATCGCTTCCTTTCCTTCCTGAGAGAGGACTCTCTCAGCCCTGACCTGCACCAGGTAATCCAGACTGGTTTTGGGCCCGCCAGGAGCAACACATCTTCTTCCTCTCTCCCACTGGAAGTTCCAGTCTCCAATCTAGCTGAAGGTTGTGATGGTTTTGAAAGGAAAGGCTGCTTAAATCTTGATTTTGGAAGCAAGTCCCATTGGTTTCAGCATAGAATTTCATCCCAAGCAGGGATTGCAGTCTTAACTAGTACATTAGTTATCTAATAGGACAACCAAACCTGGGAAACACATCCAAGCATGGGAAGAGACTATTCAAGCAGAAGTCACTTGTACAAATACATCCTGTCATCAGATAATATTGTTTGGGATTAGCAGTTTTCTACAACCTAGTCAAGCCCCAAAGCCACAATTATCTGGTTGCATTAAGCTGAAATCACCTGCAAAGGATGCTTTCAAGGACTAATCTGCCAGTTCTCACATGGAAGTTAAAGCAACATTCAGGGACAAACAAGAGGAGACATTATCACAATGTACAAATCCCCAATTACTAGTGGTCCATCTTCAACCCCCTCTCTTATCTGAAATATTATTATTATTATTATTATTATTATTATTATTATTATTATTATTATTATTGATCATCATCATCATCATCATCATCATCATCATCATCATCATCATCATCTAATAAAGACTACCTGTAAATGTACCATGAAGAGTTGGCGAAAATGGCATGAAGCTCATTCTGCACTTGGAAGAACAAATCATTATTAAAAAGTAGTGTTTGATTACGCATTGCCATTCCTTTTATATTGATTCTTGCCCTGAGGTAAGGCCCGATTCATAAGTTATCAGAGAAGTATAGCTGCTGCTTCCCATGAAGGGATCCCTCACCACTTTGATAATATTTGGATGCTGAAAGAACATAGGGCCATTGGAAACACATACGTAATAAATACTGATACCAGTGACAGAGGCCCAGATGAGGAGGGGGTCTACCATAAGTATTACTCATGTGATCCTGGAGATCCATCATTCTAATAATATCGGGGGATCCAGAGAGAGGGAGAGATTGAACACGTCACTCCGGTAATCGATGTAATCATCCTGGTCCACCAAGAAAGTGAGAGAGTGGAGAGAGTCAGTGTGGTGTAGTGGTTAGAGTGTTGGACTGTCACTGGGGTTCTGAGGAGACCCGGGTTCAAGTCCCCACTCAGCCATGAAGCTCACTGGGTGACTTTGAGCCAGTCATGGCCTCTCAGCCTAACCACCTCACAGGGCTGTTGTGAGGATACAATGGAGAGGAGCAGGAGGATATGTAAGCCACCTTGAGTTCCTTGAAGGAGGAAAAAGGTGGGATATAAATTTAATTTATAAATAAATAAATAAATAAATAAATAAAGGGCTCTGCAAGGTAGAAGGCAGGCCTGAACCTTGGGAATGCATGGATCCTCCACTGTGCAAATGACGTTACGTATGAGCTAGGCAACCATGCACTGGCTCCTAATCCCTTTGCAGGGAAAAGATCATGGATATAAGGTATGTGTTGTTGCCTGGCTTGTATGCAGCATCATTTGCATGGATGCGAGCGCACATTTCCAATGTGAGGGCCCACTCCCCACTGCAAAGTGGTCTTTCCCAACAGACTGGACATCTGAACTTAACCTTCTGTCCAATTCAACATGGAGAACTTCTAGAATCATATCCAGAATTGACACATGCAAAGTGTTGCTGAATTTTCCAATCCATTCCTTCCACCCATGTCTTTTTAACCTCTCGTTCCTCTTCTAAGTTGCTGATGCCCATAAATATCTGTGCCCATTGATAAAACACTGCCCAGCAAGGAAGTGTGATGTGATTCTTGTACCCACAATGCCATCACTACTGTAAAGTGCACTACGTGGGGTTACCCTTGAAGACGGTTCGGAAGCTACAGCTGGTACAGAACGCGGCGGCTCGCCTGGTTAAAGGCAGCTGCTGGTGGGATCACGCCAGTGCTCAAGTAGCTGCACTGGCTACCAGTTGCTTGCCGAAAGGTGTTGGTTTTGACCTTTAAAACCCTATACGGCTCCGGTCCAGTCTATCTCAAGGAGCGTCTCCAGCAACACCAAGTAGGCCACTCAACAAGATCTGCCACAGACGGCCTTCTCCTTGTCCCTTCAGCCAGAGCAGCTAGACTGGTGGGGACGAGGAATAGGGCCTTTTCTGTGGCAGCCCCCATACTGTGGAACTCTCTCCCGAGTGACTTCCGCCATGCCCCCTCTCTGCTGAGCTTCCGCCGCTCACTAAAAACTTGGCTGTTCAGGCGGGAATATGGGGTGGGCTAAGATTTTAAAAAAATATATACTGTTTTAAATGTATTTTATCTTGTTTTTATCTGATGTACATCGCCCAGGGTGGCCGGTTTGCCGGCCAGATGGGCGATAAATAAATGTAAATAATAAATAATAAACATGCCCTTTTGCACTGTCTTTCAACAATGCACACAGGCTGTGGTACACATTGGTGGGAGGGATGCAAGAACGAACAAAAGAGAAAAGCAAACTGTGCATGCACAGTGGTCTGTCCATAGTCTGGAAGTCAAAGAAGGAAGAATATCAGATTGCTAATGTACTGTCTGCACTCCACAAAAAAGGGCAGGGAATGTAGAATGGCAGAAATTCAGAGGGCGCAGGATTTTTATCCATACTTCCTGTTTTTCAAATACATTTGTTTTACTCCTGACAATCCTCATCAATTAGTCAACATCCATCTCTAAGGAAAGTCTTTTTTTTTTTTAAGTCTCCCACCATTCGGACGAGGGAATTTAATGCTGAGGATGATGAACATGTAAACACATTTCTTGATCTTTGCATAGCCCTCCTTCTCCTCCCTCTGTTGCCTCCTCCTCTGTCCCACTGTCTAAAATTCAAAATGTAAGCTTCTTGGGAGCAGTATTTTGCTGATGGTATGTTGCAAAGTGCCACAACCAATGGCACTATATAAAGAATGTCTTGTGTACTATTAGGAATGTAAGAATTTGCCTTATACTGAGTCAGACCATTGGTCCAAATAGCTTAGTATTGCCTAGACCAGCCTTCCCCAACTTGGTGCCCTCCAAATATGTTGGACTACTACTCCCAGAATCCCCCAGCCAGCATAAGATCCTGATGCTTTCCTTTGCTATTGTCCCAAAGTCACATACATTCAAGTTTATTCATGTATTTTTATTTGTTACATTTATCTTGCCTTTTCTTCCAAGAAGCCCAAGGTGGTGTGCATAATTCTACTCTCCATGTTATCCTCACAACCACCCTGTGAGGTAGGTTAGGCTCAGAGTCAGTGATTGACCTAAAGTTACCCTGTGAACCTCATGGCCGAATGGGGAGTAGAGTCTCCCGAGTCCCAGTCCAGCACTCAAATCACTACACCACACTAGCTCATGTAATCATGTAATTGGTTAAAACAGGGGTCCCCAACCTTTTTGGACTGGTGGGCACATTTGGGAATTTGAGAAACTGCTGCGAGCACCACCACAAAAATGGCTCCCATGGAGGATGTGGCTAGTCACATAATGGCTATTGTAGGGGCCTGGCTAGTCAAAAGTGAGCTAAGGAGGAGGGAGGAATAGTGAGGCTGGAAGCTGGGTGGGAGAGGAAAATAGCAAGGTAAGAGGTGGGGAGAGAAACAGTGAAGCCAGAGGCTGGGAGGGAGGGGGACATGGCAAGGCAAAGGGGTAGAGAAAGAGCAAGGGTAGAGGCCAGGAGGGGGAGAAACACTGAGCTAAAGAAGTGGGGGGGATAGCATGGCTAAAGGATGGGAACAGGGGGGAATTAGCAAGGCAAAGCTACAGGCCTGTGGCTCACGCTGGCTCAGCTTGTCTACTCTGAGCGTGGATAGCTAAGCAGGGTCAAGCCTGGTTGTTACTTGGATGGGAGACCCCTCCTCTAGTTTCCTGCATTGAGCAGGGGGTTGGACTCGACAGCCTTGTAGGCTCCTTCCAACTCTATGATCTATGATTCTATAAGGGGTAGAGGGGCGAGAAAGAGCAAGGCCAGAGGCTACAAAGGGAGACAAAGAAGATTACTCTAATGTTTTCCAAGGTTTTTATTTAAAACATTTTTTTAAAGGGGTCAGGAGTGAGGAACTTCATGGGCACCACTGGAGGTGTCAGTGGGCACCATGGCGCCCATGGGAGCTGTCTTGGAGATCCTGGGTTAAAAGATAGGTAACAAATCAATGAAGAATCTTTGGTCCATGGAATCAAAGCCATATATAATAATCCTGCCTCATATTCTTGCTCTTCCAAGCATCTTGTGACGGTCATGATCCAAAGTAAGCCCATAGGCCTAATCCGCAGTGACATCTCCTACACACCTTGACATCAGTCCTTTAAACACATCAGCCAGAAGGGAGTACAAGCTTTGCACTGTCTGAACAACCATGTTTTAATGTGTGGCACATATATATATATATATATATAATATATATATATATTAGCCCCGCCCCATTAAGAAGGGGAGAATATATTTCATTTTGCAGGTAATTGTAGCCTTAGGCAAATGTAACTTACAGGCACTGGTGGAGAAGATTTGCTTTGGTGAATTAAAAATTATAAGAGTTATTTCACTAGAAAAAGAACACACAAAAAAGCTCAGAAGATTAAGAAGTGTGCATTTGCCTCTCTCTCTCTCTCTCTCTCTCTCTCTCTTTAAATTAATTTGATGACATGAAAGCCCAATGCTTCATATGTATTCTGTGATTCTGCTTTTGTTCCAGAAATACTGAGTTTGGAGCATGGTGGAAAAAAGAGAGAACAGAGCATGCAAGTGAACTGAATTCTGTGTCTGTCTGTATAGGGGGGGGGGAAGTGTGTGTGTGGGGGAGTTGACCATAACCCGAGGCCCTCGGTTCCAGCTGAGTGGCTGTTATTATGAAAGCGAAGGTGCTCTACACGATCAAATCAGAGCACTAAACCTTGTTACAAGGCCTTTTACAGCTCCAATATCTGGGTTACATGGAAACACGGCAGAGGGCCTCCCTGCACGATGAAGTAAATGTCATTCCAACTGGCATCCTCTCTTCCAGGGAGTAATTTCTCTCCGCTGATAAATCGATACCACAAAAACAAATGAGAGGAGCACAATGGGCACATTGAGGATTACATTTTTATTCATTTCAGAGCCCCTGCAGCAGTGTATTTGAAGAAGAAGAAGAAGAAGAAGAAGAAGAAGAAGAAGAAGAAGAAGAAGAAGAAGAAGAAGAAGAAGAAGAAGGCAGCATACATGCACACACAGAGGCAGAGAATGATACACTTGAGCTTACGAAAGAGAGAGAGAGAGAAGACAAAAGAAAGGACAAAAGGATGGGAGATGAAAAGGAAAGAGATCTCAAAACCAGCTAATGCTGCATATCTTGTTATATTTGGGTGGGGGTAGGGAGGTTAATCACTGATATTGATTTAAACTAATCTCCAAATTAAATGCAAAATTAAACTTGGAGAGGCGGGGGTGGGGAGAGAAGTTCCATAAAGTTGGAGATGTAAAAACACTTTTACAAAATAACATATTGAACATGATTCATAGCAAGTCAGGCACATTTAAATATACTATGGAAACAGACTGAATTTCACTGATTTTCCCATTGGATTTAGTCACACCTCTCTTTCCTGAGAGTATGTCCAAATTGAGAACACAAAAGACCTATAAGAACATCAGAAGGGCCATGGTGGATCTGACCAAGGGTCCATCTGGCTGAGCATTCTGTTCACACAGTGGCCAACCGGATGCCTGTGGGAAGCCCACAAGTAGGACATGAGTGCAATAGCACCCTCCCGCCCATGTTTGCCAGTAACTGGTACTGAGAGACAAGGTGCCTCCAATACTGGAGGTAATATAATAGTGTTGTGCCAAACAATTCTCCTGCATATTTTTTTTTTTTTACCATTCTCATTCAATTTGATAGAAGAGAAATTGCTTTCGAAAAGAAATTCAATGGTGAAGAAATTTCAGAGAAATTCTCATTTGTTGGAGTTGGGTTTCTTGGGCCTACTGTACTTAGGAGGTGGCTGAGGAGTGAGCACAAGTGTCCTGTTTTTCATTGTACAATCATTTTTCTGGCAGCCTGTAGCCTCCTCAGCTTCCTACACTTTAATTAAAGCCCAGTGGAAGGCAACATGAGGTAATTCCTCCCACAGGAGTTTTTCATAGTCTCCAACTGCCCCGAAAATTCCTGGACTGTCATGAAAACCCTTAAGCCGTCCGGGCTTTTCACTTTGTCATGCAGAGTCCCGAATTTAAACTTTTTAAACTTTCCTTAAAGGGGCCATGCCATGGGCAAAATTGCAGCTAAGCTAAAACTGCAAGCTTAGCTGCAATTTTGCCCATGGCATGGCCCCTTTAAGTTAGCTCTTTTTAGGCTCCACGGAGAGACAGACGCTGGGAGGATGTGTGCATGCACACATGCTCTACCTGCTGAAAAGGAGGCTGCACCCGGTGGTATGGCCAGAGGGAGGGAGGGAGAGGTGAATGAGGGAATTTATCACATGATTCCTATCTTTATATTGCCACAGATTTTATTTCCAAACAGAGCTGACTCTGTGCCTCTAACAGGTGAGTTTACAGTGTCAGAAGGAAATGCAAGAAGCTTCTCCTATTTGAAGCTCCATGTTTGGGGTGTGGGATGGGTGGGTAAGCTTCAGCTGTTGAATTTGTGCCAATCCTGACCATTTCAAAAAGAAAAAGAAAGAGATTGCCCTGCAAGCACTGACACACCCACCCATGAAAAACACCAGATATCAATAATTAAGGGTTTAAGTAAGGTAAAAACAATATTACAAAAGCCACATATAAAATATTATAAAATAATATATAATAATGTAATAATTGCAATATATAAGATTTTGTGTGTTTCCTCTAATAACTTTTGTACTTGACAATGCTCTTTGGTTGCCTGGCCACACCCTTGGCCTACACCCTCATGTTGCCTGGCCACACCCTCGTGATCACACCGTCATGTTGCTTAACCATACCTCTTACAAATTCACATGTGTGTCCCTATTTTCATCTGTGAAATGTTGCAGGGTATGGTTTTTCAGATCAGGAAGTGCAGGCTAGCTTGGGAAGCTAGCTGTGATTAGGTAAGCTCAAAAACACCACACAAAAAATAAATAAATGATAAAACATCCCTGAGAACGAGGCAGAACTGGAAGCCGCTTTCATGGGGGAAGAAAACTTTAATGAAATTGGAGGCCAGATTTGGCAGAGCACTAACTCCACCTCATCCTTGGAGCTAGACAAAACACTGCCTCTCCCTGCCTCTCACACCCGCATTGTGGTGGATGCGAAATGGAGGCCAGCCTGCCAACACAGTTCATGCTGTTTCAGCACGAAAAACCCAAAGATCCTTCCCAAAAAAGAAGGAAGCTGTGCTACGAGCCTTGCCAATGGGGGGTCCTACCTGTGAGAAACTGTTGAGAATTTCTCCTCCCTCTGGAGAAATTCGGTGAATTTGTCCCTGAAATTTCTCTGCCCACAAATAAGTTGGAGAATTTCAAGAGGCTATTTGCAGACAGCTCTATAAATTAGTTATCATGACTAGTAGTCATTGATAGCCTCATCCTATGTGAATTTGTCCAATCCTCTTTTAAAGTCAACCATGTTTGCAGCCATCACTATATCTTGTGGTAGTGGATTCCATAGTTTAAATGGGCCTGGGGTGGACTCCAACTCCAATGATCCCCAGCCAGCATGGCCCATGTCAGAGAAGATGGGAGTTGTAATTAAACAGCAACTGTAGGGCCACAAGCTCCTTGTCCTTGAACTAGGCATTGTGTACAGAAGTGCTTCCATTTTGTCTGTCCTGAATCTCCCACCATTCAACTTTGCTAGGTGACCCAATCGATCTAGTATTATGAGAGAAGGAGAAAAACTTCTCTCTATCCAAGAAGAGAAGACCCAGGAGAAAAAACAAACAGACAAAAGTGCACAGCTTTTCCCATGAGTTCTCCAAGAAGGGTCAGTTTTTCCAAGCAAATTATGAAGTGAGTCAAGGCAAGCTTACTCATCATCACTACATAAGAAATGTCTAGTCAATTGGATATGTGTCTTATGACAGTATCATCTAACTTTAACATTTCTCCAGAACTGTGACAAGTGTATTACTGAAATAAAGATAGAGGACATCTGAAGCATTTCCTTTATCATCCAACAAAGCCGTTGGCTTGCCAAAGAGAGAAATTAGATCAGATTTACACTGTGGTATTTAACAAACCCTCCATATTTCAGGGGCTCTGGGTTCAGGGAGGGACCATTGATTAGTGGTAGAGCATGTTGCATGCAGAAGGTCCCAGGCTCAACCCCTGGTATCTCCAGTTAAAAGGATCGGGTAGCAGGTTATAGTGCAGGGGGGGCTGGTGAGTCCTATGTCAGTGGGGTTCCTTATCTGTTGCAGCTTTTTTTCTGAGCTTTATAGGAGCTATCCATGGTGCTCCATGGTGGTGAACGTATTTTCAGGGTGGAGGCCAGCACCATGGATAGCTCATATGACAGAATAAAGGCTGCAACAGATAAGGAACCCCACTGACATAGGAGTCACCAGCCTCCTCTGGTTATAGGAAACACCTTACTCTGCCCAATAGGGATTGTTGTTGTTTTCTAACCCTCATACTCACACAAGGGGGGGGGGGATTATCAATAAAATTGCAGCTGGGGAGGCGAGGATTAAACCTCCCCCCTCTGTGTGTGTGGTTGGGGTTCCTACTAAAGATTGGACTCCCTCCAAGTATAAGAAAAATACAAAATAAAGATGTAGCTGCAATGTATGTCTGCAAAGTAACATGTAGTTTGACCCGAGAGAACCACAGCCGGTCAGAGTAGACAAGTCTGCCCTAGGGAGACAATCAAGTCCGACCTGATGCAAGACAGATTCCTGCTCCTATGTTCCTAAGTTGAGCCTTGGCGTTCCCCTTTATCTAGCAAATTACACTGTCATCATGTACAGCACATGAAAGACAGGACAGATTTCACCCCTCTGTTCTCTAGTAGCAAATTTGGTTTTACACTCAGCATTTTTCGAATAAAAAAGAAAAGAAAAATCCACTTGAGCTACAGACTTCCAAGGCAGCTGAGATGCCTGGGAGGAATCAGTATGCAAAGGACCTGCACATTCCAAATACATACATTTTGGAAGAGGGCCTTCTGGAGACCCTGGAGAGGGACATCTCAGTGGAATGATTGTGGAATGAGGCCCGCCTGGTGCCAACACTACCATCTTTTCGGCACCAGGTTAAGATTGCCCTCTTACCCCAGGCATTTAATGGCATATGATGGGACATGGCCGCATGTTTAAAAGGATCTAGTTTTTTAAACTGAAATTGTTTAAACTGCTTTAAATTTTGTATATTGCCATGTTATGCTGTATTCTATTGTATCTGTATTTTATGATGTATTTATCTGTGTTTTGTGCATTGCTATGAACTGCCCAGAGAGCTTCGGCTATTGGGCAGTATAGAAATGAAAATGAAAATGATAATAACACCACCACCACCACCACCACCAACAACAACAACAACAACAGGAGTATTTCTCAAACAGGAAGAGATCACCATCAAGGTGTGGAACACCACTGAAAGTGCCAGGTAAGTAAGCTAGAGATGAGCAGCCATCTTGCTCTCCCTCACCCCCCTGAGAGCTTTTGCTAATCTTATTACAAAGACAGACACAGATATTTGGTACCTGAGGCAGAACATCTGATGGTAGCCCCCAACGGTGTTAAAAAAATATACTAATAGCCCAATAATTGACAATTTGCTGCCCCTCAATGGCACCCAAGTATCTGTTGCCTGAGGTGGGCCAATTAACCCTGCCTAATGACTGGCCCTGTCATAATTCTTTCGGTTCCTTCAAAATCCCTATAGAGGTTTCACCAGAGCAGGGCTGTCTAAATGTCACTAAGGGTTTGCTTTCAGCGAAGTTCAAAGGCGACTCTAGAGTTGCGTAAGTACTCCAGGGCCAGCGCCTGGCTTAAGGGGTCCCTGAGCAGGGGGCCCTTCACCCCCCAAGTCCTGTGATGGTGGCCAAGGAAATGAAGGTGGAAGGCAACGGCTGCAACAGTGGGGATGGCCCCTGGTGCGCAGCCCAGTGCCGAGAAGGAAAGTGCTAGGTGATGTGGCTGCTGCTGCCACCACCTTCATTCCCCCAGAATGCCTCTGGACCCCATTCTGGGGTAATAAGGATAGTGGCTGCAGCAACTTCCTCCAGCACTTATCTGCTGGGTCCTACCCCCCCCCCCATAGGTTTTACTAAAGCACAAACAAACCCCCACAAACAAAAGATGGTGTCAGCCCTAATGGACCCTCTGAGGCCTAGGCATGTGCCCCACCATGTCAGATGCTGACACCAGGCCTGAAATACTCTCCTACTGTGAGAAATTTCACCACTGTGACTTGATTTATTTTGGCTTTCCTCCAGATGTTTTGTATAAACCTGACATTTTACCTGAAATTTCACTTCAGAGTATGGGTGGGGGAAGCTCTTTCAGCCTCAGGGCCAAATTCAATTTCAGAGAAGCTTTTGGGGGCTACATTCCAGTAAGCAGACAGGGCCAAAGACAAAATGGGTGTGTCCAAAATACCAGCATATTTTGGCTTAAAGCTCTTACTGCCGGTAACTAAGCCTTAAGAGAGGCCTTTCAACCTTTAATAACGGGCGGGGGGAACTGCACAAAAGCTGGGAAAGGGGTGGAGCCAGTGGTAGGAGGTGTGGCCTTCTGGGGAACCACAGAGGGCTGGATTGGTGGGAGATTCAGGACAGATAAAAGGAGGTACAGTAATACCTTGGATTGCGAGTAACCCGGTCTGCGAGCGTTTTGCAAGACGAGCAAAATTTTAAAATAAATTTTGACTTGATAAACGAGTGAGGTCTTGCAAAACGAGCCACGCTGCCCCTCCACATGGAGGGGCGGCACGGCACAGCCGCTCGCTCAGCCGGAGCCTCGCCCTGCTGTGCTGGCTTCCAGGCGGCTCCGTATAGAGGCGCGGTGTGGCTGCTCACTCAGCCAGCAGCACCTTGCCCTGCTGTGCCGGCTCCCGGGTGTCTCCATGTAGAGGAGTGAAGGCGGCAGGAACAGGCAGAGGGAACATCAGGGCCTGCTCCAGTTGGACTGCCCCTCCCAGGGCTAACTGACGCTCTGTTTTTTCTTGTATTTAATTGGACTGTACATCGCTCAGAGTGGTCGGATGACTGGCCAGATGGGCAATTCAAGAATATAATAAAATAAATAAATAAATAAGTCTGTCAACAGTGGGCATATATTACCTCTAGTATCAGAGGCAGCATGCCTCTCAATACTAGCTGCTGGGAAACACGAATGGGATGGTACTGTTGTGGGCTTCTCAGAGGCCTCTGGTAGGCCACTGTGGGAAGAGAATGCTGGACTAGATAGGCTGGACTAGACTGATCTGATTCAGCGTAGGCAAGGGCCTGTGTCAAAGGCAGGCATGGTGGGGCACCTACTGAGAGGCAACACCCCAGCAGGGGCCCAATGACAAGAGCCCCCTGGGACTTATACTCCACCTCTTCACCATCGCAACCTGCATGTTCAGCTGCCTTTCACTCTGGCCCAGTCAGCAGTGGTGCTGAGGAGGAGCAGAAGCAGTGGATGCGATGCCACTGCTCACTTGCTCTTTGCCTATCAGGCATGCAGGTGGTAGAAATGATGGGAGAGAGGATGAGAAGCAAGAGCAGCTGGTGACAATGGTGGTGAGAAGGTGGCCTCGTTCATGGAGGGCCACCTTCTCCATGGGTGCCAATTGAGGTTTCTTGCCCAAGGGCACTCAGAAACCTGGACCCAGCACTGAGCATGGCTCTTCTTACGCTCTTATGATGAAGCACAGAAGAAGACCAAGTAAGTTTAGAAGGAAGGTTTGAAGGTTGAAGAACACTGGCTTTAGTACCACAGAGCTGCAAGGGACAA
The DNA here is from genome assembly GCA_021292165.1 of Shinisaurus crocodilurus. NCBI lineage: Eukaryota > Metazoa > Chordata > Lepidosauria > Squamata > Shinisauridae > Shinisaurus > Shinisaurus crocodilurus. The sequence goes on along the minus strand of CM037879.1, from coordinate 279,689,608 downwards.
CATACAGGATCAGTCCTACCCAAGAGGCCATACAGGCCAAAGCGTGTATGGCAGGAAGACAATCAGAAAAATTATTTTGGACATGGGTTGGCAATCCTATGCCCTCCAGATGTTTTGGACTACAAATCCCATCATCCCTGGCCTCGGCCCATGCTGGCTATGGCTGATGGAAGCTGTAGTCCAAAACATCTGGAGGGCAGCAGGTTGGGGAAGCCTGACCTAGCTCTTCTCTGGACCCCCCTGTGTTTGGACCTGGGATTGCCTTCAGTCTTTGGTACTGATCCTGGCTAATTCCTAGCTGCTCTGTCTTTGCACCACTGGAAACAGGGCAGAAACAAACCATCAAAGAAGAGGACAAGCTGGATTCAGAACTGCATAACATTTGCATATTCTAATTTATATGTATAGATACAAATTTAGCAAGAGTTACTGTCATCAAAATATAAATACAATACACTTCATGATAGTGGGGGAGGACTGTGACCAAGTGACAAGTCTGCTCTCGAGGTGCTAACTGCTGCTGATCTGGCAACTTGGAGACCCCTGCTCTGCCTTCTTAGGGTTCCTTTTCTTTAAACTAGACTTGGACTGGATAGCCCTTCAAATAGAAGGTATCTTCAAATAGAGGACTGTCAACAGCCCTTCTCATAGAGGACTGCCCTCAAAGTAGGACACATGGCCACCTTAGGGTTCATGTTTCTCCCCTGTGATCTCATTTATTTATTTTGGAATTATTACAAGTTAAATAATGATATATAGCTAGATAACTAAATAGATAGATATAGACACACACACACACACACACACACACACAAGTGGCATGTTAAAACAGATTGAATAAATTATTAATATTTGTCTAATTACATACTTTCTTGTTCCTGTACTTAATAAACCATTGGAATTTTTCATTAAAAATCTTTTTTTTCTTCCTCTCGTTCTTACACAATATGTACGTTTACTATTCGTGTAATTTGTGTTCCCATTCTTCAGTAGAAGGTATTTCTCTTTCCCTGGCAGCTACTGTTACATAAGATAGCACTTTGCTTCGCAACATCTTTTATATGCAGGTTTTATCAATACAAATGTTAAAAGTTCCAGAGACATGTTTATTCCAGTATTTTGTTAACTACTCCAATAATACTGGACAAAATTTCTTAGCCAAAGGGCAGGTCCACCATAGAATATACAGTCCCACACCTCTTACATTTCCAGAACAGCGGACCAGAAATATCTACGATTTTGTGTAGTCTTTGAAAAATTATACTCCTGGGCATCACTTTATAGCAATTTTCTCTTAGACTGAAACTATGTGAAGAATTAATGCTATTCCTCAAGACATTTGTTTTCCAAATGTCAAAGCTTATCAGATGACCTAAGACATATGCCTAACTTATCGCGAAGGTTGGTTTTTTGTTTTGTTTTTACTTGTTCTGTTTCGCAATGATATTTCCAACTGTAGATCTTTGACACTGAGGCTGCAGTACAACCCTGTACCAGTGTACCTGGCTGGGTGCAAGCTGCATTGAATGGGATTTTCCTATGAGTAGACATGAATAAAATAGTGCTATATGTATTTCTTTTCATGAGAAATTGGCTATCATGACATAAGTTCATGGGGTTTTCTGGCCTCCCCCTTTCCTGTGCAGCTCCCCCCATGCCCTATGAAAGTCTGCTCCTAGGGGTCTGAGGAGGGAAGGGAGTGGGATATGGTGTCTGCGTGGTGGGGGTAGGATGCTGATGGAGGGGAAATCAGGAAAATTTTATTTGTTTTTTTAAAAAATGTGCGCCCCCCCAAAAAATAACTGCTAGGATCTTCTAAAAAAAAAACCCACTTCTAATCATTTCAATAAATTAACACTGGAATCCTATACACACTTAACTGGAGTAGGTCCCATTGAACACACTCTTTGAACCTTATTTTCACTTAATCCATCCAATTTTGAATTCACCACCACTCCTCAGTTTTCTTCATCTTAGCAGCCCCTCTCAATTCAATTCAGATGGATGGAACACAAAACTGGGGGGGGGGGGACTCAAGGAGTATAAAGAGGTAACATAGGGCATAGTCATATATGTGACTCCTCAGAAGGAAGTCCCAAGGAGTTCAGTGGGACTTATTCTCAGGTAAGTGCGTATAGGATTGCAGCCTTAGAGGTGAAAAGTCCTTAACTGCACCAAAACAGTACATAAGTAGACTACAAAAGCATTGAGATTGAAGAGCCTTGCAAATTCCTAACCTCTTGAAATTGGAGTTTCTGTTTTGAACATGAGATGTACAATTGGGTTCTGAATGTGTACACCAACTTTCATTCCAGTTAGTGATGCTGCCAAATTTCATAATTAGTCAGCTCACTGGTTGAGCTTCACCCATTCGTAATGCTAGCCTTTTTAATGAGCCTGGAGCAGTGTTTTATGAATTTGCTGTTAAGTTTGGAATTGGTCGTGAGCTTCTGAGCATGCACGGTCTGTATCTAAATATCACTATTTCTGTGCGTGCCCTGAGTTGGTTGGATTAACCCTCTTCTTACTTACAGTAAATTGTGATACTGCAGTATCTCAGTCTTCAATGGAAACATAGATTTCATAGATTTACATATTTCTGGCTGCCTTGAAAAATGGTGTGGTGGTTCAACTTCGGCTGAACATTCAGTTCCATTTGGGAAAAGTTTTGCTGCATGTAATACTATTGTATATACTGGCTCTTAGGCTGCTACTTATTTTTTGAAGGAAACAAAATGTATACGCCTTGTGTCGAGTGTATGTAAAGTAAAATCTGGCTTGGGTCCTTTCAAAATACTTAGAATCAACATCCTGGAGAGGAGAGGTCCTCATTTAAAATAGAACTGGACTAAATTGTCATCAGTTTCGACTTTCATACCAAAATTTGCATATTCAGCAAGGGATTTCCCCCCCAGAGAGCAGGTATGCAAATCTCACAAGAATTGAAACTGTTTCTCTATTAGTCACCTAGATCCTGGAGACAAAGCAGTATTCACAGAGGGTTCTGCAGGAAGTCCCTGATGGCTGTGCTTTATAATTTTTTAATCCCAAAATCCATCGACAGGAAATACCTCTACCAGGACCAACCAAATTTGCACAAAATTCAAGATCTCGAGAGGAATTGGGGGAGGCTGATGATGCTGAAGTCCACTCCCCCGTCCCTGTTCACAACCTGCTTTTGCCTGATGAAGAGAACTGGAGATCTTGAAAGCTTTTGCGCATATTTGGTTCAACCTGATAAAGGTTTTGCCCAATTGTGGATTTGGGGATTTTTCTTATGGACTAGCACAGTTGAATTTGTTTAATGGTTTAAGGCTCCAGGGAGCCTGTGCAATCCCTGAGTTAGCCCACTGGGACAAGCTCAGGGAGACGCCCATGCCAAGAGAACACAGGAGCTGTGTGCTTCTTGAGCTAGTCCCAAAGGACAACGCTTGGGGCAGCCACCCAAAACCAACCAACCAAGCAAACAGTTCAGTCCATTTCCCCTTTCTGTACTCTGTGAGAGCCCTTCCCCAGCCCATGTGCTTGTGGGCAAGGGCACACGAAGAGCATCACCAAGGATATCTTCTTGCCTGATCTTGGTGAGTGCTTTGAGACACGGGGGGGGGGTGCCTGGTCAACCTAAACAAACACAATATCCGTGTATTTCCTTCATGTGAAATTAACATATGAATAAATGCATTCCTTTTACCAGGGGTGTGGGGGAATCATAGATTATATTAGACCTCAGAAATGGAAGTGCTGAGTTACCTTTTAGGCCAACTTGCATTTAATTCGCTGCTTGCTTGCTATATTGGAGACTAAAGGAGATTGTGGGGGGATCCTTCTCTCTAATTTCTCTCCCTCTCCCTCCTCCCCCTCTCTTCTTTCATGAGCTGACCAAGGAGATGAAATCTGGGTACTTTAATTACCATTCTGAGCCAACTGCCTGGCCTTTGATATGGAAATACCACTTCAACTCTGGGTCCGCGGCTGCCGCCTCGGCTGTCCCCTTTCCCTTGCAGCCTTCCCAGATGAATGTTAAGCAGTCTTGCGAACACCTGATAGCAAGAGCCAGCGAGAACGTCGGCATGGGAGTAACTTTCTGGCGCTTGTGATGTCAGTCATCATCTCCAGAAAGGAAGGGGTTGGGGGCTCCAGGGGTCAGATACAGATCCATCCTACATTAGTGACTGGCTCACATCTTCTACACACACACACACACACTGCTGTCAGCATTTCTTGTGGGCCTCAGCTCACATTAAAAAAAAAAGGAGGAGGAAGAGGAGGAGGAGGAGGAGGAGGAGGAAAATGTGTGTGGGGGGCGGGAGAGAAGAGGCAGTTGAAGAAAGGATAAGAGCTGTCATGTACGGTTACTCCGTTATTGTCATCTGCCTGCTGCATGACTCCCGGCTCTGCTATAATTATTAATTGCACTTGTCAACTGTCATTAATTCCTCTTTAGCATCCCTGTCTTGGAGTAATTAGACAGAACAGCCTCACTGTACTTATTGTCTGGAGAGGCCCCTGAACAGAGCCCAGTAAGCTTTGTTGGGACAGACAACTGTCAATAACACAATAGAGAGATAACTTGGATTTAGCCCTTTGGAAGAGAAGCAGGGAAGGGATACGCCTGTCGCGTTGTGGTTCTGGATTGGGCTGGTCCTTTGAGCAAGCGACTGAGTCCTGGCTGCAGGAGCGGGCCGCTTGTGGACTAAACAGACATTTCAGTCTACAACTCCTGTCCTTCCTCACCATTCCCTATGCTGGCTGATGGGAGCTATAGGCCAAAACATTTGGAGGGCCACAAGTCACCCACCCCTGTCCTTCTCTTTCTTCTCAAAAGAACAGTACAAAGAACCCAGAGAGGGGATAAGGGATTTCGGAAAGCCTGTTCTTGGAGTAAGGTCTAAGTCAGTGTTCTCCAACCTTGGGCCCCCAGATGTTTTTGGCCTACAACTCCCAGCATGCCCCAGCCAGCTATGCTGGCTGGGGCATGCTGGGAGTTGTAGGCCAAAAACATCTGGGGGCCCAAGGTTGGAGAACACTGGTCTAAGTGACACCCACAGCAGCACATGGTGGGAATGAGGTTCTAGAAGTCTGCAGTGGCAAAATGGACTGTGCCATTTCAAGCTTCAAAGGGGAGAACTGACTGCTTCCCATGAACAGCAAATAGAAGACTAGCACAGTGGGGAATGTTCTAGGCATCAACCTTTCCTGTGGAGGTGAATTTTGTTTTCATTCTTCGTCTTTTTATTTGAAGGGACTTGGAAAAAAAGAAAAGAATGGAGCATTCAATCTGCATCCCCCCCGCCCCTCCCCCCCCCCGCAGTCTGAAGTTATACAATCTACTCTTCTACCTCAAAACTCTGCCACCTCTTGCTGCTGCCCATGAAGACTAGGCCTCAGTCCCTGTCAGGAGCATGTTAGCAGGGCAGCCAATCAAATGAAAGAACAAACTGCGGAAGGCACCAATGATGGAAGGGGGGGAAAAGGAGAGACGGAGGCCCGAAGATGCACAGCTACATTTCCTCACAGAGCACATTGAGACACAGTAGCGCAACTCAGAGTAGAGTCCTGTGAGGGACAGCAGGCTGAGAGTGCTAGTTCCACCCCCCCCCCTCCATCTCCATCCTCCTCACCCTCTACTCATGTGGGCTCCCTGCGTGATTTAGAAACCCATAAAATCAGGGCTCTAAATCATGTGGGGAACCTACACAAGTAGAGCATGTTCCCTGCTGTCAAGAAGCCACCCTCCAACTCATGAGGGATGACAAGAATGGCAACATATGGTGGAGCTAGCACACTTGGATCCAGTCTCCCTCCTTTCATGGGGGATTTAGAATGCCTGAATAGGGCTACTGTTGTGTATTTAAGTGCCCTTGAGTAAGGTATTTTGAAAAAGTGTTGGGCCATTACACCTTTATTGCTGTGCACTGTTGAGATTCCATCTCTCATTTTCTGCCCAGCACTCCCCCAGAGCCACAGGATACACAGCCAGGCCCAGGAATGGAGCCAAAAGCAAGATAGCATTCCCTGGAGTCCCCAGTCATTCTGGTCATTTTTGCAGGATAATATTGCGGGAACTTCAGCAGTCAACCAAGCCAGGAAAACAACTCCAGGGTCCAGGCAACAATTCCATTTCTCCAGGTGGGTCAGGCACAGTTTCAGGAAGGCACCCCAGGTAAAGTTGCCAATTGTGTTATCAATCAACACCTGCCTCTGGGTCTTTTAACAGTACCAAAATCTGCAGATGTTAGCTTGCACTAGATTTCTTTGCTACTTGTTAAAGGCATAGGAGTAGGTCAGTTAATTTTTTCTGGTCACCTGGCAACCTTAATAAGCACAAGAAAGGTGAGTTGGACAATAAGACTATCTTGGAGGCCTAAACCAGCAGCCCATCACCTGAAAGATTTGTACACCTGATGCAAAGTTGATCTGGATTTCACAGGAAGCTTTCTAAATAGATTCCAGCGGATACCTCAGGCTGCTGCTGGCCAGTGAGAAACAGGTGGTACTGAGGCAGAAAAACAAGAAAGCTAAAGAGTTCCAACAAAGTGATGGGATTTTGACACTGCCTCCTCCAAAGTTCCCTGCACTTTGAAATCATTAATGAAAAAATAGCTGGAGGATTCATCACAAGGACAACTCTTTCTCCTTTCTTCCTCACTCTACCTCCCCACAACCCAGTTGTTCCACATCTTTGAGTACTAGGGCATTTACACCAGGGATGGGCAACATCTGTCCTTCCAGATGTCGTTGGGCTCCAACTCCCATCAGCCCTAGGCAGAATAGCCAATGGGGATGGATTATGGGAGTTGTGGTCCAACAATGTCTACAATTTGCCCACCCCTGAATTACACTGATGGTGAGGCTACATGTATCTCTCCAAGTGTTACAGTGCAACTGTTGTATCTGAGGACAGGCTCTACAGCACATGGGGGTGAGCACACATATAGCTTGCCTACACAGCTATACAATTCAAGGAGAGAAACCCCTTCCTTTTTGTAAGGATTAAAACTACATCTCAATTTTGCTCTGTCTATATGGGATTCTCCATACTGGCTGAGGAGTGGCTCAACAGAAATTTAAAGAATATCTAACATGCAATGAACCTGCAGTATAGTATTATTTGTCACAGGATGATCTGATGGCTCCTGGTATAATGTCAGACCCTGCTGGTGTCAAGTAGAGGGCAACTATTGTTTGTAGCCAGCACAAGGGACAGCAAGACCAAAACCAAAGTCATTCAAAACAGCAAGCAAGCTTCACCTCTATAAGCAGGCGTGGGCCACTTGTGGCCCTCCAGATTTGATGATACCTCACCATTGGCTATGCTGACTAGGGCTGATGGGAGCTGTAGTCCAAAACATCTGGAAGGCCATAAGTGGGCCACCCCTGCTCTATAGGGATCAGTAGGTGTTGTCATCCAACTCACTATGGGCTATTGTTGGTAAGAGGCTTCCCTGACAGTGTGGCCGGTTTTCTGGCCAGTCTTCTAGCAGGTTCTTCTTTTGCTTAGACCTGCTTGGAAGGACATGGTCGGAATTTCCAGCTGATATCCCTCCATTCAGGTACCTCACAGACAAGATGGTTTTAGAAGGATGCTAATAAATTCATAAAATGGAGGTCTATCAATGCTCACTTGCCATAGCAACTTGCAGTGCAGCCTCCATATGTACAGAGGGGTGGACTACTACAGTTCTCAGATGCAGGGACAAACAAGAGGGGACAGGAATCGTCTCCAGCAAGACCTGTTCCTAAACTTCAAAATGTGAATATGGGGGCCATGTGCCCTACTTTACAGTGGACAGGCCTCTATTTGAAGGACTGTCAGAAGACAGTCCTCTGTTTGATGGTGTCCTCTATTCAGAGGGCTGTCCAGTCCAAGTCCAGTTTAAATATAAAGAGCCATAAGAAGAGAGAGCAAGCAAGGGCCTTGAAGTTGCCCATCCATAGTTAGCACCTGGACAGCAGACTCAGCAGGTACACAGGTCACCTGGTCACGGTCTTCCCCACTATGGTGAGATGGTCTTTCTAAATTTGTATGTATACAATGGTATGCACATTTTATGCAACTCTGTGTCCTCTTTTATCCTCTTCTTTGGTGAAAGAAGCCTGAAATAGAGTGAACTCCTAAACATGCTTAGCTAAAAGTCATTCAGTGGAACTTCTCTCTTAGTAAACATGTTCAGGATCAAGATGTTAAGTATTTTTAAAAGAGAAACCTGACATTTTACTGTTATCACTGACAGATCAAACACCATCATCACCACAAGAACAACAATGTCCTTTCCCCTACTCTCTGCAATGAAGGCTACTTAAGTTTATGTGATGATTAAATGTTCTGCAACTTTTTTTTTAGTTTGATATGGATGAATTCTTCCCAAGGCAGGTTAAAGGAAGGGATTTTAAAAAAGAAAAAAAATCTTTCCCCAAAAGGATTAAAAAGCTAGATAAATGACCATCATGGAGGTCATTGTAGCAAGAAGTTAAAAAAAAAAACCCTCAGTCACTCACACTCTAAAGGATTACTTTGATACTTTACTTTTTTGACTTAAGAGAATAAGAACATTTTTTTTATTCCACTAAGAAAGCAGATACAGCTTAACTAGGCAGTCACCCCTCAGCCAATCAGAATTTCAGAGGGTTTTGCCTTCCCTCCAAATATGGGACAAAATTCTTTCTCAAAAACCATTTTAGGTCATTATTCCAGGGAGTTATTAGGTTGGAAAACAGCTTCCAGGCAAATGATGCTATTCACAAACCTTTTACACCAGAAATAATGGTTGGATTATTTCTGCCTCGCAAGTAGTCTTGAGGTCTGATTTCTTTTTATTTTTGGAGTTCCTACACAAAAGGCAACATTCCTTGCTGTTGAGTAATAATACAGAACAGTTTAAAGGTGAAAGGAACCTTAACGCTGAATAGAGAGGTGGTTATTAAAGTTACAAAAGTGGAAATAAGAGCAGGTTGTTTTGAATTGGGAAAAAGAAGATCCTAAGTTTCTTTGGATTTTTCCACCCCGACTGCCACTCCCCACTTTCCTCACACTGTTCTTCTCCGCTGCCAAGGATGATTGACTTCCTGAATCCCATTTCATGCATTAATCATATGAAGGGGTCTCTATGAGGGATGTGTGAGGAACCCAATAGGTTTTAAATTTTTTCCCTCGATTCATCCCCACGAATTCCATTCCATCAACCCTGCACTGGCAGCGACTTGATCTGACGTGAGTCACACCAGCAAGCAATTTGTGTTATTATTTAAAAAAAATAAATTAAAAAAAAGCTGGGAAATTTGTGCAAAATTTGGGCCTCCACTCTGCAATTTGCGCAAATGTGTGCGAATTGTGGAGCTGAGGCCCGAATTTTGCACAAATCTGAAATTAACTGTCAGAAAATTCAAGGTGGCCAAGGTGGAGTGTGTGCATTTGCAATGAGAGGAGGATGCCTCCATACGTCTCATGTTAAATGCTACAATAAGAACAACAACCGACTCAAATGGAACAAGTTGGTCCCAATTTGTGCGCACCGTGATGTGTGCAAATTGTGCTAGCGATACGCAGTTCTTAGCTCCAAATTTGCATAAATATTTTGAGCCATTGCGCAGAAGCTGGAAAAAAAATCTGACTTGGCCCACTTTGGGCCATCAGGTTGGAAATGTGTCAAAAGTCCGTTGAGCTCAAACAGAACAAGTTTTCCAGTGTCACACATCCCTAACTATGTCAGGGCTCTGCAACCTTGGGTACCCAGATGTTGCTGGACTACAGCTCCCATAATCCCTTGCCATTAGCCATGCTGGCTGGGTATGCTGGGAGCTGTAGGCTAGCAACATCTGGGGAACCAAGGTTGGAGAGCCCTGCTCTAATCACAGCAGTACTATAAACCCCACAGGCTTCCCTGCATCCACTGTTGATGACCATGTGTACTGAGCATGGGCACTTGCAAGTTGGAAGCCTATGTGGGTAGACCTCTACATGTGTAGGCATCCCTCTTCCAGATGTGCATGCTCAATGTAGAGGTCTACATGTAGAGGTCTACATGTAGTCTACATTGGGTGCGGGGACAGGGAAGCCACATGATCTCAGGAGCGGAGCCAGTCCCGCTACCCCATGATAACATGGCAATCCCTTCATACAATTAAAATGTGAACAGGGCTTCAGCATCGTCAAAATCCTCTTAAAACATCTTAGACCCCTTCTACATATTTCTCCTATGCCATAGGTGGAGTATTTCTTTTATTGGACAAATCCTACTGCCACCTACCAGAATCTACCACAAGATGATCGCCAAAATAAAGGGGGAAGAGACCCATTTAGCCCATCTTGAGTTTCTCGGAAGGATTTAAATGGGATCAATAAAGAAATCCAAGATAATTCACATTTAAATAGGTGTTCCAAAAACTGCAGATCGAAACAAGGATCTCTTCCATCACAGAGTTAAGAAAAAATATTATGGAGAAAGAAAACAAAGGGAACAGTAACAATGCAGCTAAGCAGTTCAAATCTTCTAATTTATGTAGAATGGATTATTACTTGGACAACTTGACCCCAGGCAAAAGTTCCTCAGCTGAGAAGATTTACAATCTAATTATGCAGCAAGTTCTGCTGTGACAGTTTGGGTCTTCTATTACATTACATTAGATTAGCTAAAATAGCTGCCTCCTCACTCTCCTGGCGTTCCATGCCCTCCCATCTTCTGTATCTCTGTAGTGTTCCTTTGCTTTGGGTAAAAAATACTGATGCTGCCTTCTTACAAAGAGCAGCAGTGGGATTAAACCGCCCGTGCCTTCCATGTCCTGCAATTTGGGTACTCGCTCTCAGCCGACTGACTTTAAAGGACCATCAAAGTATTTTTCATAATTTTTCCAATGACCATTTTTGCTTTCTTCCCCAACCCCCCAACCGCTCCCCCCACAACATCCTGTCCACAAATAACTCTATGGAAGCCTGAAGCTAAAATCTGTTTTGTTCCCCATGATTCACGCGCACAAACACATTGGCTTGCTATGGGTACAGTGGTGCTGAAATTTTCATTTCTACATATATTGTAGAGCAGTCTTCTCCAGCCCAGTGTCTTCTGGATGAGTCATAGCACAACTCCCATCATCACCAGCCACCTTAGCTGGATATGATGGGAGTTGTAGTCCAACACATCTGGAGGGCACCAGGCTGGAGAAGACGGTTGTAGAGTATTGGGCTTACATATGATGCTGCCTTATACTGCTCCACACCATTGGGCCATCTAACCTATTGTGGCTGGTGGTGCCTTTCCAGGGCCCCAGGAAGAGTTATTTCTTTCCCAACCCTGCTACCCAAGATCCTCAGCAGGGCTGGCTGGCTCTGCAAGCCTGAGCTTCATTTGAGAACAGAAAGGGGTGTGGACCAAAGGTGGCATTAGTGAGTTTCTTCAAGTCCCTTACCCTGTGTCTGTGTGAGATATTGGATGCGGGTGCATAGCTTGCCACTGAAGAGGTGAGAAAGGCGATTCACTGGCTTCCATGTCTATCTCTCAGCCTCAGTCTTCTCTAGCTGGAAAAGGGACTAAGGGCCAAAACAGATGTGATAGAAGCTGTGTGTAAAACACTTGGCCAGAGGCAGTGTTAGGGAGGGCCACTAGGACTGGAGCCCCGAATCTTTCATTTGGAGCCCTGAATCTCTAGGAGGCCATCTGCCCCACCACCCTGCCGTCCAGGGACACTTGCTGAAAGAGAGGTACAGGGGCCCTGATGAACTATGCCGCATCGGATCCCCCTGGATTAGCTGCCCTTTTGCCCACAAGTGCTTCACCTCCTGCACCCAACCCCTGAATCTTTCAGCCTTAATTTTTTTTTTCTGAAACCAAATGCCCTCCTCTCCCCTGTCCATACATCCCTTTTTACAAATAGGGGTGTCCTTAGGAGACAACAGGGTCCTTTACACTCACACAGAGAGAGACTTTAGAGCATATGTAAATTAGCACATTGAAATGTGTGCTCTTTTTTTTTTTGTACTGTGGGCCCAAGCCTCAGATCTTTTCAGCACTGCCCCTGCACTTGGCAGTTTAAGCATTCCATGTGTGCCCCATCCCATATAGAGGCACTTACCACATGACCTGGCCAATTCACATATGGCGTTAATATACCAGCAGTGCCCCTGTCCAGGCCACTGCTCGTATGTGAACTCCGGATGCAAATGAGTTGACTTACCGGTATGTGGAAAACACATTCTGAAATCATAGGGCTCACATGGAATGCTTATCTGTGGGGGCTGCCATGTCCGTTTTGGCTCTAATGATGCAGTGTGTGTGTGTGTGTGTGTGTGTGTGTGACCGCTAAACATCAGCATTCACCAACTTACTTAATTATGTGTCTCTGTGTTATGTGTGTGTACTATCTCTGTGCGCATCTGTGTCTCTGAGTGTGTGATATATGACAATTTAAAAAGATTTGCCACCTGTCAGTAAACATGATTATTTCTACACAATAATGATCAAGGCTGAAGGCTGGCACTCACACATATATTATTGGCTGGTATCACCACTTATCCATAGAAAGAAAGACGTTAGCTCTAATTAACCACATTGGGTTTAGACAGTCGATACATCAAAAAAACAAACATGAAGTGGTTCATTCTCAAAGGCTGGTAACCTCTTGTCACCCCAAAGGCCCTAAAGTCAAACTAGAAGTCAGTTATTACTCTGTGACCCTTAATTATTCAGAAAGAGTTCAGGAACTCACAAAAATATTTTATTCTCCCTATAAAGTAGACATTTCGCTGTCTAGATTTGTGACCTCACTGATGGGTAAAAGTGATTTCTTGTTTGATAAACTCACTTAGAAGTGAAGGCTGATTAATTGCAGTTAGTAGACAAAGGTGACTCAGATTGCTGCTGGACATAAAAAGAAACCTTTTATATACAATGGTATATTCAAATATATACTGATGGAAAAGGCCACTCTGTGATTGTCAATGAAATGGGGCAGAGTGTCCTTCAGAGCACAAGCCAAACACTTTGGATTATGTAATAGCAAAACTGGTCTTTTCTTTTATGCGCTATGCATAAAGCTCGGTCTGCAATGCAGCATGGAGTGGTAGAGTCCTGAGGTGGCAGAATGGACTGTACCACTTCAGATTGCATGTGGGGGGATATGACTTTTAAATTCTTTCCCAAGTAACATGGATGGTGGGCTGCATAGGCATTTGGTTCTTATGTCTGCATAGGGGAAGCCTACATATCTGCATGTAAGCACCCCTCTCCCCATTTTTATAAACCAAAGGCAGAGCTTTTATTTAAAAGGGATTGTTTATTGATTTTTAAAGAATATGGAATGCTACCCAGCCCATCTCTGGCTGTGGGCTGTGAGTGGAAACTGTGGACTGCCTCTCTCCTTGTGTCATGTATAAGGCATTAGAGCCATTCCGCAAAATAAATTCAGGATTAAACCCTGAAACAGAGCGCCATCTTCTATGCTGTTAAAAAAAAAAAAAAGCAGCACTGTATTAGAGTGGAAAACACAATCTATTGTTGTATCTGTATTGTTCAAACAGGATCACCTTTTCTATTTTTCTCTTTTGCGTTTTCATATCCCGACACCTCCGTGATGCTCACCCTCCACGGTACATGCAGTGGGTATGTTTGTGTGTGTCCTTCCCAGTGATGCTGAGAGGTGGGTGTTCTCACTCTCTGGGGTCTTGAAAGCAGAGAATCAGGAATGCAGTCATCAGCAAGGAAAGCGCTAAAAAAATAAAACCGAAACATCGGTTACCAGTTGACATATGTGCATGACATATATGGCACAGTAGGGCTGCCATCCAATGAAAGAGATCTCTGCTCATTAATCATATTAGTTTAAGCAATTACTGCATTTCAATTTGCAGTGGAGTAAAAGCAATAGTTTGGAAGCAAGCAAGCAAGCAAGCAAGCAAAAACCCTTTGTTTTCAGATAGTGTCTTCATGTGATGTGGAAGGCATCATCTCACAGAGACATTTTGTCTTGAGAGAAGGAGGAATGTGTTCCTCTTAAGATGATGCTAGGCCAGCCATTTGCAGTTTTTATAAATATTTGTACTTTATATAGATATAAGAGCTGGCCTCCTTTCACCCTGTTTCAGGGTTCACTTTTATTTGGGAGGTGGGGGGCATTTCAAGTGAACCTTGAAACAGGGTGAGGGGTGGCGTGAATTGATTAACACCTCTTTTTGGAGTGGTGGTGGGAGAAGCCGGATGAATACATTTTGCTGCCTGAGGCAGAGCAGCAGATGGGGCCCAACACCCAGCCATGTCAAGGGGCACAGTACCCAAAGCCAGCCATGTTATTTTGGCACATGAGGCAGAAAATCGTACAAGCACCTCTTCCTCATCCCAGACAGTCAAAATACAGAAACAACAAATTAAATAAATGACAACTTGCTGCCCTTTCATGGCACCCCAAATCTGCTGCCTGAGGCGGCTGCCTCACTCTGCCTAAGGGTAAGGCTGGCTCTGGGGACTGGCTTACATGGTGGCAGGGATCCTCTTCTCCTCTTTTTTTTTTTTTTTTTACATTTTAAAAGCTGCTGGTATCAGGACCAGAGCTCTGGCTGCCGCCCTCCTTCCTTCCCAGAATGCCTCTGGGAATTACAGTAGCGGACATGGTGGCATCACTCCCAGAGTGCCTCTGGGAAGGAAAGATGGCAGCAGCCAGAGTTCCACTCCCACTACTGTGCTGCTGAAACAGTAGCTCCCAATACAGCACCTGAGAATAGACCAGCAAATTGGGTGGGGGGGCATACACAGAAGCCATGCCCCCCTATGCTGACACACGCACTGGCCACAGCACCCGGCAGCCACACATTAAGTGGTAGTGTGTAAGGCGGGGTGTGTGTGTTGAGAATCTTTCAGCCCGAGGGCTGAATTCAATTTCAGAGACGCTGTCAGGGCCTGCTTTCCAGTTGTGGGTGGGGCCACAAGAAGGGATGGGGCCGAAGGAGCCAAAAATATTTTTAAAAAAACACCAGGAGATTTGAGCTTAAAGCTCTTCCTGCCAGTAACTTCACCTTAGGAGAGGCATTTCACCCTTTAGAATGGATTTAAAAAAAAAAACTGCACAAAAGCTGTGGAACCACACAAAATGATTGGTGGTTGGGAGAAATGTGGTGGTCCAGGGGAAGGAGGTGTGGCTGTCTGAGGAACCCCAAAGGGACAGATTGGTACCTCAGGAGGGTCAGACGACTTTGGACCCATAGAGAAGGAAGGCTGGGCAGGGCTTACAGAGGTGCACACCGACAGTGGAGGCTGGCGGCTCCAAGGTCAGGGGGGCGGTTCATCCACTCTGGGTTTTAGTCTGAACTGTAAAGGAGCTATCCATGGTGCTGAACCCTAGCCCGAAATAGGTTCAGCGCCATCGATAGCTCCTTTAAAGTTCAGACTTCAACCCGGGGTGGATAAACCGCCCCACTGACATGGGAGCCACCAGTCTCGACTGCACACAGACCTCCTGTCCTGATCCATATCGAGTTCTAGTGTGCTACTTGGGCATGCGTCTAGGAAAAGGACAGCCCTCTATTGCCCCCTAAAGTGATTTTTCCATGTTCAGATAGAACACCTGCAGGGGACTGGATTCCTCCATATACATTCCATAGATACAAGTAAAAGTTAGAAGTAGACATGGAGACCATCCCCTGGATTGCCAAAATGTTTAGCAATAGGTTTCTCCCCTGTTCAACGTGTGTGTGGGGACTGCAATCTGTTTTTCCAACCTGAGTCATTTATCCCCTATTAGATAAAAGTATAATAGACTATACCAAAAGGGTCAGTGGCCTTCCATTTAATGATATTGCCAGCACCAATCTACATTTTCCCCCCCAGCAGCATCCCACAACACAGTATAAATGGCTGATCTCTTCACAATAACAGCTGATTTCTATGTATTAAGCTAAAAAGGTCACCATTTTCTACGGCTGGGCCGCCCCGCGCTATTGATAATTTTATGCATAAACAAATGGCAAATTTGTGCCACATAAATATGCATTAGCAATTACTTTTTCCTCGGGCAACGCTCACCGCATGCAAATGTGTCCCTCATAGGGCTCGGTGGCTTTTGTTTTAGCTCTTGAGCAGCCAAACAAAAGAGCACAATAAACAGTTTCTTTTTTTGTTAATGGTAATCAATAGGAAATGCTAATCCAAAGGTAAATGGCAAGAAACTTGTTTGAAAGGGGGGGAAGCAGCAAAAAAAAAAAAAAAAAAATGAAACGAAAAATTGAAGGGGAAAATATTGCATGTACATCCTCCACATTTAATACCTATTTCAACTGGAGGGAAAGAAATATCAAAATGGCTAAATTACTCTTCAAATGGTAACAGACAGGCTGGTGTTAAAACAGACATCAGATGGAGAAAGTAGAAAAAATACACACAAGCTAAGTAAACACCAAAAAGGACAGACACTCACAGGGAAGGGGGGGGGGTTGGAGAAAAGGGTAGGGATATATTCAGAATTTTGAAGGTAATTCATAGTTCTCATCAGTTTCTTTTCTTTTGGAATTTTCACAGAGCCTTCTGGGTTTTATTTTAAAATATACCTACTTATAAGAAAGTCACAGTCTTGAAAAGTAGTTAACTTTATACAATGGGCAGAGTGATCCTATGCCCCCTAGACAGCGTCTAAGGCCACTGGATGCGTCGGGTTCCCAGATCCGAGGTCGGAAACAGAGCACCAACCTGGAGCTGGGTATCCGCGCTTGGATCTCCCTCCCCCCCCCCCCCGCAGCCAGCATGGAAAGAACCATGTTGGCTGCTTCTCTGAGGTCATAAAAGTTGGAGAAGGGTTAAAGGGAGTGTTCCAGGGGGAGGGGGAGGGGAAGAGACCGGGACTGCCAGGATATGTCATATCCTGGCAGCACTCTAGCTTCCTGCCCTCCCCCTCAAAAGCGCTGCAGCTAGATGGCTGAAAACAGCGGTCTAGCTGACCTGCAGGATGGGAGATGGCCTCTGCCACTTCCCCTGCCCTGCGTAGGATGCCCATACTCCTCCAAGTTTGGAGGCTTATGGGCATCCTGATCGGATTGCACCCTTACAATTGAGTGACTCTATAGCACTATGCAACATCCCCATGTGCCCGGTTGCCAGTTAGACCTTCACGCCTTATCAGGGTTTCCAATTGCGGGAGCTCTGTAAGCACATTCCACTGAATGGTCTTACAGAGCCCTTTTCAGATCTTTGCACTCAACGTGAAAAGGTCTAAGTGGCAGCCAGGGACATTGCGGGTGGGCCTTACAGGTGCACCCACATCCCCTCTCCACTTTTGCCCTGCATGCAAGCAGGCAAATGCCTGCACGGGGCTTATATAGCAGTATTATCCCCAGCTAAACCAACCCAAGTTATATAGGTAATGAGCGATGCCCCATTTTAGATGAAATCTGAAACCTGTGGTGTTCTAAATCATTTCATTTATACCACATGAACTTACTAACTGTGTTATCTGAATCAGACGGCGCATAGATTATTTTGGCGTATGCAACAGTGCCAATACATTCTGCAGACAGCCCAATTTTATTGTATGCCCTTTAGATTCTCTCTACACAACAATCAGATCTTATGACTATGACTATGATCTTATGACTATGGCAAGGCAGAGTCAGTTATAACAGCAAAGGGCAGTGGTATAAGCAGGAACCCCTGCTTAATCAAGTTGAATTAATTCTTGACTTCAGAAGACACAAAAAGGTGTCTTGTGGCATCTTAAGGACTGATAGATTTATTTTGCAGACTTGAGCATTGCTGCAAAATTCGCCCAAGGCCATTTTTTCATATATTTTTTTACCAAGGGGCTGGACTTGGCACAAAATTACTGGAATCCACCATGGGTTCCACCTGGTTTCAGAGAGTCCTGCATCACGGGGGACTTTGCAGAGGGTACTAACAAGGCAGCCCAGGTACTGAGAGAACCTTCTGCATTCTGAAAGGGCAGCAGTGTTAGTTTCTTATTGCAAAATGGCTGAAGAGTGCTGTGGCACCTTAACACCAAAAGATACATGGCAAAGATAAGTTTTTGTAGATTACACCTCATAAATACTTCAGCTGCAATAAATCTTATTTATTATAAGATAATCTGGCTAGAATCCAGATGTGGTTTGGGAAATTCTCCAGAAAGCCACACACAAACTTCAGAAGCCTGGATTTCTCTTCCAGATTTCACTTATCACTAAAATTAATTAAGATGCAAGGCACAATCCTAGATAGAAAAAAAGGCCTACAACTCCCAGCATGCCCCAGCCAGTCACGCTGGGAGTTGTAGGCCTTTTTTTCTTTCTAAATTTGCATAGGATTGCACCCTCAGTGTATTAAAAAGTAACATTGAGAAAGCTCTCTCAATACACTGTATTTTAATCCTGCAATTTCTGTATCTTTGTGTAGAAGATATGGCTACGCAACCCATGATTTGAAGGATGATGCCTTCCCTCTCACACACTGAAACATTATCTCCTGTATTTATTTCTGTTCTGGTCAGATCTACCTTAAATGAAGCCTCATAAATGTCATTACTAATTAAGATAATATATCCAAGAACTAGGAATATTAAGTCTCACAAATCTCCAAGTCCAATATTCTGCCTTTTCGATTACATAGACTCCCCAAGAAAAAGTTCTCCCCACTGGTTGTAGCTACCGAGTGACACCATTTTGTTCAGGATTTACCCAGCTCTCATTTTCCAGACTGAACATGGAGGTGGATGCAATCTGCAGTTGAAGGCTCTACATTTCTGCCCTTGCAATGTGACTGGTGGACCAAAAAATATGTGTTTGACAGCATGCATACATTTGAAAAATGTGCTTGAAAAAATACATGCTTTTGAAAAATGCACACATGTGCTTTAATCAATGGGAGGAGAATGCATACATTTCAAAGATGCACACAGTTGATAAACACATTTAGAAAAATACACATGAAGATATACGGTACATGGATTTTCATGTGCAAGGGAAAAAAACAAAGCTCGCAATCTGATACGGACTCAAGTTGCAACACGCTTCGAGAATGAATTCAGAGAACCTTAGCAAGCACGGGTTTTGCTGATTCACACATCACTGCACAGAACATGATAGAAATAAGTGGGATGAGCCAAAAGTACTCATGGTTTTTCACAATTTTCAACAGTGTTTTAAAACACTAGTTTTTGGGGGGTGGGGTGGATTGGTACTTCTTACAAGATATTTGCCTATTCATTTACATTTCCCTCATTCACCCTCTTTCTCAATTGCCTTCAAATGCTCTCAGTGATATCATCACATAGCTCCATTTGATTGGCTACAGAGTATTTTGACATCATCCCATTCTCAGTATGGTCCCTGATTGGCAATGTAAGAACATAACATTATTCTGTTCATGGCTTGTTCCCTGATTGGCTGGCTTCAGCCCTGTGTCTAATTCATTAAAAACAAAGTAGTAACATGGGGGGGGGGTGGAATGGTGTCACAGCAACCAGCAAAACAGTGGTGGATGATGTGGTAAAATAACTTTCCCAATCTGTGTTTTCTGAAATCTTTCTACTCCACCCAAATAAAAATAGCTAACACATGTTACTAGTCCTCAGGGCAGAAACTCATTGTTTTACTCATTCTACTAAAGTCCCACGTACAGTGATGGTGCTAGGTAAAGAAATAAATCTTCATTGGAAATCACACAGTAGTCCAGTACTGAGGGTTAATGCATCTTTTGGACTTAATACAGTGTTTTGTTAAAATATATATTTGATCAAAAAATACAAAGGTCTCCCAAGGTCAATCAGAACAGGGGGAAAAGGCATGGACTGGTATGCTAAAGAGACAGTGTGTAAATTGTCTGAATGTCACAACTCTCACGGATATTCCTACAGCCGCTCTAACTTCATTTAGCATGGTTAGAATCCCTGTAACAGGAGGGCAATTATGAGTTCATGGTAAGCAAATCTGGTACCGTATTGAAATGAAGAGATACAAATTGATTGGCTAATGCTTACCTCATTCGCAGCCAACTTTGGAATGAATTACACCAGCAGGAGAAAGCGTTAAAAGTAGACCTAGATCAAAATTTCTCCAGAAGACATTTTTGTTTTGTTTTTTGAGAAAACGTCTCAGATTTTTCTTTTCCTCACCCAGTTTACAGAACTTTCTCCAAAACTTTCCCTGCTCCCCACAATGCCCAGGAATGCTGCTAGAGCTGGGGCATCGTGGTGAAGCAAAATGGTGTCCAGGCTGCCAATGCAGTCACTGCTGCCGGCATTTGATGCTGTTGTAGCAGTAGCAAAAAACAAAAGAAAGAAAAACCAGACCCTTGGGGGGGAAAGAAAGAAGCTGTGCTACTGCCATTGCCAGTGGTGAGCCCCACCCTTGAGACACTGTTGGAGAAATCCTCCTCCCCTGGAGGAGAAATTCAGTGAAATGGTCTGGTCGATTTATCTGGCCACAAATAAGGTGAAGAAATTCAAGATGCCATTTGCACGCATGGAACTTAAAACCAGTTCAGAACTCTCCCCAGCAAGCAATCTGATCTTAGCATGGAATGTCTTTTGTCATGTTACCTGTGCAAACAGTCAAGATTTTGCCTTTGAGCTAAAACCTGAAGAGAAAAGGGTGTACAGGGGATTTTTAAATTATTTTTTTTACATTGAAAACTTGTACAGAAGCAGTTTGGGGCCAAAGCTGAATGTAAATCAGGAGGCAAGATAGGAACACAATGCTCCGCATTGTTATCTTTTCTCTTAGCCTCTAACTTCAATGCCATACCATATTTGTGGGCAATAGTTCAAAAGAAGCCTGTTTTTAGAAGTTGCCGAACAACCCTACATTTAATTGCGGAATGTATTTAAATGTCAGAGTGTGTTGGAGCACCCTCCCACCTTTTTTTCTTTTTTAAGACAACCACACATAAAAAGCCATCTTAAGAGTTAAAACTTCCAGATAAAAGTATCTTATTTCTTCCCTGATTCCAGCCTTCAGAGCGATTATCATTTGAAACAGTAATCCTACAGCAGAGTGACAGAGCTGTCACTGATAGAGAGTCTAAATACAGTGTTTAGGTAGTTTTATATGCCACACACAAGGGGAGGGGGAGAAAAACCTCTGACAAATAATTGATAATGCAGATGCTGGCACATTTGCATGATTGACTTCCAAGACAATTGAATCTCTCCCGGTTGGCTTCCACAACATGATAGCTGTGCCATGTTGTAAAGAAGTTTAACTCTCAGAGCTGAAACAAACGGATACATGTTTCCCCATTTTGTCAATATTATTCACATATCGAAACCCCTTGGTGAACCCCTGAGAACCTGTTTGGGCACCTCTGCTTGATACAAGCTGACACAACAATAATCGTAAGAATGGTCTGTGAGGGAGGGAACTACAGCATCTCTGCAAGTGCCAGCTGAGACCCTGTGCCAGTTTTAGGCATCCATTAAAGGATCAGAATGTGCATTCTCTTTGAAGGTGTTTCCCGTTGTGCCAAGAGATTAAATCACAGCTCTACAGGCGGAAGGAGCAACACGTTCTCTCACTGAGTACACAGCTAAGTATGTAAGAAAATAAGAACTACCCATGCAGGACCATACCAAGATCCATCTTGTCTAACAATCAGGTGCCCCTGGGAAGTTCAGAAGCACTGTGAAGAATAACCATGGTTTGCTTGGGATGGTGACCACGTGGGAACAGCAACCACACTGCTCAGGTAACATAGCAACCAACTGCTGGACATTATTAAAGGAGACCTCACTAGCGTATCAAGCCTACTAGTTCCTGTGATGGTTAGGTCCTTCTAAGTAAATGTACGCTGGAAGGAACAACTAGTAATATGCAGAAAGGAGGTTTATGGCCTTAGAAGGGAAAGCTGGACAGTTTACAAAATGGAATTTCAGTTTGTAGCTAGCTTAAATTCATTTGATTGATGATTGATTGAGTCAAACCTGACACAGAAAGCAGTGAAACGAACAACACAGCTAAGTTCTGAGCACAAGGAGGTGGGACATATGCTCCAGTTGTCCCTGTTATATGGTGGTCATGTATCTCCTTTTACAGTGGGTGGTCCTCCATTTGAAGAGCTGCCAGAGGGCTGTCCTCTATTTGAAGGGCTGTCCTCCTGCCCAATTCCAGTATAAAGATAAAGAGTCGTAAGAACTGTTGCCCATCAACAGTTCGCACCTGGATAGCAGACTGAAGAGGCAGGGACACAGGTCACAGTGTACTACACTACGGTGAGATGCCCTGTATGTCTATTTAAATGATAATTACGATTTCTAAATTTGTACCTATACATATAACTTAGTATATACAGTTTTAAGCAATTTTGTCCCCCCCGACTTTTTTTGGTTGAGGTGTTTCCTCTGTTTCATCAGAGATAGTTATGCTTCCTGCAAAAAAAAAAAATCAAAAAAAAACAACATCCCTGTTTTGCTTCTATTTTATCTCTAATGGAGCTCTTTCTTGATTCTCAAGAACCACTTCATCTGTAGTACAATTCCATGCATGTTTACTCAGAGGTCAGTCCCACTGTGTGCAATAGGGCTTGCTCCCAAGTAACTCTGCATCGGTTTGTAGCCTTACTCATTTGGTTGTCGAAGGCTGGACTCCAGAGAAGCAAAACCTCACTGGAAATTTGCAGGTGGTTTAGGGATTCGCCCAAGTAAAATCTTGCCAACTTTACCCATCATGCTTAACAACATTTATTTATTTATTTTATTTTATTTATATCCTGCCTTTTTTCCTCTTCCAAGGAACCCAAGGTGGCTTACATAATCCTCCTCCTCCTCCTCCACCACCACCACTCCATTTTATCTTCACAGCCACCCTGTGAGGTAGGTTAGGCTGAGAGTTGGCGACTGGCCCAAAGTCACCCAGTGAGCTTCACCGCCGAGTGGGGACTAGAACCCGGATCACCTGAGTCCCAGACCAACACTCTCACCACACTGCCTCAATATGTATGCTTGCATTGCCGAACCTCATTTCATCAGCAAGGGACATTGTGTCGTCCCCCCCCAACCCTTTGCTGTAAAAACCTCAGAGTAGCATCTTGAGGTAAGAACCTAAGAAAATTATTAGTGCTACATTTCGGTCTCCTCCTCGCCATCCATCCCTGATGACTTTCGCCTGAGTCCTTAACATTAATATCAAATACTACGTTCAGAGCTGAGAAGCAGGGAAAGCACTCCCCCCCCAAAAAAAACGCCTCCCAACCGCCCCGGTGAAAGCTTTTAAATGCCTCATTTCCATCTCCTTAGCTTAGCCAGTAAAGGACAGTTTCATAAGGAAATCTGAACACCTCCAAGCAACTGCTGATGAAAGTGTCCAGGATCAAATTAGCTCACCAGCCTCAATCCAAACTGGCAGAGCAGCAAATTCTATTTCTGGAATATGGCCTATAATATCAGTCTGCAACAGGTCTGACTGAACATCCACCTGCTAGACCTAGCTAGGCCTATCACATCCCAGGTTCTGTTGTTAGGTTTTGTCATTTTCTTTTCTAGGCTGATCCTTCTCACACGGTGACAGTGAGGTTAGTGTCATCACATTCACAGTTGTGCTTGCTCGCTGGTTTTAGGGGCTTTCAGTAGGTCAGGAGAAGGGAAGGGTTGGATTTATGTTCATGTTGAAAATTCCCCCTTCAATGAGAGAGAACATTTTGGCAAAGAAGAAGGGAAACAAGGCAAGAAAACACAAATCAATGTTTTTCAAAGCATTCATTATATTTATATCCTGCCTTTTTTCCCTGTAAGGAACCCAAGGCAGCTTACATAATAATCCTCCTCCTCCTCTCCAATTTATCCTCACAACAACCCTGTGAGGCAGGTTAGGCTGAGAGTCAGCGACTGGCCCAAAGATACCCAGTGAGCTTCATGGCTGAGTGGGGACTAGAACCCAGATCTCCTGAGTCCCAGGCCAACACTCTCACCACTACACCACACTGGCTCCACAACAAATGTGAACAACCCTTTGAGGTAGATTATACAGAGAGATAGTGACTGTCCCAAGACCCAATGAGCTTCATGGCTGAGTGGGGATTTGAACCAAGGTCTCCCCAGTCCTGGTTCAATACTGTAATCCAGCCTCCCCAACCTGTGGCCCACGCCAGCAGATATGTTGGATGGCAACTCCCATCATTCCCTGCCAATGGCCATGCTGCCTGGGAAAGCTGGGAATTGCAGTCCAACACATCTGGACGGCACCAGGTTGGTGAAGGCTGCTCTAACCGCTATATCACACTGGCTCAGGTCTGTACTGTCTGGACAGACGGTGAGGAGGAGCATCACTTTCCTGTTCTCCTGGTTTACTGTTGTTGTGAGGATAAAATGGAGAGGAGGAGGAGGAGGAGGATTATGTAAGCCGCCTTGGGTTCCTTGCAGGAAAAAAGGCGGGGTATAAATATGATAAATCAATCAATAAATAAAATGTGGTTAAATGTGGTTCATGCCTTGGTCTCCTCTCGCCTAGACTACTGTAATGTGCTCTATGTGGGGTTACCCTGGAAGACGATTCGGAAGTTGCAGCTGGTACAGAATGCAGCAGCTCACCTAGTTAAAGGCTGCTGCTGACATGATCACATCACTCCAGTGCTCAAAGAGTTGCACTGGCTACCAGTTTGCCGAGCCGAATTCAAGGTGTTGCCATTGACCTTTAAAACCCTGTACGGCTCTGGTCCAGTTTATCTCAAGGAGCACCTCCAGCAACATCAAGTAGATCGCTCAAGATCTGCCATGGACGGCCTTCTCCCTGTCCCATCAGCCAGAGAAACCAGGCTGGTGGGGACTAGGAGGAGGGCCTTTTCTGTGGCAGCCCCCGATTTATGGAACTCTCTCCCCAGTGACCTCCGCCATGCCCCTTCCTTGATTAGCTTCCGCCGTGCATTAAAAACGTGGCTTTTCAGGCGGAATATGGGATGGGTTAGAAGTTTTGTACTGTTTTTAATTGTGTTTTATACTGTGTGTGTGTGTGTGTGTGTGTGTGTTCCCCCACCCCTTTATTGGATTGTACATCGCTCAGAGTGGCCGGATGTCTGGCCAGATGGGCGATTCATAAATATAATAAATAAATAAAATAAATAAAATAAATAAAATAAATAAAATAAAAATTGTCCTGAGCAGCGGGTAGGATGTTAAAGTGAGCCCAGGCAGGTGAGCCAACTATCCTGGGATGAGCAATTTCATCTTAATCATTTGGATCATCTTGCCAGTTCATAAAGAGGAATTTACTGCCGTTTTAAGCCATGTTACCCTGGTTTCTACACCAAAAACGCGGCGCGGGGTTCCGTCGCGTCACTTCATGACAGCCGGAAATGATGCGACGGGAGCCCCTGCTGCCGGCACGGCGGCGTGGCGGCTCGAGTGGAGAGACGAGCGGGCACAAGGTAAGGCCTGCGAGTCTCAGGGGGGCGAGCGGGGCCGATTTTGGCCTCATTCCAGCCCCCCGACATTCGCGGTAACATCCCTATTTACTGCACAATCAGTGCAGATGTGTGACAGAATGATCATCAGTATCCTTACCACCCAGTCTGCCAGCATACCTGGTGGTTCCACGCACACAGCGCCAGCATCAATGGTCAGCTAGCTTGGGCAACTGCTGAGGGCCCACACCCCGGCAAAGGGCCTACTGACAAGACCCCCCTGGACCTGCTCCTCCTCTTCCCCATGGCAACCTGCTTGTTCACCCTCCTCTCGCTCCGGCCCAGACAATGGCGATGCTGTGAAGAAAGGATAAGCAGTAGGTGCCATTGCTTATTCGCTCATTGGCTCTCTGCCTGGCAAGCAAGCAGGTGGTAGTAGCAAGGAAGAGGAGGCGGAGGGGGAGCAGCTCTCAACAATACTGGTAGAAAGGAAGACTTGCTAAGGGAGGGGGGCCACACACACAACGTTACTACCTGAGTCAACTTTTGGCCTAGACAGGGGCCACATGGCGACTTACAAGTAAAACTTTAAAACCATTTTCACTTTAAAAAACAAAAACAAACCCACACCTTTAAAACATCACAAACAGCAGAATTAAGAACAGGAGAAAATCTTATATAAACTGAGTGCAGAGCTAAGACATTAAGAAAATCGAAAGAAAAAACTATGTGGAACAAAAAAAAGTGTTATAAACCTACCTGGAACTGAACTGAGAAGGCGCCAGTCTAACTTCCTCACAGAGAGAGTTCCACAGATAGGGTGCTAGCACAGAGTAGGCCCTATCCCATGTTCCCAACTTAAGGTGCAATCCTATGCATATTTCAACAGAGAAAAGGCCTACTGGCCAGGGCATGCTGGGAGTTGTAGGCCTTTTCCCTGTCTAAAACATACAAGAAGGGGCTATATTAGAAATCCTGACTGGAACAATACCCAGAAACTAAAAAGTCAAGAATGTGTGATAACAGAAATTATAACCAATAGAAGTGTATTAAAATAGACCCAATTTAAAATTTACTATCCAAGTTACAAAGATATACAAATTAATATATAAAAAACATATAATGTCTAAAAGCAGATAGGCATACAAAATATCACGTGCTGTCAAGCCTCGAGGGCTGGAAATAGTGGTGAATATCTTTTCTGACCGAAGGACTATTATCTCAAGGTGAAGTCAATGAGGTCAATGCTCAGAAGGTTTGCAAGTGGGACCAGCAATGAACTGCGGCCACATACCAATATATATATTATATAACTGGGTCAAGTGGGAACTACAGTGCCACTGAGGAAGGCCGTCAGGCCGAAACACGTTTGGCTTCTCCACAAGACAAAGAGAAAGCTTTCAAACTGTGAGGACGCATCTCGGGAAGCAACAAACAATAATATTTGCACAAATAAGACTTCACCTTGAGATAATAGTCCTTTGGTCAGAAAAGATATTCGCGACTATTTCCAGCCCTCGAGGCTTGACAGCACGTGATATTTTGTATGCCTTTTCCCTGTCTAAACATGCATAGGGTTGCACCCTTAGCCTCTCTGGTGGTGGGGCACACAGAGGGGCTTCTGAAGAAAATCTTAAACTATGCAGCGGTCCCTATGGGAGGAGGCCATTCAGTTATCCTAGTTGGTGCTATTTCCCCCCTCTGTTTTCATTCTTCTCCCCAGCCGCATTTTCTGGTAAACCAGAAAATTTACCAATGAAAGCTTTGTAGAACAAAGGCCTGTCTAACCCAGGAATAGCCAGATACCTAGGGAAGCTCACAAGCACGACGATATAGTGATAGTAAGCTACATTGTTCGCTCCCAGATATCCTGGGGCTCTCCAGCTGCCTTCACTCCCCCTCCAAAATGCTTTGCTAGACAGGCAAAAAAAAAGCCCACCTAGCGAAAATGCAGGGTGCGAGGACGGGGAGGCAAAGATCACTTCTGCCGCTCCTCCTGCCCTGCATAGGGGAGCTTATTATGATCATCATCATAACGGGATTGCGTCCTAAACAGCTCTACAATCAGGCAAACCTGGGATCCCAGAGGGATACAGCCAACTGTGATAAGAAACAATGTTTTTAGTAAAAAAATAATAATAATATTGCCAATTGATTTAAACACACGCACACACACACACACAGAGTTCATGGATGTATTAAAGACACCACCACCCCAATTAAAATACATGGAATGAGATGTCTGCTAGGCAGTGCTGGAAAAAGACATTTTTAACTAACTACTCACTGGAATAGTGTGATATAGTTTTTCAGTTTGTAACTCAATAAAGACTGAGCCAAATCAGGATTTAATGTCCTCTTTTCATAATATTGGCCTATTTGTTCTCATTACAATTAAGCACTATTTTTTGGCTTAGTCTGCTAAAGCACCCGATGGATCTCCATGGATTACAATTGGATTTTCTGTACATCCCAAGCTGTAAACAAGCATCCTGGATTATAAATGAGAGCGCAAGGTAGCAAATATGTTTTATCATTCCCTGCCATGTATACTGTTACATTATTATGTTCATCTACTTTATTTATGTGACCGCATGAGGCTAAACTACTCCATTAAACGTACAGAGTCATTCCAAAGGTATTAAATCAGGATCAGTATTTTATGCTGCTAAAATAAGTGTCTCCATATCAGGAGCACTGGTATGGTGGTAAACAGTGACAGGCTTGAATTGGTCACTGCTAGTACTGACTGAGCTGAAATGGGATGCCTATTTCATGTAAAGCTTCCACACAAAAAAACAGCAACCAGAAGGGCCAACTTTCTTCGGAAACAAAAAGGCTTTTTGGTCATTTTCAGGGGGATCATTGTGAAAGGGCTGAGAAGCACTTTGATTCTTAGAGTGATCCCTGTCCCCTCATTCTAATGTGCTTCATTTATTGTTAGCGGGCATCAACCTAGAGCTAAAACTGATCGGCTCTGCAGCATCATGATGTCATCACGTCCATTATGGTTAAAGGCAGCCGCCAGTGGGATCACATCACTCCAGTGCTCAAGGAGCTGCACTGGCTACCAGTTGCTTGCCGAGCCGAATTCAAGGTGTTGGTTTTGACCTTTAAAACCCTATACGGCTCCAATCTAGTCTATCTCAAGGAGCGTCTCCAGCAACACCAAGTAGGCCGCTCAACAAGATCTGCCACAGACGGCCTTCTCCTTGTCCCTTCAGCCAGAGCAGCTAGACTGGTGGGGACTAGGAAGAGGGCCTTTTCTGTGGCGGCCCCCGTACTGTGGAACTCTCTCCCGAGTGACCTCCGCCATGCCCCCTCTCTGTTGAGCTTCCGCCGCTCACTAAAAACTTGGCTGCTCAGGCGGGAATATGGGGTGGGCTAAGATTTTAAAATTTTATACTGTTTTAAATGTATTTTATCCTGTTTTTATCTTATGTACATCGCCCAGGGTGGCCGGTTTGCTGGCCAGATGGGCGATAAATTGATGATGATGATGATGATGATGATGATGATGATGATGATGATGATATGTGATCCCTAATTGGCTGGTATGCTAGGGATGTATGGAGATTGTAAAATCGAATCCATTAACAATAAGCGGATTGACAGGCGCCTTTCGTTCCATCGTCCGCTCACTGATGGAATCAGATTTTGCATGAATGCATCTGTATGCATCTGCGTAAATTCACACCTGCCAATTTGCACCCCCAAAAACGCCCAAATCCCCCCCAAATACGCAAATTCCCCCAAAATGTGTATTTTCATGCTTTAGCCTAAGGGAGAAATGTGCAATTGGGGGGGGGGTGTCCGCAATCCGTGGAATCTGAACGACTCGGGAAAAGCTGGTCCGCTATGGAATCTGCAGGCCAGATTCTTAGAAATTCAAACTCAGATCCATCTGTTGCAGATTTGTCCGACATCCCCTCTGGTATCGCTTGAGGAGAAATGAAATGATTGCCACTGAGGGGAGGGTTAACTGCTTTTTCCAGGCAAGGATCCCACCCGTCTCCAAGAAATTGCCTCTTTTGAGCCAAAAAACAAAATCTGGAGGACATTTCACTCAGCATTAGCCCAGAGCCAGTGTGATTTACTGGTTACAGTGCTGGACTGGGACTCAAGAGACCCGGGTTCAAATCACCACTCAGCCATGAAGCTCACTGGGTGACCTTAGGCCAGCCAGTGACTCTCAACCTAGCCTACCTTACAGGATTATTGTGAGGATAAAATGGAGAAGAGGAGGATCATGTACAGTGCCTCAAGCTCCTTGGAGGAAAGCTGGGATAGAAAAGTATAAAGTAACAAACAAACAAACAAACAAAGACAATTGATTTTCAGAGTCTGTCTCAGTCATCGATCATGTAAAACATCTGCTCTGCCACAGTACCCCACATGTGGCACCGCTCCTGGAGATATTGCATTGATGGACCACACCGTTGGTTACAGAGCGAGCATGAGCACAATCAAGGAATGCATGGCGATACGTGTAAGGGTTCCAGTATTGTGGCATACAACCCAAGATCTCTTTGTAACATCACCGAGGATGTGAGCGCGGAACACACAGATCACATGAAGATGTCACGCTTTGGTATCCTCTGTGATGTTGCAAGGGATTTGAGGCAGTGGGGAGGGGGTTACTAATTGCACGGTGTGGCACAATAACATGGCCTGACCTTGAAAGGTGACTTGCTAAAAAACTTTTTTTTTAATGAAAATGCTAAAGCCGCAAAACACTTGAGATTAAAGAAATACATTGCTACCAAAAGCATAAATGGAATGCACTAAAGCAGGGCTCTCCAACCTTGGGTCTCCAGATGTTGCTGGCCTACAGCTCCCAGCATACCCAGCCAGCATGGCTAATGGCAAGGGATTCTGGGAGCTGTAGTCCAGCAACATCTGGGGACCCAAGGTTGGAGAGCCCTGCACTAAAGACACAATCCTGAGCATGTTTAGACAGAAAAAAGACCTACAGCTCCCAGCATGCCCCAGCCAGCATGGCTGGTTGGGGAATGCTGGGAGTTGTAGGCCTTTTTTTCGGTCTAAACATGCATAGGATTGCGCCCTAAATTTCAAATTCTAGCTTTATATCCTCCCAAATTGCTTCCATTCTAATTATAACTTAGCCATGCCAGGATACCATAGTTTCCCCATCAATGCTGGAAGGCTTACTTAATATTCCAGGCATAAAAAGATAGTTTCCAATGGATATTTAACTCAGAACCCTGAAGGAGAGAATTAGCTGAACCCAGAAACCTATCCTGGAAATTAACAATAAACAAGATATAGGAGTCAACATTCTACGATAGGACATATCTAAAGCCATTATATGTCAAAACACCCAGGATAGCAACTGCTCAGAGGGGAGAAATAAAAATGCTGATTCTACATATATTCCATGGCGGGGGGCATGATTACTGATGGGTTGGGGGGGGGAATGATTGGAGGGTGCTCTGAAATTTATTGGCAACCAGAGGGGGAAATGAAGGAAGGAAGGGAAATGAACACGCAGAGCGGCATACAAGCAAAGGTATTGAAGACCAAGGTCACTTGAGTTGACAAAGAAAATACATATTTGCAAACCCTAAGCTGTCAGCAAAGAATGCCCAACCTGATTTCTCAGGTGTTGGGTTTATTTTGTCAGGGTCAGCCCGGGACCATGGGAGGTTGTACCTCAATCCATTAGCGGTGTGGAAAGAGGGTATCAGATGAGCCCTTTCACCTGTTTAAAATACATACAAGTTTAGAACTGCAGGTGGGCTAGCCCCGCCCCTGCCAACAAGCTGCAAGCCACACCCCCTGCCAGCCATGCTTTTGGTGACCATGAGAAGGGACCCCATGTGTGCACGGGGGGGTATGCATGTGGAGCTCTGCCACAGGAGGGCATTCGGATTGGATGATAACGCCCGCAGGAGCATCAATGGTGGAGTGAGGCTAACCCAAGGAGGCACACAACCCCCTGGTGCACGCTTTGAACGACTGAGGGGGTTCGTCTGTGCCTTACGGCCCAGAGTTTCTGATTTCTGTTACTAAAGTGGTGGGTCAGAGCTGGCACCTGAGCACAGGGGCGATCACTGTTCTGCTTACCTCCAGAGTGCTTGGAGCTTTTCAGATGTTTTGAGTCAAAGCACTGGGAAAAGCCTCAGAGTGCCTGTCTCCTCCTCCTTCCCTCACTTGCCCACGTTGAAAAAACAATCAAACCCTGCCGTGGAGAAGGAGAAATGGGAGATAGCAGTCGTGGGTGTGTGGACCATCAGAGGTGTGTGGACCATCAATCCCTGCCAGCCATGACAAGTCCAAGTCCCCACTGGGGACACTCTGTGCCTTTATGGAGTGTCTACTTCAAGTGCGGCATCCCTAAAGGCGCAATCCTCTGCATGTTTAGGCAGAAAACAGGCGTACAGCTCCCAGCATGCCCCAGACAGCATGGCTGGCTGGGGCATGCTGGGAGCTGTACGCCTGTTTTCTGCCTAAACATGCATGGGATTGCGCCTTAAGGCAAGGTGGGTTTTTTCCCACTTGGGAAAGGCTGAGGGAAGAGGGCATTCTCAGGGCTCAGCCCATTCCTGCTCTGCTCATAAGAATTCAGGCACCTGTGCTTTGATTCTTTAAGACACCCCTAGACCAGGCAGAACTTAGGATGGGTGAATATGTCAAGCTCAATTTTACTCAGGTTCTCAATTTTCCATTGCCCAGCAGTCCTTCTCCAGGAGCCACTACCAAAGGAAGTGAGGTGGGTGGCTACTAAGAAGAGGGCCTTTTCGGCTGTGGCACCCCAGTTGTGGAATGAGCTTCCCAGGGAGGCTCACCTGGCACCTATGTAATGTGCTCTTTCCAGCGCCAGGTGAAGACCTTATTTCCCCAGGAATTTTAGTCTTTTAGACTCTGTTGTTTTAAATCCTTTACTGTACTGTAGGTTTTATCTCAGCTTTTACTCCCATTTTATACTGCAGTTTTAAATTTTTAAATTTTTATACTGTCTTTTATGTTGTATTTTGTGTTTTTGAAGTGTTCTGAACTTTGGCTATTGGGTGGTATAGAAATGTAATAAATAATAAATAAAATATAAATAAAGAAATTGCTTAGTTTTTTCATCCCATTTCTGCATCAGATTGCCTTTTTTTAGTCCACGTGAAAATGTGTATATATGTTGATGTACATTTATTTCAAAATATACACATTTTTGTATCAATTTCCCCCCCCAAATGTATGCATTTTTGTACATACTTTTTCTAATGTATGCATTTTTGGGTAAGCATTTTTTGGGTGTGTGAACTGCATTGTAAACTTTGGAAAAGTATAGATTCCGATGTCTAACAGTGTTCCTTTTTGTGTTATGGTTGGGAAGTGTAAATTTGGTAAGTTTATATTTGAATGCAAACTGAATGAATTTCTCACCCATCCCTAGCGCAGAAGATATTGCATAGGTGAACAGAGAAGGATAGAGGACAAGGTTATCTGTACCGGGCATAGCCAATCCCAAGGCTTCATGGTGTTTGGAAATCGTTGGGTTTGACATTGCATACCCCTTCAATGACTGAAGAGGGTTTGAGGCCTGGAACACCCAAAGCCTTAGGAAGAAAGGATGGCAGAATTTCTCCAATTTTGGTTTCTCTCCATTTCTCATTTTTCCAGTCTTAAGTTTGGTTTGTCTCAAACTTTGTGATTTTTTTTTTTAAAGTGTGCATGAATATTTGTAAGCATTTTTGTGAGCATTACTCTTAATGCATGGATTTTTTTTTTTTGCCAAATATGCACTCTGCTGCAAGCAATTATCCTAATAGAATGCACCTTTGAGTGTTATTTTCATAAATATATGCAATTTGTGGACACTTTCCCCTGCAAAGTTTGGAAAAGTGCAAATTTCACAGGAAAACTGAGTCAGTTCGCATATTGGTTTGAAAGTGTGAAATTCGGCAATTTTGCATTAAAATGCAAACAGGATGAATTTCTCCCCTGACCCTGCTAGGAAGCTCGCCAGCCCAAAATCTATCCTTGGCTTATGTGGTTTCTGGTTCAAGACTTGGACTCCCTACTGAAGCAATAGACAACCTGCTGAGGGCCCCTTCAGATGTTTTGGACTTACAGCTCAGTCCCTGGCCATTGGACATGCTGGCTGGGGCTAATGGGAGTTGTAGTCCAAAAACATCTTGAGGAGACCTCTGCCCTAATGTTTTTTTTTTTTCCTCCCCATTTCAGTCAGGCAAATCCCAAAATGGGGAGAAGGGGGCAGGATTGCAACCAAGGACTTTTCAATTCATTTGAACTCAGTGAGAAGCTGCAGATGCACAAAAGGATGTTCACAAAGCACTGACACCTGCCCATTGGTCTGCCCATCCATGTGTTTAAGTCCATACTCTGGATCAAGCTGCTAGTCACAAGACATCAGAATTTATTCACTGAAGAATTATCTCTCCTAGAGATTCTTATTCTCTCTCTCTCTCTCTCTCTCTTTCCCCATTTTTTTTTCTTTCTCTCTTTGGGAATCTTCATCTCAAATTTAACCAGTTTTTCATTGCTGCCTGATTATCAATTTGCACCTCTATAAAGGAAGGCTGAAGGATTCCATTGTTTTGTTAATTGTCAATTTGCATCTTTGAAAGGTGTTGTATTTTTTTTTTTACTTGGCAGGTTAAAACTAATTCCACTTGTACATGAACGAACACACACACACACACACACACACACACTTCCTCTGATAGTTTACTAAAAGCACATTATTTCTAATTTTGGGTTCATTGTTCACTTTTCCTCTTAGGGGAAAAAAATCTGCTCCAACTTGTCAAAGCTAGTAGAAATTACTCTTATTAAAGAGTGCTGCTCTTGATACAATAATTGGGTTTTTCCAGTAAAGATTTAGATTAACCAGTAGCAAAATGATTTGCTAAATACAACAACAGAGGGAGCAAAGTGTAAGATCAAACTGAAACTTAAGTTTCCATATAGGTATGCTTTGGCTGTAACATTTTCAGTTGGCGTGTGCGTGTGTATTATTATGGGAAAGCAAGTACACAAAATAGTGTGTATACAACAGCCTTCCACATCGGGTACCATACAGATGTATTGGACTGCAACTCCTATCATGCCCAGCCAGCATGGCCAATGACTATATAAAGTACTACCCCATACCTTTGGAACTCCCTCCAGTGAGTTACAGATGGCCTCATCACTGCTGGCTCTTTTTAAAAAATATATCTGAAAAGACATTTATTCCCGTCTGCACTCAATGCTTAAAAAGCATTCGCTTCTGTTGCTGCTACTGCTGTGTGTGTATAACTGCAATTTGTACGTTCATGTTTTTTATAATATTATAAGCTGACATGTGAGGACAATGTACCCTGAAATGATCTACTCAAGTGGTGTACGAATCTGTATTTGGTGGACTAGGGTGCTATTTGGTAGATTGTGCACAAACCTATCATGATGATCTATTAAATGATAGACTAGTCTACTAAATAGTAGTAGTAGTAGTAGTTGTTGTCTAGTCTATCATTTAGTAGTCTAGTAGTCTACCATTTAGTAGATCATCATTATAGGATTGTGCCCAAAGATAGTCTACCAAATTGCAAATGAGTCTACTAAATAGCCATCTACCAAACAGCAGACCAATCTCCCATTTAATAGTCTAGCCTGCCATTTTGTAGTATAGTCTACCATTTAGTAGGTCATCGTCGTGATAGGATTGTGCTCATAGATAGTCTACAAAATAGCAGAAAAGTCTACCTCTTCGTAGATGAGTTTACCATTTTGTAGACAAATCTAACATTTTGTGGACTACTGAATGGTAGACTGGTCTACTAAATGGTGGACTTGTCTGCTGTTTGGTGGACTACCTTTGGGCACAACCCTATGACACGACGATCATAAGCCTCTGAACTCGGAGGCATCCAATGCAGAGCAAGAGGAGTGGCAAAGGTGATCTGCGCTTTCGCTCTTGCTGCTCTGCATTTTTGCAAGATGGGGGTTTTTTGCCCTTCTAGCTGGGGTGCTTCGAAGGTGGATGGAAGGAGGCTGGGGAGGCCTCAGGATAGCTTGTATCCTGGCCTCTGCAATCTCCTCCCCTCTCTGCCCACTGAAATAACCCCTTTCCTCAGGTGTTATTTCTTAATTTCCAAATGGAGGGATAGTTTTTTCATAGATTTCATAGATCATAGAGTTGGAAGGGGCCTATAAGGCCATCGAGTCCAACCCCCTGCTCAATGCAGGAAACTACAGGAGGGGTCTCCCATCCAAGTAATAACCAAACCTGACCCTGCTTAGCTTTCCACACTCAGACAAGCTGAGCCAGCATAAGCTACAGGCCTGTCGAGTCTTTCTAAGCAGTGATTTAAATCATGAATTAAATCAAATTGATTTAAATCAAATCCACCCTGATTCTGGGCCAGATGGACCCGGGGCCTGACTTGGTGGAAGGTCTGTGTCTTTTACAAGGCTCTGTCTATTATCAACACAGTTGCTTGCTATTCATCAGCATAGCTAGGAGATATAGAAGAACATGATAGGGGACTGAAAACTTACAAAGGAGTTTAGGAAGCTGCCTTATACTGAGCCAGACCATTGGTCCATCTATTTTATTTATTTATTTATTTATTTATTATATTTGTTAATCGCCCATCTGGCTGGTCACCCGGCCACCCAACAGTATCTATCCAATACTGTTGACACTGACTGGCAGTGGTTCCTGGTAGGAATTTTTCCAGCCCTGCCTGGAGATGCCAGGGATTGAACCTGGAGCTTCTCCATGTGAAGCAGGTGCTCTACCATTGTGCTAAGGCTCCTCCCTAAGTTTCCAAAATACAGGCATTCCGATCATAAGCCAGCTAAAAATAAGTCAATGGGACAGAGTACAATCTACAGTAAGTAACGTCCAGTTTGTGGCATCCCTGGAGAATATGGGCTGGAAGCCCCAGTGTGTTTTTCTTCCCATCTTTCTCTTGGGTAATTTTTTGTCCCAACAACAGCAACAACAACACCACAATCTATGTTCAGAGTGGTTTACAAAAAAAAAAAAAAAAAACAGGTTTGAGAGAGATAAGCATAATTCCCTCAATTTCCAGTGTTCAGCCTATGAGTGCCATTGCTTATGTAGCCAAAACAGCAACAGACACGCACAAGGGAGAAGTACCAATAGAGTTGGGGGCACCCAAAGGTTTGCAGAAGATATATATATATATATATATATATATAGGGGGGGAACCTAAGGTAGAGGCCTCTAAAACAGTCCAATTAGGGGCTGAACATGCTCAGTGGTCCCAAAATACTAACTGGGATGTGTTGTGGAAAACCAGGTGGGAAGAGAAATAGAATGGAGTCTTATAGAGAAGGGCATGGCTGGCTGAGTGGCTAGCTGGCTGAAACAGGGAACAGGAGCACTACACACCGAAACATTTTGTTTCAGGTCCCACTTATAGACTGTAAAACAGGGCTCTCCAACCTTGGGTCCCCAGATGTTGCTGGACTACAGCTTCCAGAATCCCTTGCCATTACCCATGCTGGCTGGGTATGCTGGGAGCTGTAGGCCAGCAACATCTGGGGACCCAAGGTTAGAGAGCCCTGCTGTAAAAAGTGTATTTTTCCCTGACCTAAATTACTCATCTAGTTACATGCTAAAAGAGTTTAAGCTGGTGTTTTAGCAAGTTGACACCTCCTGTAGTACTGAACTATTGCACAAACATTCTCTGTGTTATACTTTCATAACACAAACCCGCTTGGGGCCATCTGCACCAAACACATTTTCTCACTGTGTTGCAAAATCTTCTTCTGTGGCCACGGCAGGGTCCATGGATATTCTGGGCATCTGTTGGTTCAGTGCCTCAATGCAAAATGTCAATTTTGTATTAAAACTCCACATGTGGAGAATTTTCAACTTTGCTTTTGTTTTGGAAACAGCCTAGTGAGGTTTGCATCCATTCATCAGCGGGCTGCCCACTTGTGAATTGCCCCAAAGAAGACATGTATCACCCAAAAAGAGAAAAAAATAGGATATTGATTTGCATTTTAAAAAAATGCATATGCTAATTTATATGTATACATTTAGAATGAGTTATTCTAATTTAAATAGAAATAAAGTACATTGATTTGATTTGATTTTGATTATTTGACTTGAACCCCTGCCTTTCTACCAAAAATGGCACTCATGTGTGGGAGACTTGTGTACCTTGCTCAGTCTGTTCTCCAGGTGCTGTTGATGGTGGGCAGCTTCAAGACCCAACTCTTTCTTCTGATGGTTCTTTATCTTTAAACCAGACTTGGACTGGTCAGCCCTTCAAATTTGGAAGGCATCAAAGAGAGGATGCCTTCCAAATAGAGGGTCGTCCTCTGGCAGCCCTTCAAACAAAGGGACTGTCCTCTGTAAAAGAGGACACATGGCCATGGTATCAGGAAGCCAGCTTCACGTGCACCTCGCCTTTCCCGATTCTCTCAAATTCTAGTCATACCTGCCTTGCTTCTTCTGGCAAAGCGGAACAGGAGGAGGAGGGAAACAGAGAAATTCAGATGTAGGACATGATTATAGAAGACTATTTAGCTAAATGTCACTTAAAGTAAAAAGGGAAGGGTAGCGGCCAAGGCAAATAGTAGAAAATAAATTCCTATTTCTTAAAAAGGTGTCTTCCTTCTTGGAGCACATCTCCTCTGCCTTATAAATTTCCTCCAACTGGGGTTTTCTTAAAGCTGCACTTGACAGAACGTGTTCTCCAGCAGTACTTTCAAGAGACAATCATTGCTAGCCGTTGTATTAAAATGGTATTAATGTTTTCAAATCCACTTCCTATTTTTCCTGCTGGAAACCCGGCCAAGCACACTCTTCAACAGACACTAAAATAATTTGGATAGTTGATATGCGGTCCAAAATTTTCAGTGGAAAATTGCCAGAATTGACATCTGTGAGAAAGTGGGCAATTTTTTATTATCCGCAGAGAGCATATACTCCATCCGATATTTTTCTACCTCCACGCGCCTCCTTCTAGAGAAGCTGCTCTATGTGGGTGAACCAGATGCTAGAAATTGCTTAACCCCTTCATCACTCCCAGGATCCGTGCCCGTGCAGATGGTGTCATTGGCACATCTATTTACCAGAGGCATTTCAAGAAGTTCTTTGTGATAAGTCAAGTCACCTTAAATTGACACAGCCACCTTGCATGTTCAAAACAAAGGGTATTTAATATTCTGATTTAGTAGGTAGCAATCCAGTTATGCCCAAACAGTCTGAAAAGTTTGAGGACTTTCCTCATCACCTTTTGTTTTGATCTCCTATATATTAAAATTAACTAAAAATAGGGTGGCTGTGGTTTTTTTATTCTACTCTTACATAACTTCCAACATTTCACAGATAAAAATAGGGACACACATGTGAATTTGTAAGAGGTATGGTTAAGCAACATGAAGGGTGTGATCAAGAGGGTGTGGCCAGGCAACATGAGGGTGTGGCCAAGGGTATGGCCAGGCAACCAAACGTCATGGTCAAGTACAAAAATTATTAGAGGAAACACAGAAAATTGCAGTATTTTAAGCACATATATCTTTGAATTTATGTATTGCATTTAGGGAAGCCTGAGGGGAACAGAAAACCCCAAATCAATAAATAAAACTGTGTGTGAGTGTGTGTGTGTGTGTGTGTGTGTGTGTGTGTATAAACACACACACACACACACACACACAACATTAACAATACAGTAATACCTTGGATTGCAAGTAACTTGGTTTGAGAGCACTTTGCAAGACAAGCAAATTTTTAAATATTTATTTAATTTTTTTTTACTTGATATACAAGCGACGTCTTGCAATACAAGTACTGTAGTTAAAAATCTCTGTACAATTTTTTTGGGAGGGATTTCGTTTTGATATAAGAGTGTTTTGGATTACAAGCACGTTTCCGGAACGAATTATGCTCTCAATCCAAGGCATGACTTGGCAATCCAAGGCAAGAGCCAGTGTGGCGTAGTGGTTAGGGTGTTGGACTAGGACTCGGGAGATCCGGGTTCTAGTCCCCGCTCGGCCATGAAACTCACTGGGTGACTTTGGGCCAGTCATTGACTCTCAGCCTAACCTACCTCACAGGGTTGTTGTGAGGATAAAATGGAGAGGAGGAGGAGGAGGAGGAGGAGGATTATGTAAGCCGCCTTGGGTTCCTTGCAGGAAAAAAGGCGGGGTATAAATATAATAAATAAATAAATGACTGTAAATACAACATTATTATAAAAATAAACATTATAATAAAATAAATAAATGAATGAATGAATACAACATGGGTGAA
Organism: Shinisaurus crocodilurus; assembly: GCA_021292165.1. NCBI lineage: Eukaryota > Metazoa > Chordata > Lepidosauria > Squamata > Shinisauridae > Shinisaurus > Shinisaurus crocodilurus. The sequence goes on along the minus strand of CM037879.1, from coordinate 279,650,062 downwards.
AAGTCTTCATTACAAACAAACAGTCATGTAACCAAACTAACAATTGCTCTTCAGTGCTACTGATTCCACTTTCAACTGGAGTTTTTAAACAACAAAACTTCCTACCGAACCCTTAGAGGTTCATGTTACCCTTATGTAACATGAAGGGTTACTAGGTATATGTAACCCTTCATGTTACATATAGTGAATGGCAAATTTCTAGTTTAACTAAGAATATATATCTTTCTTTTAAAATACCGTATATATCTTTAAAAATTATCATATTTTATTGTATTGTTTTATTGTATTGTTTTAATTGTACATCGCCCAGGGTGGCCGGGTAACCGGCCAGATGGGCGATTAATAAATATAATAAATAAATAAATAAATAAATAAAGAACATTTATACTACTACTGAAGGCTATAACAGTGAGCAGAGCCAATCACCCTTTCAACTTAAGTTTGTTGAGAAGTTTGCTCTTTTCTTGCCATCAAGCCTCTGTATGCAGCAGATTTTGCTTTGTGGATCATATCACTGGTTGGTGACCAGTCTGTGCATTTGGAACTCTTAAATAGATTGATTTTGGCTGTCATCACTGCACAGAGACTACATTTCTTATTCCTGTGTGCTCTGCATATGCTCCGATTGAAGCATGTCCTTCTGCTGACTTTCCTAAAGAGCTTCGAAACTCACTTGTGTTCTTTTTGAACATGCTTTATTCTTTTTAAAAAAATTCATGGTTTGAGGTTAATAAATATTTTTCCTTCCCACAGTTCATATATCTTGCATTTGAGCACATATATCCAGTATTAAACACTGAAGCTCCATGTTTTAAAGCAATCAACAACACTGACCATCACATCTTATGGCAGCAAATTGATTATGCATTGCGTGAAGAAGTATCATGTAACTGAGGGATAATTGTGAAATGCTGCTCTTTGCTAGAAGAAGAGGTGGCAGCAGCAGCACCAGTGCTAGGGTGACTTTTCCAGAATTATATTATTATATAATATCTTATATATTATAATTATTACATTATTATATTATATATTATTTTATATTTCATAAGTGGCTTTTGGAATATATATTTTTTACCTTACTTAAACCTTTAACTGCTGATATCTGGTGTTTTACATGGGGGTGGGGGTGGTCAGTGCTTGCAGGGCAATCCCTGTCTTTTTGTTTTAAAATTGTCAGGATTGGCACAAATTCAACAGGTGAAGCTTACCCACCCCACACCCCCAGACATGGAGCTTTAGAGAGAAGGGGAAGTTTCTTGTATTTTCTTCTGATGCTGTATCTCACCTGTTAGAGGCACAGAGTCAGCTCTGTTAGGAAATAAAATCTTTGGCAATATAAAGATAGGAATCATGTGATAAATTCCCTCATTCACCACTCCCTCCGTTCAGGCCAGCAGGTGCAGCCTCCATCTCCTTTTCTTTTCACCCACCTAATCCCTTCCCCACAGCAAGGTGCAGCAGAGGCAGCAGGTAGAGCATGTGCATGTGCACACGCACACATCCTCACCTGACCCTCCCAGCTTAGTAGCATCTGTCTCTCTGTGGAGACCCTGCAGCTGTTCAAGCCCTAAGCAGAGCCTCTTAAAGGGCCCACGGGCAAAATTGCAGCTAAGCTAAAACTGTAAGCTTAGCTGCAATTTTGCCCATGGCCCCTTTAAGAGCAGCTTAAAGTAGCTTGCAGCTGCGGCAGGCAGGGGAATTCGGGACTCAGGATGACAAAGTGAGAAGCCATGATGGCTTAAGGGTTTTCGTGATGGCCCCAGACTTTTCGGGGCAATTGGAGACTATGCTCTTAAGCAATGTCCCCCCCCCCTTTTCTTGGCTTCTTAATATAATCCAGTTAGTTTACGGATTTCTTTTAATGCAGATTATATAAAGGGGATTGGATCCAATGATTCCCTTTCTCTCACAGAAAAAGCAGGTCCTAGGCAAGGAAGGCTGGATCAGTAATGAAACTGCCAAGGAATCCAACGAAGGAGGTGGGCATAACAAGATGTTGCACTAGCAGCATTCAGGCAGCACTTGAGCCATTTGATACTCAGACCTACTGCCCTGTCCCTTCCAGAGCATCAGCGGAGCCCTGATCCAGTGTATGCATTAGTTCTTGCCTCCTCCAGAGTAGGGACTGAGAGATAGGAGGACCCCGTACCACCAAATTTACATTGTGTCTGGGCTTCAGCTTGGGCCCACCATCATCCCCATCAGGGTGGTGGTGATAGAGTATCTGAAGCTTTGGCATTTGTCCTTTCAGGGGGAAATGGTGTCTCCCAGTACTTCAGCCTCACTTGATTGAGATTCTTCCAGGAAGCAGCCTTGGTCTGTCACTCCACTCCTCTTGGTCCAGTCTGTGCTGGGGCTAGACCAGGGGTGGGCAAATTGTGGCCCATCAGATTTTTGGCCTATCTATAAGTCCCATCATCAGCCCTAACCAGCATACCCTATGCTGATGCATGATGGGAGTTGTTGGCCAAAACATTTGGTGAGCCACAAGTTGCCGACCCCTGGGCTAGAGGCCGCATCTGCCTCCTCCTCTGAGGAGGCGTTCTCATCTGGTTTGGAGTCTGAGCTCAGGTGAATCCTGAAAAATGGCAGATGGTTTATTGACTAAGCATTTTTAACAGGCTGACAGCCTTAGCTCAAACTCCTTTTCTCAGGTATGAATGTATAGATTTTGAGGGTTGCTTCATATTTCTTGGAGCAGGCTTTGTATATAAAATAACTCCATCTTTGTTATTGAAACTCTGTCCTTTTATTAGTGATCTGAGCAAGTTTTAATACTTTGATATCTTCTTGCCACAGCCAACAAGTTTTAAGAATCAACGGCACTTGGTTTGATCTGACCTGGAGCAGGTGTAATCCTGCATTTATTAGAAATGAAGAGTTCATGTCCCACTTCCCTGCTTCCTCAGTTCTCCAATTGCTCAGAAATATGTCCATAAGAGCAGCTGCTAGAGATACTGAGATGAGAGAAAGCCTTTGGGAACTGCTGGCTGCTCATTGACAGCTTAACTAAACCTCAGGCCATTGAGATTTCTTCCCCCACCCGTGCCCTCATATTCATCTCCCCCTCCCTTTTTGGCTCATACTGACAAGTTGAGTAGGTTTTGGATTTTTAGATATAAAGAGCTGCCCTTGAAGATGATGTCTTAGTTGTTGCTGCTGCTGTGTATTATTCTAGTGAACATCTCCTATTCTAAGGTCAACTTAGTGGAGTTAAAAAGAGCTATGCCAGTTTCACCAGCTGATCGCCTGGGATGGGGTTTCCCTCCTCCACAAACACCACTTGGAAAAGGACATCTAATCGGAGTTGAGAACCAAGGAGGGTGTAGGGGTTGAACTGGGTTTAGACTGAGTGTATATTCTTCAAATATCTGAAGGCTTGTCATGAAGAAGATGGAGCAGTCTGTTGCTCCAGAGGGAACGAATAGAACCAGTGGGTGGGAATTGCAGGGAAGCAGACTTCAGCTAAACATCGGGAGAAACTTTCTCATGGTGAGAGCTATTTGACAGTAAAACTACACTGCCTTGGGACTTCACTGGAGGTATTTAAGTAAAGGCTAGACCGCCATCTGTCAGGGATGCTGTAGTTACATACTACACTGCAGATCCTGCATTGAGCACGGACGTGGGACTAGATGACCTTGAAGGTACCATCCAACTGTATGATCATGTGAGGTGAGGTTGCCTCGTTTGAGGGGAGAGAGTTCATATTTCCAGAGCTCTGATCGTGAACATACATCCTGTCCCAGAGTTGTGGTATCTGGCCTGCCTATCTTTGCTGAACAAATTGATTTGTGCAAATGTGCCCAGACAACATCCACCATCCAGGAAAGAACATTTAATACCAGTTGCTCCCCAGCCAAGGTGTTAAATAAAATAAGGAAAACACAATGTCTTTGATAAGAAAAACAATGGTACATATTATCCTCCTTGAACTGTTACGTAGCCAAATGTCCTTTGATGTGTGCGTGTGTGTATTTTAAAAATGTCCTTACCGTTCTGTGTCCATGACATTTCTTGGCAAGACTTCTATGAGAAATCAAATTTACTAAGGCCAGAATCCATATACTCTTACCAAACTCTCAATGGTAGATTTCATCCTAAAAATTATGAACACAATACCCTATATGGGTTGTATTGGGATGGAATTCTGTACTAACCATTTCCCAGCATTCCATTTGCATTTTTTTTAACTTTATCATTCTTATCACAGTTGCAAAAATGGTAAACTCAGACAGGGTTGCCTACCAACCAGGAGTTTTAAAAAAACAAACTAGCTTAGCCAGTTCTTTTGACTGAGTAAAGCAGGAATTCTTTGAGCCAACATCAGCAGCATAATTTTCACTTTGAGCTCATGCTTGCCGTGTGTGGCCCATTATGCACACAACAATTGCTGGTTGTTGGGACTCACTCAACCCATTTCAAATCTTCCTGTGGCTTCCCCCCTAAGGATGGGTGAGAAATTTGCCTTGAGATTTGGGGGTGGTGGTTGTTTTTTTAAAAATGGATTTACCATATTCACACCTCCTGAACCTTTCAGCAAGGTGAGATGGAGTTGCATACTGAAATCCAAATTTTTGTGAGTTTTTCAATGCAGCTTGTCTCAGGGGAAAATGTGCACCAAAAATGAGCACATAAGGGGAAAGTGTGCACAAAATGCATATATTTAGGGGAGAAAATATGTGTAGAACTGAATTTCTACCATGTAAAGTCCCTGGGAGAAATGTATACATTTTTTTTAAAAAAAATGTGCACATAAAAAAATGTGCATCAAATATTTCCATGTGGATGAATGAATTGCCATATAGATTAAAAAAAAAAAAAAAAGCAACCTTGTGCAGAAATGGGATGGAACCAGTCCTTTAAAAACCTGACAATCTCAGTGAGACTGAGATTAATAGCTCCCCCTATGTCTCTACTCCTCCCTGGCTGCACCCAGGGGCTCTGTTAAACTGAGCAATGCAACATGAGTGGTGGCAGAGCACCATGATAATATGGTACTAGCAGCTGTGGGGACTGCTCTCTCACCTGCTTTCCTACTCATCACGTGATCTGTCCCCAGGGCCGGTGCTACCATTAGGCCAACTAGGCAGCCGCCTAGGGCGCAGGGCTAAAGGGGGTGCTAGAAACGCCTTGAAAAAAAATACAACGCTCTCAAGTGGGAAGGGGGGCGCTAAATATCTGATCTTGCCTAGGGCACCAAACTGCCTTGCACCGGTCCTGTCTGTCCCAGATTTTGTCCTCACCTAGAAACGAGAGTTTTTTGTTACCAAAAGTTGGCAACTCTAAATTGAGGACATACCAGTAATCCAAACATGGAGATTCCACACTGCTTCCTAAAACCAGGGCGACATCCAACAATGAAAGCACCATCTAGAAAAAAAAACCTGCATGTAATAAAATGTGCTTTCTGGAAGACATGAAACTCACCCATGAAACTCACTGGGTGACTTTGGGCCAGTCACTGACTCTCAGCCTAACCTACCTCACAGGGTTGTTCTGAGGATAAAATGATGGTGGTGGTGGTGGTGGAGGAGGAGGAGGATTATGTAAGCCGCCTTGGGTTCCTTGCAGGAAAAAAGGCGGGGTATAAATATAATAAATAAATAAACAAGCAAGGAGAAGCAACAGTGAACTTCTTTAAGAAGGGAGTTCCACAGAACCAGAGCGATCACTCCTTGGCACCACCATTCACAGGCAGGAGCCACGCCAAAGCAGGCACTTCTTTCATGTTTACTCTGGGCACAAAATGTGGTGGAAAACTGAGAACCTGAATGAGATCGAGCTTGAAAGATTTGCCCACCTCCGTCAGTCAGTCTAGACAATACCGAGCCAGATGGACCAATAGTCAGTGTAAGGCAGCTTCCTAGTTTCCTAGCACTGCAATCCTATACATGGAGTTCAATGGGGCTTACTCCTTCAGAAGTGGGTATAGGCAGGGCCGGTGTCAAATTCTGTGGGAAAGCAATTGGAGCTCTCTGATTGGGAGGAGGGCGCATCAAGCATCACTAAGCCTTGGATCAGACATCAGCTAAGGAGGATGGACCAGCTGAGCAGTGTTAGACGCTCTAAGAGATTGGCCTTTAAGAATAAGGAACCACCTTAGGGGTGTGGGTAATTTGAGTCTAGAAGGGAACAGAGCTTTCCAGTTTAGAATCAACTTCTCAACAATAGGGCAATCTTCTTGAATGGCAGGTATTCTAACTAGGCTTGTTTCTTTTGTGACTGATTCTTCAATCCACTTCCATTGTACTTCTAAGCCAGTTTGCTAGGCGGCATCTTTTCTAATAAAGCTTTTTGGTTAGAAGCCGTCGTTTAGATCTTCTTAGAAAGAAGAGGGGACGTATGGCCTCCACAGCCAGCATCAAGGGTAGGCATGGTGGGGCCCTGTCGAGGGCCCACGTCCCAGCAGGGCCCCACTCACAAGAGCCCCCTCGAATGGCTCCTCCTCTTCAGCATTGCAATCCGCTTGTTCAGCTGCCCCTTTGCTCTGGCCCAGACGACGGTGGTGGTGAGGAGGAGGAGCAAGTGATGCCACAGCCTACTTGCTCCCTGGCTCTCTGCCTGTCAAGCAAGCAAGTGGTAACGAGGAGGAGGAGGAGGAGGAGGAGGAACAATAGCAGCTGACAATGGTGGTGAAATAGCAGCTGACAATGGTGGTGAAAAAGTAGACTGAGGGAGGGGGGCCCTTGAAACTACAGTATCTTTCCCCAGGGCCCTCAAAAGCCTGGAGCAGGCACTGGTCCCCACTCACTACCTCTGAAAATAATCAAAATAGTCCGTCCGTCCCCCAATTTGTCACCTAAAAACAGGATTGCAGCCTAAGCGTCCATTAAGATTCAGCACCCCTCAGATATTCTCTTCTCCTTCCTTCCTTTTTGGCTCTCTTCAAAAAAAAGAAAGAAAGAAATCTGCACCTCTGCTGGTTCCCTCTGCTTCTTTCCCCACCCCCTCTTCACTCCCTCTCTCTTGGTGGCCATTAACTACGCTGACAGGTTGTCAGGCTGAAATAAGGAAATAAAACACTTAAACATTGTTTCCTGATGTATGCATTCATCTCTTCTGCCAAATACAGATATTGAGGAGATGCTTCACTCCTGTCAGCTCTCAAAATTATACCCCAAGCTCACATAGCAACACAACACGCAAGACTTCCACGACATTCAGCTGATCGGTCTTCCCAATTCAAAGCTCAACAAAAAACCCGTTCACAGGGAAGCCTTGTTGATGCAGAATTCTGTTCGCCCGCTGTCACATGGTTTTGTTGGTAATTTAATTTGGGGGTGGGTTTTTTGAAGCAGCTAAAATGGTCTTAAGATGACATTTCTGTACTCTCTTTTTTTCCTACTCAAGACTTCATCACCTACACACACACACACACACACACACACACCAGTAACAAGAAATAAACAAAACTGAACATTTGTGTGTACAAGTGAGCATCATGCCTCAGTGCCCACGCAAACACCCATATTTTGTCAGGCACTCCAGGCCTTTAAACAGGGAAACTAACAGCACATTGGAACCTGCAACAAAGTGTGGAGTGTGCTTTTGCTCAGGGTTCCAGACACTCCATTCTTTTCTCCTCACCTTCTACCCCCACCCCTTGGTTTCCCTCCCCTAAGCACAGTGAATTCTCATTGGGCTGTTTTGGGGGTTCCCCTTCTTAGGCTTTTCCCCAATAAGGATTTTTTTTTTTTGAACTTCTGCAACACTTGGGGGTTCCCCCCACCCTGCCAATACTTCATTCTTGTGCATGGATGGTGCCATTTTGGCTACGTAAGCAATGGCACTGACAGACTGAACATTGGTAATACAGGGAGTGATGAGACTGAGACCTGGGCTTGTGAGCTACCTGAGTTGCATATGTTCCTAAACTTGAGTCCCTGGTAAATCACAGTTCCTCTTTTTTGCCTTTTGGGGATGTCCTATTAACATTTTCTCAATGTGAGTTCCTATGGTTGTCTCCCTTTAGGTTTAGGTTGGCCATGTGTCCTCTTTTACAGAGGGCAGCCCTCTCTTGGAAGGGCTACCAGAGGACTGCCCTCTAATTGAAGGTGGCCTCTATTTAAAGGGCTACCCTTTCCAATTCCAGCTTAAAGATAAAGAGCCAGAAGAATGCTTGCCCATCGCTAGTTAGCACCTGGACAGCGGACTGAGTGGGCAGGCAGGCCGGCCTCCTGGTCAGGGCCGGTGCTACCATTAGGCCAACTAGGCCGCTGCCTAGGGCGCAGGGCTAAAGGAGGCGCCAAAACGCTTTGGGGGGGAAAAAACAGTCCGTGGTGCGCCATATAACCTCTTCCCGCCCTAAGCTCGCTTCACAGGCTCGGGGCTGCCACTTCTTCCTGCTGGGCCTGCCCTCCACGCGGCTCGCCTTGGCTCCACCCCCTCTCGCTTTGGCACTGCAGCCTCCGCCTCCTCCCCGCTCCCCGGCTCCTCTTGGCGTTGCCGCCCACAGCTTGGTTCTCCTGAGCCCCCAACCAGTCCAGCTCTGATCCCCTCGATGCCAGAAGGACATAATCCATAGCCCACAAGGATGCACAGTCTGCACAACATACAATAATCCTGCTGCTGCTGTTGCTGCATTACATTATATCCCACTTTTTTTCCTCTTGCAAGGAACCCAGAGCAGCTTACATGATCCTCCAGCCCAGCTTCTCCCCCTCAGTGCTCCAAGGGTTAAAGTAACTAAGCTCTGCTTCCCAGAGGCAGGAGTTTCCACAACTGGGAAACCGGGAGGAATGGTCCTGCTTTCGTGTTCCCGGAAGGGAAATTGGGCTGGGGAGGTTTCCTGGCAGGGAGGGGGAGTCTGGCCCGAGGGGAGGCGGCGGCGGCGGCGGCAAAGAGGTGAGGGGGTTGCATGGCTGGGGCGGAGGAGAAGAAGGAGGGAGGCGCCAAGAGGTTACTTTTGGGGGAGAGTAAGGGGAGTCCCCCCCCAGTTTCCCTTCTGGAATCATAGTTAGGGGAGACTTGATCCATGCAGTCCAGTGGGGCCCAAAGATTTCAGTGGCTGCTATTGCAGGATCCTCTCAGAGATTCACTCTGGCCCGAGGGGGAGGGGGGATGGATTGGGGCGGTGGAGGCTTGGGGCAGAGCAGATAGCCTGGCTTGGTGGTGTGTGGAGAGGAGAAAGAGCACTCAGAAAAAGAAGGGAAGGGACACCATGAAGGCGAAGATCCGTGCAGTGCCGCCTACTCCAATCCGACGCCCTCCAGCTGAATGAAGCCCGTGGAAAGAACTTACACGGAAGTAAACCCCCTTGATCTCGATGGAGCTGGAAACAACATGTTTAGGACTGGAGAGGAAGGGTGTGTGTGTGTGAATGCGGATCATGCATAATGGGCATAGGGCTGGAGGGAGGGAGGGCTCAAGTGGGAAGGGGGGGCGCTAAATATCTGATCTTGCCTAGGGCACCAAACTGCCTTGCACCGGTGCTGCTCCTGGTCACAGTCTCCTGCACTATGGCGAGATGCCCTGTATTTCTAAATTATAACAATTATTTCATATGCACATTTTATGCAAATTGACATCGTCTTTTGCCCTCTCTTTTTGGTGATGCCTTTCCTCTTCGGGGGAAATTCATAAGTGGCCACCCTGTTTAGGTTTCAGCCTATCTATGACCCACACCAAGCGGTAAAGCTGCTGGAGCCGGAGGCTGAGCTATATCTGGAGCAAGAGCCGAGCCAGGGAGTTCCAGGGCTGGACATGAATGAACTCAAAAGGGACAGGGCCGGATTAAGCTAGGGGCTGTTGGAGCGGAAGCTCCAGGCCCCTAACAGAAAATAGGCCCACAATTATAGGGACACGCGGCGATTTTTTCCCCCCTTCGGACGGCAGCAACGGCGCTTGCATTCGAGGATAACCAGCAAGCCCCATTTTCCTGCGGCGAGAGTAGAATTAGCGGAGCTCCAGCCGCGCGCCGACTCCGCTCCGCGGTCAGTGTGCGCATGCGCCCCACGACCTCCCACCCCTCGAGCCTGCAGCTTTCGCGCTCCGTTCAACTCCGGAAGCGGTGAGCCGAGGAGGCCGCGTGTGTGTGTGTGTGAGAGCGAGAGAGGAGCGCGTGAGAGAAGATGGCGGCCCGTGGCGCCTCTGCGAAGCGTGGAGCCGGGTCCGGGGGCTCTCGGGGGTCCGAGCCCCAAGAGGAGCCGCCTCCACCGCTCCAGGCCGTGCTGGTCGCCGACAGCTTCAACCGCCGCTTCTTCCCCATTTCCAAGGACCGGCCCCGGGTGAGCGACGGGCAGGCGGTGGAGGGGGATGCGGGCAGCTGCCGCCGAAGGCCTCGGCCTCCTCCCTTCGTTCTCCGCCCGGGAGGCGCTTTCGGTCTTCGGCGAGCTGTAGCGCTTCTGCAGAAATCGCACCCCGCAGATCAAGCAGGGGCCAGTTCTGGGCAGCATTTCAATTGAAATCCACTCCTTTCTTGCCAGCCACCTCTTCGTGCCTTGCCTCCAGTTAGGCTTGCCAGGATATTCTACATGTTTAGACATGAAAAAACTCCCAGCATGATAGCTGGGGCATCCCGGGAGATGTAGGACTTTTTTCCTGTCTTAACATGCATTGCACCCTAAAAGGAGCAACTGGCAAAATTGATTCATCATTACATTTCTATCCCACCATCCCCTCCCTCCTCCTTGCAAGGAGCCCAGGGCGGCTTATATGGCCCTCCTCTTCTTTGTTTTATCCTTGCAACAACCCTGTGTTTGTCAATATAACCCCAAGAGTCTCTGGTGCAGGACTAATTTTGTGATGTGTGTTAAGGCTGAAGCGCTTGGGACTCTTCATTTAGAAAAAAAGAGGCAACTGGGCAGTGGGGCAGGGTGGGGATATGGCAGAGGTTTCTAAAGTTAATGTAAGATGTGGAGAAAGTAGATATTTTTTTTTCTCCCTCATAATACTAAATGTGGGATCATCCAAAGAAATGGATTGGTGGTAGAAAGTGCCTCTTCATACAATTCAGAATTCATAGAATTAACTGCCAGAAGATGTGATAGCCGCTAGGTTGGATAGCTTTAAATAGGCATTAGATAGCTTCATAGAGGAGAGGTGTCTATTGATGACTATCACTCATGATGGCTACATGGAGCATCCAGGTTTATTTATTATTACCATCATATCATGCCTTTTTTACTTCTTGCAAGGAACCCAAGGCAACTTACATAGTCGTCGTCCTCCTCCTCCTCCTCCTCCTCCTCCTCCTCCTCCTCCTCCTCCTCCTCCTCCATTTTATCCTCACAACAACCCTGTGAGGTAGGTTAGGCTGAGAGTCAGGGACTCTTTTATAATGTATTTCAGTTTACCCCACACAAAGCACTCACACACACAGAGCAGCCAGACAAAAGCAAAACACGCTTATAATTTGTAGGTAGCCTTTTATAATGTATTTCAATTTTAGACAGCAAAAAAGGTAGTACATTCTTATTTTTTAAACCCACTTTTGCCATCGAAATAAAATCCATCCTCCATTTAATCATTTATTATTTATTTATTTATTTATTGCATTTATACCCCGCTCTTCAGCCAGAAAAGGCTCTCAGAGCGGCTTACACAGATTAATAATAAGACATTCCCTGCCCTCAGGCTCACAATCTAAAAGACATGACACAAAAGGAAAGGGATTGGGAGGGAGGAGGAAGAATGCCAAACTCAGGCACCAATATAATGTTTGGCATTCTTCCTCCTCCCCCCAATCCCTTTTCCTTTTGTGTCACATCTTTTAGATTGTGAGCCTGAGGTAGTGAATGTCTTATTATTACCGGTAATCTGTGTAAACCGCTCTGAGAGCCTTTCTGGCTGAAGAGCGGGGTATAAATGCAATAAATAAATAAATAAATCATTAATTTCTACCCACTTTTGCCATCAAAATAACATTCCATCCTCCATTTAATCACTTGTTAACATTATAATTAATTTATAATAACTTTCCATTTAAGAAAAAAAAAATCACCCCTATCAAGTGAAAAAAAATGACCCAGGTCCTTTTTTTTTACTTGATCCATTCGTTCTTTTTTTTTTTTTAACTATAGTCCGGTCCCCCAACAGTCTGAGAGACAATGAACTGGCCCCCTGTTTAAAAAGCTTGAGGACCCCTGTTGTAATCCTTACATCAACCCTGTAAGGCAGGTCAATAGCATTCTCTCCATACAGCACGTGGGGGGGGGGGGGCAGCTGAGTAAGAGCTCGGTTCGTGTACATTGTTGCCTAACAGTCTGCATAATTCCCGAAGGGGTGGGCTGTGTTAGTCTATTGCAGCAAGAACAACAAGAGAGTCTTGTGGTACCCTAAAGACCAACACATTCATTCTGACATAAGCTTTCACGGACACTGCCCACTTCCATCAGGTTTATTGAGTTAACAAGCTTATTGTTACAAAAAAGAAATATTTTCAATACGGTATGTTTCTGTTTTGGCACTTTAATGGTAATTAAAATATTTAATTTGTTTTAATATAAAATTGCGTCTTCATTTTATTTATTTCCATAAAAAGGCCCACCAAAATCCTCAGCACCAGGCCCATAATGCTCTTAATCCGGCCCTGAAAAGGGAGGTTTTTGCCTAGCAAAGGTCCAGGGCAGACTAAGAGCCTGATGTACTCATTGCCTCCCCTTCCTGATCCTCAGCTGGGCCATTGCTTGCAGCTAGATCTTCCCCCTCCACTCAGATAGGAGGAGCGCCCATTTGGCTGCCAGAAGTCTCTCTCTAGAGTTGACTCCTGAGTTGACCCCTGGCAACAGAGCCTTCTAACAGGTGCCCCTATGGTGATTCTGGGATTCCCACCAGGTCTGCTGCCTTTGCTCTTGAGGACCAGGGAGCAAAGGAGGAGAATCAGGGTTCAAGGCAGGGCTCAGGGTGGGATCAGAAGGGTTACTGTGGACCAAGGTGAAGCATCCCTGAGATAGGGCTTTTCAGGCTGCTTTTGGACTCCTGCAGGTCCTTCCAGGTCTTCAGTTGGAGTAGGGTCTCCATAGAATAGAGGGTGTCCATGAAGTAGGGCACATGCCTGGCATGCAGAATGTCCCAGGTTCGATCCCCAGCATCCCCAGGTAGGGCTAGGAAAGAATCCTTCCTGAAAGCCGGGAGAGCCGCTGCCAGTCAGTGCCAACAATACTGGGCTAGATGGTCCAAGGGTCTGACTCAGTATAAGGCACCTTCCTAGGTTCCTATGGAGTCCCAAGCCTCTTCCTCCAAAGAGGCTTTTCCAGGGTCTGGGTCGGACCGATTCTCACTCAGCCCCCTTCCCTGGGATATATGAGAAATCCATTTCAATTTGTTTTTGAGCAAAATTTACTCAGTTCTCACCTCCTAGAAGAGAGCACAGGCTAGAATGCAATCTGTGGTCAAGGTCCATACATTCCTGAGCTTGCAGTGCGATTTGCAGAACAGAACAAATGCGTTCGAAAAAAATGTGTACACTTGGAAAATGCACACGGAAGAATGTGTGTGTGCTTGAAAGATGCGCTCAAACGCTTTCATCTACGGGAGAAAATGCGTACATTACACAAATGCACACAAGTGATGTGCATGTTTGGAAACGTGCACTCAGATATACGCATCACCTTTTCATGGAAAAAGAAAAGGGGAAATAAATACCCAAAGCTCAGAATCTGAAATGGACATGACTCGGAAGGAGCTTTGGGGTGGAATTCAAAGAACCTTGACAAGCATGAGTTTTGCTGAACGAATCACACGTCCCTGCCAGGGCCCCAGCACCCTGGCACGGCCCGCTGCTGATGCCTGCCCTTTAATTTTTCTCCTGGCCTGGCATTCTGAGCAGTGCCAGGCAGCTGGATCTGGCCACCCTTTCCATTTCCCATAATGACCCCAACCTTGTGCCACTCCAAGCACTGTGGGAAATGAAAAGGGAAGTCACTCCCAGCTGCTCAGTGGTCCTCAGAGTGCTGCCACTACCTTCAATTAAGCCCACAATAGCCCACTGACACAAAAGAGGGGGGGGCACCAGAGGAGACCCTTTCCGGGGAGGCGTCAAACCTGGATCCAGCCCTGGCCTTGACACATTAATCCCTTGATATCCCTGACTCTTCTCTCTGCCTCTCTGTCCCTTTGTCTCTTCTCTACCCTCTTTCAGTTCATTCATTACATGTCTATACTCCCGAATAGCCAAAGCTCTCTGGACAGTTCACAGCATGATAAAAAGTAATAGAATCAGAATCATAGAAAAGTAGAGTTGGAAGGGGCCTACAGTTGGAACTTCAGTTGCAGTTTCCACTGTTAAAATCTACATTCTAAGCTCCTGGGTTTTGTGGGAGGTTTTGGGCTTATGAAACTCTGTAAAGTAGATTGATGTAGTCATCTTCACCACCACCACCACCACCATCCAGGTGTTCTTTGGAGGCAAGGGAAACTAACAGTTACCCTCAACCCATGTAAATTGTACCATCATCATCTTCTATTACTACTACTTTTGTGCACCACTACCACCCCGTTTCTTTCAACAGACCTTGTGCAGGAGAACATCTTCCTGGATTTTGCCCTAAGCAGTTAAAAAATAGAGAAACACAACCCTTTACCTTAAATTTGACCAGGTTAAGGTGTTCTGTTTCATTTCATTTTAAATGCTCTCAGGTGATACTTCGGGATGGGGGGGGGAGAAAAGGTTGCCTAATGAGACAGGCACGGTGAACGGTGTGTCTTAGAGCATTGGCTAGTATTGCGTAGAGCTTCTGTCCATGGGAAAATGCTGAGATACGGTCACTGCTTGTTGCCTCCAGTGGGTGCTGCTGTGAACAAGCTTACCAGGGAAACAGCAAGGAGGAGAGACGGATGTATGGATTGTTATAATAAGTTTTCCGGTGTGGAAATTTGCTTTATAGAAGCAATTAAGAAGTCACCACAGTCAGGCTTGAAAGCAATAATTATCTTTCATCTTGTCGCTTTGTCTTTTTTTTTCTTCTCCCCCTCTCTTATCTGTTCACTATAAACTACAACAGATCTACACTGAGTTATAATTGTTCTCTGCCCCTTGCCACAGACGAGCTTGTAACACGGGCTACATCAATGGGTCCTGCAGTCAACCAAGTACAGATTCTTGGGAGTGCCCTATATGCTACATATATACAGTGCACATACGGATATATCCTTCAGGTCTTTCCCCAGGGTTTGGAACTCCCTCCATATTGAGATTGATCATAAACCTTAATCTGAGCAATCCCAAGACTTGTTGCTTCAAATACTGGCCTGGTGTATAGATTGTATCAGGACATGAGAACAATCTCAGGATTGCATGTGTGCTACACACACACACACACACACACACACTGGGTGCCGAATGTACTGTGTGATTTGGTGTTTATGGATGTATATCCCAACACATAGACAAAAAGGGGTGGGTTGCTTGCATGGGATAGAACATATGCACTTAGGATTGTATGCTGGTAGCACTCTGCCTATGTGTTCAAAGTACTTCACCTACATTACCTTACAAACAGCCCTTTCAGGTAGGCCAATATGATTATACCCATATTACGGATGGGGAGCTGAAAGAAAGCTTGCCTAAATTTACTCCAGGGGTGATAAGGCTGAAGCTCTTGGGGGGCTGCATTCCTGTGGTGGGAGGGGCCAAATAAAAAGAGGCAGAACCAAAAGTAAAAGGGGTAGGACCAAAATTACCAGCCTATCTATATATCTAGATCATAGAATCATAGAATCATAGAAAAGTAGAGTTGGAAGGGGCCTACAAGGCCATCGAGTCCAACCCCCTCCTCAATGCAGGAATCCAGGTCAAAGCATCCCTGACAGATGGCTGTCCAGCTGCACCTTGAATGCTTCCAGAGTGGGAGAGCCCACCACCTCCCTAGGTAGTTGGTTCCATTGTCTTATTGCTCTAACAGTCAGGAAATTTTTCCTGATGTTCAGGTGGAATCTGCATTCCTGTAACTTGAGCCCATTTTTCCGTGCACTGCAAACTGGGATGATCAAGAAGAGATCTTGGTGCTCCTCTTTGTGACAACCCTTTAAGTACTGGAAGAGTGTGATCATATCTCCCCTCAGTCTCCTCTTCTGAAGGCTAAACATGCCCAGTTCTTTCAGTCTCTCCTCATAGGGCCTTGTTTCCAGTCCCTTTATCATCCTTGTTGCCGTCCTCTGAACCCTCTCCAGTTTGTCTACATCCTTCTTAAAGTGTGGTGCCCAGAACTGGACGCAGTGCTCAAGATGAGGCCTAACCAATGCTGAGTAAAGGGGAATTATCACTTCCCACGATTTGGAAGCTACATTTCTATTAATGCAGACCAAAATAGCATTTGCCTTCTTTGCAGCCACATCGCATTGCTGGCTCATATTCAGTTTGTGATCTACCACAATTCCAAGATCCTTCTCACTTCGTAGTATTGTTGAGCCAAGTGTCCCCCATTCTGTAACTCTGCATTTGGTTTCCTCTCCCTAGGTGCAGCACTTGGCATTTATCCCTATTAAATTTCATTCTGTTGTTTTCGGCCCAGCGCTCCAGCCTATCGAGATCGCTTTGAATTTTGTTTCTCTCTTCCAGAGTATTAGCTGTTCCACCCAACTTTGTGTCATCTGCAAATTTGATAAGCATTCCCTGCACCTCCTCATCCAAGTCATTAATAAAAATGTTGAATAGCACTGGGCCAAGGATATAGATATAGATATATTAGCTTAAAGCTCTTATTGCCAGTAACTAAGCCTTAGGAGAGGCATTTCAACCTTTTACAATGGGGGGAAAAAACAGTACAAAAATCAGAAGACCCCAAATGATTGGTGGTTGGGGGAAAGGGGAAGTGGGCCTGGCTATCTGGGGAACCCTGTAAAGCCAGAGGACTGTGCTTGGCCTATGGGCCAGAGGTTAAACGCCCCTGGTTTACCGAAAGAGTTCGTCCTGAAGTGAGACTTGAACCAGAGATTTCACCGCTCATTCTTTCAACTGAGAGCCAGTGTGGCGTAGTGGTGAGAGTGTTGGTCTGGGACTCAGGAGATCCGGGTTCTAGTCCCCGCTTGGCCATGAAGCTCACTGGGTGACTTTGGGCCAGTCACTGACTCTCAGCCTAACCTACCTCACAGGGTTGTTGTGAGGATAAAATGGAGAGGAGGAGGAGGAGGAGGATTATGTAAGCCGCCTTGGGTTCCTTGCAGGAAAAAAGGCGGGGTATAAATGTAATAAATAAATAAATAAATAAACCACCATACTGAGGTTTTTGGAGCTCCTGACGTAGACCACCACTGGGCAAACCAACATGCTGAGTACCAGATCTCACCTGGTGAGATCCCATTCAAACTAAATACCATATACCGTGTGAAAATAATGCCATGATGCCTTAACACATAAACTATATAGCCTCACAAAAATCTTGTTAGGTAGGAGAGGCTGAGATGTGGTGAGTGACCAAGGTTGCCCAACGAGTTTCATGGCTGAAGGGAGATTTGAACCACGGTCTCCCTGGGGTCCTCACCCCAACACTCTATCCCAGCCATCCCTAACTTGGTGTCCTTGAGATGTGCTGGACTGCAACTCCCATGACCATGTTGGCTGGGAATGATGGGAGTTGTAGTCCAACACATTCCAAGGGATGGTTGCTTTCTCCACTATATCCCATTGGCTCCGACATCAGTTACCCTGAGATCAGATTATTCTAAAGTAAAGCATACACTGATGCACATCCTTTTGGTGCATGTTCATCAATCAAGAGGAAGAAGGTTTTTCATGTGTGTGTGTGTGTTTTTTTAAGTGAAACAAGAATTGGGGGGGTGTCTGCTAACCTTTTTCACAGTCGCTTATTTTGAACATTTATAGAGTATTTCAATAATGCATTTGGAGGAGTAATGAGAACTAGGTGGAACACTGCATTTCCTCTGATGCTGTGGATAATTAAGAGGGCAAAGTATTAACTAGATCTGGGGGGTGGAGGGGCGTGATTCTGATCTTCTTAGACATAATGTGCCTGGCTTCATCCAGATTTTTACTAATGATTGCACCTTAGTTATTAGATGGTATCACACTTTTCCCGGAATTTGCACCTCCAGATTACCGTCCACCTATATATTGCTCACTTGGAACTCAAAATACATGTATGGAACAGGTATCATTTTGTCTTGTTGGCACTAACTAGATATTTCACACAGATATTTGCATTAGCGAATATCGTAAATCACCTGCTTGCATCAGGACTTACTTTGTTCTATAGGACTGATCCTTTGTTCTCACTTTTTCTGGATTCTTAGAGCCTTTCTACACAAGGCATTTATTGTGCACTCATGATTCCTCATTCACGGTAGTTTGCGGGTGCTTTACACAATGTTATCATCCTCCAGGGCCTCTCCCATTCTAGCGGGGGGGGGGCGGGTTAGATAGAGGAAAGTCTGGTATTATTTGTGAATGGCGGCATGAAACCCTCCTTTATTTACACAATTCCACTGCACTACAGCACCACTTAGTGCTTGTGTAATGGAACATATGGAAAGACAGAGAAAGAAAAACCCTGGGGGGGGGGGAACATGTGTAAAGCAGCCGATATTAATCCAACAAAGAATCTGGAAGCAGAAGCCTCGGTAAAGTGGCTGCTAAAAGCCTCATGTAGAAAAGCCCTTAATCTAGCCAATAACTCATCAATATTTATTTATTTATTTATTTAGTCACATTATTAGATTCTTCTTTAGCCCTGTTTACACAATCACATGCTGAAGAAACTCCTTATATGGGTACAGATGTTCTAAAACTACAGTCAAATATTGTCAAGGAATAGGTGGCCAATTGAGAATACTCGACCAGTCACTTGACCAGTGTTCCAACCCTAGATGATGATGATTAATTTTATTTATACACAACCCTTCCTCCCAATGGAGGCCAACCACCCCCAACACATGCTCAACACGTCTCCACATGGAAACAGCCATTTAGACTATCTGACCCAGTCTGGTCAAGCTTCTTTGGAGTGATTCATCCAACCACAGTGGATTAAAAATATATATATATATATCCCAGTGCTCACAAAATCTAAGGCAAGAAGCTGCACTTGTCAATACATTCACACCAGCTCAGATGTCACGTGCCTAGCTTTGGGCTAGGAGAAATAGATAACGGGGGTACAGGATATCTAATTTCTAACACAGCATATTCCTAGCTTCCTGCCACACCTTCAGATGTACCCAAATAGTCAGCAAGAGGGTGACAAAATGAAGCAAGCTAAAATTCCTCATTTCCACTCAGAAGAGTTGTAATCTGATCTCAGTATAACGTCTCTGGCTTAATGTCCTCTGGATTTTGATTGTATCAACAAACCTATATTAGGGTAACGTCAAGAGTACCAAACCTGAAGGAATAAGTGTATTAGGACATTGAAGACTAGTAAGAATGTGTGAGTACAAATAAGGATACATTACTCCTCTGATTATGACGAGGAAGGAATTAAGGTTAACACGTATTTCACAATTTAATACATATAGATGGCCATTATTAGCATATATTTAGCTGCCATAAGAAATGCGGGTGGGGGTAGGGACAGGCTACAGTTTAGCCATGTGGGTGAACATTTCAGCCTTACAGAATGAGATGATATATAGACACACCACTCCCCACCACCTGAGCAATTTCACCCATCTTATTAAAATGCTTCAGACTAGCACAGTGTTCTCCAACCTTGGGTCCCCAGATGTTTTTCAGCCAGCATAGCTGGCTGGGGCATGCTGGGAGTTGTAGGCCAAAAACATCTGGGGACCCAAGGTTGGAGAACACTGGTCTAGCAGGACCTTCCAAATTCATCTCAGAAATCTCACTTTAGACAAAGGTGGATGGCCACTAAAGGCTAGAGCAGCCTTCCCCAACCCGGTGCCCTTAGGGGAAGGGTACTGTACATGCTTGGCATGCAGAATGTCCCAGGTTCAATTCCTGGCATCTACAGGTAGGTGCTGGAAAAAAACCCAGCCTGAAACCCTGGAGAGCTACTGCCAGTCAGTGTTGACAATACTGGGCTAGATGGACCAAGGGTCTGACTCAGTGAAAGGCAGCTTCCTCTGTTCCTAGAGGTGTTGGGCTACAACTCCAATCATTCCCCAGCCAGTATGGCCATGGTGGTTGGGGATGATACGGTCATATAGTACAACACATTTGGAAGGCAGCAGGTTGGGGAAGTCCAGGCTATCCAGAAATTTGGTACCTATCCAGTAATTTGTGGTGCCATCCAGTAATGTGGTACCTACCTATTTACATTGCAATAACTACACCAAATTCTAAAGAAATTGAAATCAGGGGCTTGCACGGAATGTGAGGTTGCAGAACAAGGGATGAAAAAGAAATTCGATTATGTTAATCAGGGACTCTGGTTTCTATGCACATTATAAAGACTCTTAGGGCTCAATCCTGTGCAGCTTTAGACAGAAAAAAATCCTATAACTCCCAGCATTCCCCAGCCAGTGCTACTTTTTTGCAGGACTTTTTTCTGTCTTAACCTGCATAGGATTGCACCTTTAGTGCATCTTGTGTTTTGTAACTGTTGCTTTAAGAGAATGGAATGCTTGATGCAGATCTACCTGTTTAATTGTCTTTTCAGACTCGAAGCTTCCAGTTCCACTTACAGCATCTGACCGAGTGTGTTGTAACCCACGAAAGCTCGTGCTAATTTATTAAAACTATCTGAACAACTAAAACAGTCAGAATATTTTTGGCTAGGTGTATCAAGAGCACTTGCAGCCTAATTAAATGTGTGAGGCCCAAACAGAGTGTTGCACTATATCTGGGATGCTGCATATTCTCCAGTAGCCACTGGGCATTCCGGTTTATTTGCTTAATTACTTCGATTACTCAGTTACTTAAATGTGTCACCTGCCCATGCCAAAGGCTTGAGGCAAGTATCAATATATTTGTTAATTATTCCCATGAAGAGCGAAAGTTAAATAGTGAAGTTATCAGGGACAACTCCAGAAAATAGTTTAAAAGTGTAAGATTGGGTGTGGTCAGTGTCCTATGGGAAAGAGTTACTTTTGAGCTCAGCAGACTGAACACAGAGAATAACGGTGCTCTCCTGTTGATGTCTAAAGATTTTCCTTCTGCTTCATTTGAGCAAGCATGGTAGCTAATGGTAGGAAGGTTCTGCAGTATCTGTTAAGCCCAAGCCTCCGCAGGCCGGGTGGGGAACCTCTGCAGTCCAGATTAAGCCCGTGGGCCCCATCCCTGTATTAAAAGGTAGAGAAAGGCCATCAAAAAGGCCCTGCTGGAATGAATGGCAACTGAATGTCTAACAGCCCCATCCAAAGTGGGTGCCCGTAACCCTCTGAACTTGGAGGATTACGGGCATCCAATGGAAGGCGGGAGGAGCATGGCAGCTAGGATTGCTGCCATGCTCCCCTCACCCTCCAAAACATTTAGACGGCCAAATACTTCCTTCTGTCTGTCCTGAAATCTTTCACCATTCTGCTTCACTGGGTGACCCAGAATTCTAGTATTATGAGGGAGCGAGAAAAACATCTTCTGTTCCACTTCTACACCAAGGGCCTGCAGATGTTTTGGTCTACAACACACACCCCTAACTGCCTTAGCCAGCATAGCCAATGGTGAGGGACAATGGGAGTTGCCTAACTTTGCACTAAACCATGTGTAATTTTACACACTTCTATCATGTTCTTCCTTACTCATCTTTTCCCCCCCTAAGCTAAAAAGCACTAAAAGTAACCATTCCTCATTGTCAGATAATTTATCCGATTTTGTCTTTGGCTATTGTATGACATCAGCCACTTTGGGCTTCCTTTTGGAGGGAAAAGCAGGAAATAAATAAATGGCAATGATAGTTCAATATATTCCATGCTAATTTTTAATGTAAAGTGGGGTGCAAAAGCCAATGCAACCTGTTGGTTGACTGGTACGAATAGCTGCCAGGTGTTCCCTCCCAAACCGCCCATGGGCACAGAGGTGCATTGTCCAAAACAGAGGTCGCATTCAGCCAAACTAGCTATATGTCGCCAAAATATATAGCCAAGTGCCAAATTTCTAACAATAACATTTACATATCACATTACTCCAAGAACAATCTACACTTACAAGGCGCTCGTGGTGTATACAAAAGGAATGATGATTCATCTTTAACATTAAACAGTGTCGATGGGCACAATAACCTTCCTGCTGGATTCTGTATACTAGCTTAAGGAGCTTTTAAAGGCAATGACGGCTCGGATGAAAGCTTCCCCGTGCCCGGAGGTGTGCCGGGCTAAGCAACATGTCATTAACGGGTTACAGGTGTCTGTGACAAGACTCAATCAAGAAAATAACTGGGGGGGGGGGAAATGATATCCAAATTATCTGGATGCAGAGCAAGTCACCAGCCCCAAGGAGGTCACCGTCACCATTAAAAAAAAATAATGTTTATAACAATCTGCCTTCGATCAATGCTGTCCGCAGTGTACTCTATGGCATGATGGTTCCCAGCTCTGCATTCTCTTCTTCTGCCAGGAATGGGCTGTCAACTAAAGAGGCGATAAACCAGGCCTTCCAGGATGGCACGTTGAACTTAGAGAGCCAATGGACACAATGGACACTTTTGAGAACAAGCATGCAGCATAGCCCTTGTGAGGTGAGACACTATAAAATGTAGCTAGGGAGGCATCTTTGGGTTGAAAGTCAGATATAAGCTCTATGCAGGCACAGGGTAAAGTGGGGACGGGATGAGTGTGAGCACGCCCTGCCCCAAGGGTCCCCAGGCCAGGGTTCACGATTGTGCAAGCATGTTCAACCGAACATGCTTCCAGGCCCCTGTGCAGACCTTCGTGCTCAACATGCGTAGGTCTCTGAGGTAGCATGTGGGGACACATGGGGGTGGAGCGTGCATGCTCACGCACATCCCCGTCCCCATTTTGAGTGTGACTGTGTTGCAGACTATACCTGCATAGCTGTATACTCTTTCATTGATCGGCAACCCTATTCCTTAAATAAAATCACAGATATCTAAGGTTACAATACAATCCTTATACCCGCTTACTTAGGAGAAAGCCCCATTGAACCCATGCAGTGCTATAATTCTAGGGCAGTTCTGGGACGGAGCAATTTATTGATTGGTTTATTATATTTATATCCCGCCTTTTTTCCTGCAAGGAACCCAAGGCGGCTTACATAATCTGCCTCCTTCTCTCGATTTTATCCTCACAACAACCCTCTGAGGTAGGTTAGGCTGAGAGTCAGTGAATGGCCCAAAGATAGCCGGTGAGCTTCATGGCTGAGTGGGGACTAGAACCCAGATCTCCCGAGTCACAGCCCAACACTCTTAACTACTGGCTCTCAGGGTCCCAGGACTGGGGAAAGGAAATAAACTCTTATAAACTATGCTGATAACTAATCCTATCCCTAGCTCTGGCCTAGTAGCTGCCTTTGTACTGCTCTATGAGCAATTTCTACCAGGATTTGGGTGGCACAGACATGCCATGCAAAAGACTAGGGCAGCATTATGCATTCAGTCTTCTCCAAAGCAGGGCCCGAAGGGTGAAATTTCCAGTGGAGAAGTGGCAAGCTGGGGAAGTTGAGTACACGTACATTCTACTACTGAGTGGAATGCAGCTGACCTCTTGCACAACTTATCTTGCTTAAGTTAAAATAGTTCCTCCACATTGGGGAACTGCTTTCCCCTGTCCCCTGCAACTCCTCTCTCTTCCACCATCCATGGTTCCAGGCCTACCTTCGCCACGAAAACACACACACACACACACCCAGTATGAATATTGATGTCAATTCTTCTCTGAATACTGAAATATTTACTTAATATTTGTTATGTGTTTCTATTATAATTCATTTTAATATTTGATACATGACAGTATTTAACAGCTGCCATGCGAGGATATGTAGTATCTGACAGTATCCGACAGATGAGTCAAAATCATTTTTTTGAGAGAGGACAGTTGAAGATATTCTATATGATGCCTACCAAAACAGTTAAGAGATGTGAACAAGTCTAATAGCATTAGCATGAATTGCCATTTTCACATTCAAGGTATACACTTACTGTGAACTCAGTATTTTAATCCACAACTGAGTGGCAAAATTAGAAATCAGCACATTTTGAAGATGTACAAATATTCACCTTAGGGGTGCTATTCAAAAGTGCTGCTGCACTTCAGTGGGATCCACCACTAGCTCAACGGAGAATTAGCACTACCTCAAGTAATCCCAAACACAACTGGAAACACACACATCTGGACTGGGACTCTGTGAGCTCTGCTGACCAGTCCCATTCCGGAAACTAGCATTTCCATTTGTTTCCGGTTGCTTTAAGAACTGCTAGCTCCCCGTTGAGCTGGCAGTGGGTTCCACCGGTGCTCTGTGGCAGCACTGGATACTGCCCATCATTTGGTCTGAGCAGATCAAGGCCAGGGAGTGGGGTCATAGTGGTGGGTGATCCGCCCACCACCTGACTCGCTGGATGTTTGGTGGGCGCTGCCACTGCACCTGCTGAGCTGGGCCAAAAGCGAACGCCAGCCAAGCCACTCGTTGGACTTCCGGGTTCCCAGCAGAGCACTTTTTACATAGAAAATGGAGTAAGACACTGAGAGCCAGTGTGGCGTAGTGGTTAGAGTGTTGGGCTGGGACTCGGGAGATCTGGGTTCTAGTCCCCACTCAGGCCATGAAGTCCACTGGGTGACTTTGGGCCAATCTCTGACTCTCAGCCTAACCTACCTCACAGGGTTGTTGTGAGGATAAAATGGAGAGGAGGAGGAGGAGGAGGAGGAGGATCATGGAAGCCGCCTTGGGTTCCTTGCAAGAGGAAGAAAGGCAGGATATAAATGTAATAAATAAATAATAATAAAAAGTGGCCAGCAATTTGCGTAACTTGTGCAAATAATTGCGTCCATTTTTAACTGTACCTTACATCATTTTCTACGTAAACAGTGGCCAGCCGGGAACCCGGAAGTCGCTTCCCCGGCTCGGCTCAGGAGAATGCGAGTCGAGGCCAGGGAAGCTGCTAGGTGGGACCGAGTTTGGGGGGGTCGAGCCCAGTGAGTTTGCTGGACTTCCACCCCTCAAACGAAATCCTCACACATCCCTAAGTGGGACATGCGACATCCCCTTGTGCAAGATGCTGAGGACCATGACAGCTGCTCCTTACACAATGCTTCACATACATAAACATTCTAAACATGAGTGACGATGCAGCTGACCCCTGGCGCAACTTATCTTCCTTACTTTAAACAGGACCCCCGTGCAGTGAGGCTTTAAGAAAAATAACCATTGCAAACACAATGGACTGAGCTTCCGTTACACACACACACACACACACACACACACACATACACGCCCCCGGTCTGTCCTTTTAAAGAAAATTGATCAGAGCAGCATTAGCAGTCATTTTGATGTGCAGTCTAGACAGCATTAAGGGGGCTACTAAATATATCCAAACAAATGCTATTAAGGCTGCAAAGCATCAATGTCTGCCAATTGGCATTAGGAAAACCTCTGGTTAAAATGTAACTGATAGCAAACAGCCTGTTCTGCTTTTATTGTCTAGGATTGGCTAAATGCGGGGGATTATTAAACAGATACAGAAAACCTGGGAAGGCCTTGAGTTTTGCGTCAATATTCATCTTGAGTGGATTTACTGGATTACCTGTAATGTTTTTGTTATTTAAAGAAGCCCAGCTGTAGAATATTCCATTTGAATAGATGTGGATGCATGAGCCGGTGTGTGTGTGTGTGTGTGTGTGTGTGTGTGTTACCAACTCTCCTTTACAGTTCTAGGTTAAAGGACTCCAGAATTGTACCTGCTATAGTTGGATTCTGAAGGTCATAAATGTAACTTGCCTGTCCATTACATTTGTGAAGAAAAGAGTGTGCCTGAGAGATATTAAGAATCAGGTTTTGTTATTTTGCAGCTTTACTGTGTACCAAAGTGTCTCTCTCTAATTTTGTGTCCTTCCCTCATTTCCCACCTTTTGTTGTAAAATGCTACCAGAATAAACCTTTCTTGGTTTTACCCCACATGGGTTTTGTAGTCACTCTGCTTGGTTCAGTAACTAAATCCAGGTTACAGTGACAAAGGCAAGTCCCTGAACAGAGATTCAAGTAGGATTGTAGACAGCTGAGGCTGGCAATCTGGTATCTTGAGATCTCTGGGGGTCTTGGTTCCTTTGGGGTAGGAAAGGGTGGGGGTGTGGCGGGTCAGCCAGCCCCCCCTTCCTCCACAACATTCTTGCAGCATTTATTTCAGGATAGGCAACATCTGGTTCCACTTCCTCCTACTAGATGGCAGGTGAAATTAACCCCCACCACACACACGAAAGTACAGGGGTGGTGAACCTCTTTCAGCCTGAGGGCCAAATTCAATTTTGGAGAAGCTCGGGGGGGGGGGCTGCATTCCAGTGGTGGGTGGGGCTGAAGAAAAGAGGGTGGGGCCAAAGGCAAAGTGAGTGGGAGCTCACACACACACCCAACTATCAGCATATTGTAGCTTATTACGCCTACTCCTAGAATAAATTTGTTCCTCTTTAAAGTGCCACAACTCAGTAGGGATGTGCTGACACTGGGAAGTCTGGCTCGTTTGAGCCCAACGGACTTTCTACCCGCTTCTGATCTCATGATCGGAAGTGGGCCGAGATGGGGGGGGGGTTCCTGTGGACTTCTGTCTCTAAGATGGGCTGCAGTTTGCACTTTTTTTTTTAATACGCTGAGGAAATTTGCATAAATCGTGGTATTTTGCATGTTTTGCGCAAATCGGCACCCAAAAGGCACATGGATTCTATTGTGATTTGCGTTAAATTGGCCGATCATGCTAGATCCACGTGCTTTTTGGGGTGCCGATTTGCACAAAACGTGCAAAATACCGCGATTTACGCAAATTGTACCAAGTTACGCAAATCATGCCATTTGTGCAAATTTCCGTGGTGTATTAAAAAAAATGTACGAACTGAAGCCCATCTTAGAGATGGAAGTCTGCAAAATGGCTCAACTCACATCGTAGGGGCTCGGCGCCAGTGCTGGGCTGGCAAACCGGAATCGGGGGGGGGGCTGAATAATGACAATCCATCAGATTTTCACCCCCCCCATCGGATGCCTCACACATCCCTAGTCACAAGACTCTTCATTGCTTTTACAGCAGACACGGTTCAGCCTTCACTAGCACATCTGGGGCTCGGGCAGCAATCTGTTGTATGGCGGAAGAGGGATGTTGCAAGCATGTTCATATTTTCATCTGAAACGGTGGAGGGAGGGAGTGATGTTATAGTATTTGATTGGGCAAATAATATGGTCTGTGTCTGGAGGGGGGAGGCAGAAGTTTCACATTAAAACACCCACTCTGTGAAAAACACTCCACACATATATATATATTTTAATAAAGTTACTTGATGTACACACATACACACACTTTTGCCTGTACAAGGGGAAACCCCAGTCCTTTAAAAATAAATAAATAAATAAATAAATCAGTATTATTTGCATAATGCATCACTCACTCCAGGGAAGTCTCAGATCTTTCATCCTCCCCCATCCCATACAGCCCGACCCACTGGTATGACTGGAAGCCAGCCTCATTGCCCTATTTACATATTTCTCTCTTTTTTTCCCCTCTCTCTTCATTTTTGGTAATAGGGTGATGATGAATCTCCTTCCGCTTGACTCCTATTTTGAGCGGTGATCTTTTAATCTTCCCCGTTCTTGCTGGAACTGAGCAGATGAATGTGTCGGGTGACAGAGCTCAGAGGAAGCAGTATAAATAAAGCAAAGTGGAGCTCTGACATCTCAAATTTTATAGCTCTTTTTTTTATTATTATTGTAGCCTAAGCATAAACAGAGTGCAGCTGTGTTATACTTACTGCTTTGACCACCCCCCTCTGCTCCAGCTCCCCACTGCTTTTAGAAAGATTGTTCTAGTAGATGGTACCCGGACCCACACACACACACACAACCTTGACAACAGCCACTGCTTTCAATACACAATTAACAGTACAATCCTAAACATGTCTACTCAGAGGTCCATTGAGTTCAATGGGGCTTACTTAGGATTGCATCCTAAGAGCAGCTGATTTCCAGCTATGAAACCTGGCTAAAGTCTACCAGAAACATCTCCCCTTCAAACCGCATTGGAATGAGCGGGTGTTCATGAATCATTAGGGGTGGGCGATCCTCTGGGACCCAACCCGCCTCCGGCTTGGCAGACACCGCTGCTGTGCCTGCTGAGCTGGGTTGAACACGGGTGCACACCGCGCCACTCGCCAGACTTCTGGGTTCCTGGCAGGCCACTGTTTACGTAGAAAAGCAGCCGCAATTTGTGCAAATTATGCAAATTGCGGCCACTTTGGGCATATCTTAAGGCATTTTCTACGTAAACAGCAGCCTGCCGATAAGCCGGAAGTCGCTTCCCCAGCTCGACTCGGGAGAACGCGAGTTGAGCCGGGGAAGAGGTAAGCGGGACGGAGTTCGGAGGGTCGGGCCCGGCTAGTCCGCCGGATTTCCACTCCCCGAACAAAATCCTCGCACATCCCTATCATGATGAGTGCTTCTATATCAAAACTGACCTCTATACCACTGTTAAGTACATGAGCTGGGGAGGCCATGTGGTGTAGCAGCTAGAGCGCTAGACTGGGGAGACCCAGCTCCCAACTGCTGCTTCACCTCAAAGCTAATCGGTTTATCTACTTCTCTCAGCTTCACTCAACGCACAGGATTGTTCTGTGGACAAGGATGCTGCCCTGGGCTCTTTGGAGGAAGGGCAGGATAGTAATAAACAGCTGCTGGGCTCGGTTGACCTACCTTACAGGATTGTTATAGGGGTAACTGAGATCAAAGTATGTCACTTAAGAAAAACCTTATGAGAGAGCTATGACTGAGCAGAAAGTTGGGGACTGAAAGATGTTTCCTCTTTATTCACCAGCAGTCTTTTGGAGATGGCTGCAAAAGGCGTCAAAAGTCTTCCCCTATTCAGGAGGTGTTGCCCTCACTCAGAATTAGCTTTATTTGCTGACATCAG
This sequence comes from Shinisaurus crocodilurus, assembly GCA_021292165.1. NCBI lineage: Eukaryota > Metazoa > Chordata > Lepidosauria > Squamata > Shinisauridae > Shinisaurus > Shinisaurus crocodilurus. Next base: position 279,621,158 of record CM037879.1, on the reverse strand, counting down.
TGATGTCAGCATGTAGCCAAATCTGACTGGATTTGCAGCTTCATGGCATCATCATATTCATCATGTGATCCCACAAGTCAGGAAAGACACGGCAGCCGTAACCAACCAAAACAAAAGTCTAGAGCCGAAGCAGTACCAGTCAGGAGAAAAAATGACAACAAACATTTTTTTTTAAGTGTACTTTAGCACATTTAAGGGTTTTTTTGGGGGGCGGGTATTTTTGATGACAACTGGAAGCACTATTTTCAGCCTGAACATTGAAACAGGTCAACATTCAGCACCACCCTATTAAGAACTGATCTATATGTTCAGAAGATATGAAGCTGCCTTATACTGACTGAGTCAGTTCATTGGTCCATCTAGCTCAGTCTGCACTGACTGGCAGGGGCTCTCCAGAGTTTCAGATACTTGGAGATGTTATTGGTTGAACCTGGACCTTCTGTGTGCAAAGCATGTGCTCTACCATAGACCTATGGGCCCTCTGAGAATAATCACATAGTTCAGCCTAGGGATGTCGGCAAATCCGATTTTTTGCGTGCGTGCATGTGCACGCGTTCATCGGGCTTCCCCATTTTCACGGGGGTGTTCCTGAAAACCCCCTCCCACGCTCGTCTGCGATTCCCAAACCCGGAAATGAAGTGACGGGGGATCCCGTCGCGTCACTTCCGGGTCCCTGGCGCTGCATTTTTAACGTAGATGCCAGGGTAAACTACCTAAAAATGGCTGCGAATGGCAAATCGTGGCCATTTTCAGTGGGTTGCCCTGGTATTTACGTGAAAAACGCAGTGCCAGGGACCCGGAAGTGATGTGGCAGGATCCCCGTTGTGTCACTTCAGGGTACCGGAGAGTTGTGGGGTGTGTCGAGCACTGAGAGGTTGGTCGCGCGGGGGTCCAGGGGGGTCGAGCACCACAATTTCGCGGAGCTTTTCACACCCCCGAAATTCTCATACATTCCTAGTTCAGCCCTCTTGAGACTGTATCAGCTGAGAATTCAGGAGGGGGAACTGCATGACTGAATGCTCTCCTACTTCAAAAAATGCCTTGCCCATGGAAAGCTAGCACTTTCAGGACATGTCTTCTAGCTCAGTCTTAGGAATATAGGAAGCTGCCTTATACTGAGTCAGACCATTGGTCCATCTAGCCCGGTATTGTCGACACTGACTGGCAGCGGCTCTCCAGGATTTCAGGCAGGGTTCTTTCCAAGCCCCACCTGGAGCCCGGGGATCGAACCTGGGACCTTCTGCATGCAAAGCATGTGCTCTGTCACACTGAGCGATGGTCCCTCCCTACAGCACCTGGTATTCCAAGGCGGTCACCAATCCAAGTACTAACCACGCACAACCCTGCTTCACTTCTGAGATCAGATGAGATTGGGCTGTTCAGATGGTACCAGCCTTCCCTCTGACATGCTCCTTTTCCACATGTGGGGTCTTTATACAATTGCCCTCACTTGTGTGAGCTCTTAGTCTTGCTCCAGGACAAGTATATCTCCTTGCCTACTTGCTCCTCTCTCAGTCACTGCCAGCTTCTCTAACCACTTGCCTGGAATGCTCCATCCACAATTCCACACTTCAGGAAACCTGCTGAGCTCAGGGCACATGCAGTTGTGATGTGACTCAGGGAATCCAGCATCAGGCTCTCACACTTAAAAAAAAGAAAGTATGAATATCAGCCCTGGGGGTCCCCAAATTGTGCTTGGGACCACACTGCTGGGGGAAGAGGTTACCCCCCCCCCCAGTTTTCCTGATTTAAGTCCATTTCTCCTCCACCCCCGATTTGTTCTGTAGGGGAAAACAGACTGGTACCCAAATATTTCCCCCGGCATGACAAATAGCATCTTCAGTGGGAGGATTTACATTTCAAAAATGGCACAACAGGAAATGGTCCCAATCCAAGACTTCTGCAGATGCAGAGCACAAACGCACACCAGCTGTTTAAAAAATAATAAAGAGATGAAAAGTACAGCCACAAATTGCCAATATCTCAACTATGTGTAACCCTGAGTGTCTGGCTTGCAACTGCTTCTGGACTGATCCTCAATCCAACTGTGGTCCAAATTCTGCCAGGACTTTCTGTGCTCTGCCTAGGGCCCAGCTTCACACACTTTCCAGATGCAGGGATGTGTGCACGAAATTCCTTGGCTTTGATGTTGGATTCACCAACTGCATCCTTAAGGAGGTGTGTGACCTCATCCAGATTCATGAAGCTCAGCTGCCCTGTGATTGACTTGAATTCTGCCCCATTCGTGCAATCTATAATTTCATAAAGGCACTTCTGTCAAAACACACCGCTACTCAGAAATGGAAGGGTTTAAGGAAATGCATTTGTAATGTAAATAACCTCTGAAGTCTATTAAGAGACTTCAGAGGTTATTTACATTACACATGTAAACATCTTCAGTGGGACGAAAAGAGAGGTAGATGGGGCTGGGGAGCTAGGCCACATCTAACACTGACATGGGTGAACTGTCCTCTCGCGTGAAGTGATAATTCCCCTTTACTCAGCACTGCTTAGGCCTCATCTTGAGTAATGCATCCAGTTCTGGGCACCACACTAAGAAGAACGTAGACAAACTGGAGAGGGTTCAGAGGAGGGCAACAAGGATGATAAAGGGACTGGAAACAAGGCCCTATGAGGAGAGACTGAAAGAACTGGGCATGTTTAGCCTTCAGAAGAGGAGACTGAGGGGAGATATGATCGCACTCTTCCAGTACTTGAAGGGTTGTCACACAGAGGAGGGCCAGGATCTCTTCTCGATCATCCCACTTTGCAGGACACGGAATAATGGGCTCAAGTTACAGGAACCCAGATTCCACCTAAACATCAGGAAAAATTTCCTGACTGTCAGAGCAATAAGACAATGGAACCAACTACCTAGGGAGGTGGTGGGCTCTCCCACTCTGGAGGCATTCAAGGTGCAGCTGGACAGCCATCTGTCAGGGATGCTTTGACCTAGATTCCTGCATTGAGCAGGGGGTTGGACTCGATGGCCTGGTAGGCCCCTTCCAACTCTACTTTTCTATGATTCTATGATTCTAAAGGACCACACGCTGTCCCCGACTCTTGCCCATGATCCATTCCCTACTTGTACAGCAATCTTGCAATGAGGGACACATAATAACTGCCTATGCTGGACTGGACCAACATTCCATCCAGTACACACATTGTTTTCAACAGTGGCAACTAGATGTCCATTGGAAACTCTCAGCGTAAGATGGAGATAGCCAACTCCTCCTGCTTTCCACCAGCAACTGGTAACTGGGGGTATACAGCCTTTAAATATGGAGGTTGCACCTTGAGGTCATGCATTGATCAACCTAGAGTACATGAACTTGCCTAAGTCCTTTGGGGAGTGGGGAAACTATATGGAAAATCATCTGGCAGCAGCCATTCCATGCCCCCACTGGAGGAATCCTCAAATACCCTCCCCCAAATTATAAAACACCCTGAGAATGAGGCAGAACAGTGGAAGCCACTTTCATGGGGGAAGAGAACTTTCAGGAAATTGAAGGACAGATTTTGGTAGAGCACTAACTCCACCTCATCCCTGGAGCTAGACAAAACAAAACACTGCCTCTCCCCGTCTCTCACACCTGCATTTGTGGTGGATGCGAAATGGAGGCCAGCCTGCCAACACAGTTGATGCTGTTCCAGCACGAAAAACCCAAAAACCCTTCCCAAAAAAGAAGGAAGCTGTGCTACGAGCCCTGCCAATGGGGGGAGGGGTCCTACCTGTGAGAAACGGTTGAGAATTTCTCCTCCCCCTGGAGAAATTCGGTGAAATTGTCTCCCAAATTTCTCTGCTCACAAATAAGTTGGAGGATTTCAAGAGGCCATTTGTGCACAGCTCTAGTCCTGTTGGCCGGAACTTTCTCCCACTACTATACTAGAATAATAGGAGGATGTTGTCTCAGCAGGTAGCTAGAGCCAACTGAAGTCTTATTTGCCTTTTTCCTACCATAAGTTCAGTTCAGTCAAATCATACACCAGTGTATGAATCTTATTTTAAATAATCCACATGAAAATCTCTATGCATATTTGTGTCCACTTCTAATACTATATATACATTTTGGGGTGCTATTTTACCAAATGTACACATCTTTGTGTACACTTTTTGCTAATCCACACATCTTTTGTAACCTATTTTTTTTCAATCGTGCATTTTTGTGCATTATTTTCACTATTGTATACATTTTTGTGTGCACCTTTCCATAGCGCATGGGTTTTTGTAAACAATTTCCCCTGATGTGTGTACTTTTGTGCACACTTTTTGAGTATAAAAATGTAGTGTTGAGTTTAGGGAAGTACGGATTTTGGTGCACAAACAAGTTCATTCCAGTTGGCTCATTTGTTTGGCAGATATATAATTTGGTAAATATGCATAAAAATTGGGATGAGACAAATTTCTTACCTATCCCGAGATATACCATTCTTCAAACTTAACAGTGCAAGAGAAAAGGACCAATTTCATGAAAAAAAAATGAGCAGGAAAAGGCTGCTTAAAGCTCCTAGAATTATTTAACCCATCACCTGCCAGTGGTGACTCCTTGTCCCTTCTTTAGTTATCTAGCAAAGGAGAAGCACTGGACAGAATGAAAATCCCCCCCCCACTTCATTTTTCAGTAGGGACGTACGGATGTTGTAGAATCTGTTCCATCTATGTTTTGTGGACTATCAGGTGGCTTTCATTCCATCATCTGCTCATTGACAGAATTGGGTTTTGCGCAAATGCGTTTGTACACAAATTTCCCAAAAATGTGTAAATCCCTAAAAAATGCATATTTTCATGCTTTCACCTATGGGGGAATTGTGTTTTCTTGGTCAATGTTTTGTATTTCCCATATTTTTTTACAACTAAATTTGGATAAAATTATAGAAAGTTGAAAAACCAATCTGCAATCCACAGAATCCGTGCAACTCTGGAAAAGCCTGTCCGCTGCAGAATCAGCAGGTTGGATTCTTTGGATTTGAACTCATTTGAGTCTGTTGCAAATTTCTCTGACATCCCCACTTTTCCGAGAGTGAAGGAAATCAACCATTCTCGACGTGAATATGACCATAATTTAGGGATGGTAGAATCAACAAGGCTTGAGCTCGTCGAAGTTCCACCTCAAAGTTCGGTCCACCACCTTTTTGTTGTTGTTCAAATGGGGAAAGTACACATTTAAGTGTGAATTGTTAAAGTGCACACCCAAATACATATTTCCTCCCGCCCTTGACTAAAGCATGGAAATGCACATTTTTATTCAAAATGCACTTTTGAAAGTGCACATTTTTCTAATGAATACATTTTGCAACGTCGATCGCAAGCCCAGGAATATGCAAGCTTTGCCTGAAAAATGTGCTCGCATTTGTGTTCATGGGGGCAAATGGAGTAAGTCTGGATTATTACCAAACTGAAATGAAATTCATGTACATCCCTGCTACATATAACTTAGCAGAATTAAAGGGATTTGAGAATTCAGCCAAAGGTCTTTTAAAATGCCATCCGAAATACAAAGCTAGTGCGATTGAAAGAGGTGTAATAGTCCATCCATGACTTGTATCCACAAGTGATACAATACAATTCATCTAGAACAAATAAAAGAGAAAGTTTTACAATAGTCCTGATGCCTCCAGGGATCCTCCAAATCTGATGATAACTCTTAAAGATCTAACAATCATGTTGGAAAATGGCAAAGGTGATAGCACCCAAATGGTATTTGTGCTTTTCAGTCTCTTTTAAGGTTAGTGAAAAATGTTCAGAATCTTTTTTCCAACCACTCAATCATTTTTTTCTTTCATTTTTCTTTTTAAAAAGACAGCATAATGTTGTAAAAAAATAAATAAATGCAACAGCGACTTGAATATTGGTCTACATACACTTATTTCATTTACTCTCCATTCTCACCTGATAGGATTTGGAGTTAAGTTGCAGAAGAGCAGAGAACACAATCCTATGCATGTTTAGACAGAAAAAAACCTCCTAGCACTCCCCATGTGGGGGGGGGGAGGGAAATGCTGACAGTCATAGGATGTTTTCTGTCTAAACATGCATAGGATTGGGACCTTACAGATCAATCAGTAACTTCATTAAAAATAGGCAAAAGGACCACCTGAGAGTATGGGCAAATTTACAGCCAAAGCAAACATGCAGACCCCAACATGGAACAGTCCTCTAGAAATGTAGGAAAGCACAACCTTCGAATGCATCATGGGTTGCTTTCAAACAAGCGGTTGTTCACTTCAAAATCACATTAAGTATGGAAAGGTTATTCATCGGGGGAAGACAAGGCTAGAAAGGTTAGCTTTCCATATGCAGGGAGAATATATTGCAGGTAGATTCTAACTAGTGATCCTCCTGTGTATTCCAAGCTGTGAAAGGACTGTACCACATAAGCATCCAGATTTCAAAATGGACACTTACACATTTTTCCATGTGTAAGTTTTCAAACTCGTTACAAGTCCACATTTCCCTATGATTTTGGCAAAGTGAAAATAACTTCTGAATACTCTGACACATGTTCTCTGAGCCCCAGGTCTTGTTGCACCACCAGTGATGTCACATATGATGTCATCAGGAATACACATTCCACTCCTTACCCCAAATACATTTGTGTTTTTCCTCAGAAAGTAACAAATTCATCCATGTAATCTCAGATGAGAGTTCTCTGTTAATTCGAGATTCCATTCTGTTTTTGTGCATGCGCTATATCAAACTGCCTCTTGGGGGCTATAGTTTCTAATCGCATAGTGCGTCATGATGTCATTGCGTCACCCCATTATGTACCCCTGCCTGATTGGTTGTTTCCATGTGGCCTTCCTATGTAATGTAGGAAAAGGGTCAAAGCAACCAACACAGTGCATGTGCAGAAAGGTAATAGTTTCAGATGCGGACTGTGCATGCTCCAGTCCAAAGCTCACAATCTATTCTGAAATTAACAATGAATTATAAGAATACAGAAGTTCCCAGGTTCGATCCCAGGCCTCCAGGTAAGGCTTGGAAAGAATCCTGCCTGAAACCCTGGCGAGCCGCTGCCAGTCAGTGTCAACAATATTAGGTTAGCTAGACCAATGGTCTGACTCAGTATAAGGCAGCTTTATAAGACAGCGATCTAAGCTCACTACAAAGGTGAGCATCACGAATGCACAAGTTTCGACCAACGAGCTGACTAATTTACAAAATTCAGTGGCATCACTACTCCCAAGTGATGTCACTGGGAACATAAGACCTGGACACCTCACCTCTCCACCCCCACGCTCTTAAAACCTCTTCCCCGTTTGCCAAAACTTACCTGTCAGTATTAATGAAATGGACGAGGGATGGGCAAATCAATCTATTGCTGGTCTCTGTCACGTTCACATGTGTTCACCCTTAAGTCTGTTCAGTCCCATTTCTCCAATAATCTGCAATTTTTAAAGAAACTGCATGAAAATGTGCATTTACAGACATGTTTACATATATATTCTTAAACATGTTTTCTCTCAAAACACACATTTCTAAATGTGTTATTTTCTCTCAAGATATGTGTTTCTAAATGCATCCTGTCTCAAAACAGGCATTTTAAATGCATTTTAATATGTTTATAAAATATGTGTATAAAATTATGCGCTGTGTGGAGAAAGAGGATAGAGGGAAATTTCTCTTTGCCTTTCATACTACTAGAACCAGGGTTCACCCAACAAAGGGTGGGGAATTCAGGATTGATAAAAGGAAGTACTTTTTCACACCATGAAGAATGAAACTATGGAATTCACTTCCACAAGTTGTAGTGATGGCCAACAACTTGGACAGCTTTAAAACGGGATTAGATAAATTCATGGAGGAGAAGGCTGTCAATGGCTACGAGTCATGATGACTAGATGCAACCTCCAGGTCCAGAGGCCGTCTGCCTCTGTATACCAGTTGCTGGGCAACACAAGTAACAAATTCATCCATGTAATCTCAGATGAGGAGTTTCTTTTAATTTGAGATCCCATTGTCTGTATCCAAGCTTTTGCACATGCATAATATCAAACTGCCTCTTGGGGGCTGTAGTTTGTAATCATGTAATGAGTCATGACGTCACTGGGTCACCACATTATATACCCCTACCTAATTGGTTGTTTCCATGTGGCCTTCCTACATAATGTAGGAAAGGGTAAAACCAACTCGGTGCATGTGCAGAAAGGCCATAGTTTTAGATGAGGCCTGAACATGCTCCAAAGCTCGCAATCTAATCTATTCTGAAATTAACCATGAATTTGTAAGACAGTGATCTAAGCTCACTACACAGGTGAGCATTATGAATGCACAAGTTTTGACGACCGACGAACTGGCTAATTTTCAAACTTCGGTGGGCATCACTACTCCCAAGTAGCGGGAAGCTGCTCTTGTGCTCATCGCCTGCTAGCGGGCTTCCCATAGTCATCTGGTTGTCCACTGTGAGAACAGAATACTGGACTGGACAGGTCTTTGGTCCAATCCAGCAGGGCTCTTCTGACATTCTTTAAACTGCCTAAACATGCCTTGCAATATTTGGAGAAGTATGAAATCTTGTGGATAGTTAAGTTCCAATCCACATATTAGCCCAAGAGGTGCAGGTCAGTTCAGTTCATATCAGTCTGCACAAGAGATGAAATTCACAACGATCAACATCGGCCAAGCACTACCACTAACTTCAGTCTTTATTCAGTGGTGGCGGCAGCATATGGACACCAACACCACTGGGAAATGTAGTTTCCCAAGGGTTTCTGGGAACTCAATTATGCACAGTGAAGTCCACAGCAGCAGACTCACTCATCACTGGTTCTGCCTGGCTGGGGGATGCTGGGAGTTGTAGTCCAACACATATGGAAGTCATTGGGTTGGAAATGGCTGCAGTAAGCCCTCCTACTCTTTTTCAGAGAGTTTTGCCTCTCTGAAGAACAGTGTCCATAATTTGTCAAGTGAAAGGGTAGCAAGCAACCCTGTCTTAATTGTGCCCCTACTGGCCACCCCCTCTGTCCCACTTCTCTCTCCCATGCTTCAAACCAAGTGCCCTACCACTAAGCCATAGTTCAGTGGTAGAGCACATGCTTTGCATGGAGAGGGTTCCAGGTTCAATCCCTTACATCTCTAGGTAGGGCTGGAAAAATCCCTGCCTGAAACCCTGGAGAGCTGCTGTCAGACAGTGTCAACAATACTGGGCTAGACCAATGGTCTGACTCAGTATAAGGCAGCACCCTTATGTTCTCTCCACCTCTCTACTTCATATCCCCATAAAATCCACACAAGGGATACCAATGGGTACACCAACAGCAGCCCTGTGGAGATGGCTAGATCACAACGCCAGAGGATTATTTAACTGTGATCAAATAAAAATAATAGACTTGACTTCCTCTTGTATCATACGTAATAGGAAAACACTTAGATCTATATGTCTTCCCTTCATATCCCTGCCCTTTTCTTTCCACTTTCGTATCATGAGGCTACTCCCGTTGGCATTTAATCATCCATAGAAGCCTTTTATTGCTTCCTATACGACATCACTGAACATAATCCCTTAGTTAAGTGCCAATTAATTATTAAAAAAACACTCATTGGGGATTAGCAATCATGAAACAGATACTGTTCTATTAGTTGTTAATCCTCAATAAATCTACTTGTAATAGACAGTCATCATTTCAAGTATGAGAGTGCTGGTCTAAGTTAATCTAATTTTTATATGTTAGTGAGAAGATTCTTATGTGTTAAAAAGTAAGTTCCTCAAGGTTTAATGTATATTAGTGAGTAGTAACTATATAATAAAGACACCTCTTGGAGAACGTCTCTTAGTCTTAGAGAGACAACTTTAGTAGATACTTATTTCCATACTGACATCTAAGGCCACTATGGCCAACATCAAGGAATTGGAACTTTGGTTTCATTTAGAATACAGCAATTTCCAAAATTCATATTTAAACCAACATTTGAAAAGATAAGAATTTAAACAATGCCTTGCTGAATCAGACCAATGGGACCAAATGATCATGGGCTAGAGCAACTTCTGTATGAGGAAAGTTTGCAATGTTGGGGGCTTTTTAGCTTAGGGGAAAAAGGCAAATAAGAGGGGGCATGATCAAGGTGTATAGAATTAATACAGCACATAGTTAAACTGTGGAACTTTATACTACAAGATGTAGAGATATCCACCTTGGACAGCTTTAAAGGGGGATTAGAGAAATTCATGGAGGACAAGGCTATCAATGGCTACTAGTCATGATGCTATATATTACCTCCAGGATCAGAAGCAGTATGCTGCTGTACACCAGCTGCTGGGGAACACAATAGCAGCCTTGAAAGGTGGCTAAGAAATGTGTTTTTATGATGATGATGATGATGATGATGATGATGATGATGATGATGATGATGAGACAAAGTCACTTTTATATGCTATGTAAAAAAAAAGGAAAATGCACTCTGAATTTACTAATTAAGAATAACTAAAGGTGTAATCCAATGCTGGCTGGAGCATGCTAGGAGTTGTAGGCCTTTTTTCTGTCTAAAATTGCATAGGATTGCACCCTAAAGCAATATAAGTACTAGATACCTGTGCTTAAACTGAGGTTGCAATAAGCCCCTTGATGGCCTACATACTGTGGTAAATGGTACCAAAATCACCCATAATTTGACAAGTTAAAAGGTGGCAACATTACCACTATGTATGCCTCTCCTAAGGCTTAGTTACTCAGTAGGGATGTGCGCGGAGCTCGATTGGGGGGTGGAAGCAGGGCGAACTCGCCCCACTCGACCCCCTGAGCTCCGCATGACTTAACTTTCCCTGGTTTAGCACAACTCCCCGCGAGAGGAGCCGGGGAAAGCAACTTCCAGGTCCCCGGCACTTCACTTCAGGGTCCCCGGTGCTGTATTTTTTACATAAATACCAGGGGAAACCACCTTAAAACGGCCACGATTTGCTATTCGCGGCAGTTTTAAGGTAGTTTACCCTGGTATTTACGTAAAAAACACAGCACAGGGGACGGCCAGAAGTGACACACGGGGGACCCAGAAGTCCGCCAAGCACTTCGCCGAGCTCGTGGGGGACACTCAACAAGTTGCTCGGCAGGGGTGCTCTCTGAGCACCTGGCGAGTTGGGTGGTGGGCAGTTTGCCCATCCCTTACCGGCCTTAAGAGCTTTAAGCTAAAATATGCTGGTATCTTTGGCTCCACCCCTTTTGCCTACAGCCCCACCCACCACTGGAATGCAGCTCTTGAGATCTTCTCTGAAATGGAATTCAGCCCTTGGGCTCAAAGAGGTTCTGCAGCCCTGCTGTAAAGAAACTGTTATCAGCAGTGATGGGGTAACTTACCCTGGGTGAATTTGTTATTTCCTTGGATAATAACAGATTCAGCCATGTAATCTCAGATGAGAGTTCTCTCTTAAAATGAACTCTCATTTCACTGTGTAAATGAGCTTTTCGCATGCATGATATCAAAGTGCATTTTGGAAGCGGTAGTTTGGAAATGCGTACTGCATCATGATGTCATGTGTCGCAAAGTAATGTACCCTCTTCCTGGTTGTCTGTTTTCATGTAGCTAGGGGTGTGCAAATCAGCAAAACCCGAGCTTGCTGAAGTCCTCTGAATTCCATCTTGAAGCTCAGTCCAACCTGAGTCCATATCAGATTGTGAAAGAAATATGTTTTTTTCCCCGTATGAAATCTGTGCACATACTTTCATGCGTATTTCCCCAAATGTACACATCAATCGTGCACATCTTTGAACTGCATGCATTCTTCTCCCACTGATTAAACGCGTATTTGTACGCATTTTTCAAAAGTACACATTTTTCAAGCGCATTTTTCAAATGAACGTGTGCCGTCGAATGTATTGCGAGCTCAAAAATGTACAGACTTTGACTACAGATTGCATCTGGGTCTGCGTCCGGTCCTGAAGATGCAAGCTGGGTCAATCCTGATCAAAAATGAACTGAAACGAATTTCTCACACACTGACGTGCCCTGCCTATGTGATGTTTCCTTGCCATTGCCGGTCATCAGTACATGGAGGAGAGAAGATGGACCCTCAGAGTCCTCCTCCTCCTCCTTGTGGAGCCAGAGCTGCAACAATAAGGAAGCAGCAATGGGCGCACTGTATCATTCATGGGTTAAACCAACCAACTCAGCGCATGCACCAAAATGGCATTCTTTAGATTCCAAACATAATAGTGCAACTGTAAAATGCCAGTCCGGGCTCGTTAAAAAGGTGAGCAACGTTGTTTGACCAGCGAGCCAACTAATTACAAAATACGGCGGCATCACTAGTTATCGCTCACTCACCCCTCCACAAACACACACGACTCTCCTGACCCAAAATCCTCCATCAGTCTTTAGTGCTACCTCCTCAGTAGGAAAGTGCTATGGAAAAGGCTATCCTATTGGAACCACCCATTGCTCAGGGCAGTGAGAAAAATGAATGAGATACATTGGACGGAAGACCAGGAGCAGGGCTGAGGGTACTGGGGGAGCAGGATCAGTTACGGTGGTTGGAGAATATTCCATAATTGCAGCCACAGATCCTTCTTCTTATGTAACTCAAGGTGTGAAACCCGGTCAGACGCAAAGCATTCAGTTAAGAGTTGAAAATGAAAAGGTGCTCATTTTTTCCCTTTAAATGACAGAAGTCATTAGATGAAGCAAGGTTAGCAGGGCAAAGTTCCCTCATGTTCACAAATGCATCGGGGAGGTGCCCTCCGAGGGTCAGCCTTTCATTTGCCTCTGTTAATTCTCCATTGCCTGTTAGCCGTCCTTCATTGTCAGCCTTGTGCCTTAGCTGGGCACGCTCCCGATTCCCTGCTCTAGCCAGACACTCCATGTAAATAGTGTTTATGTTAAGGAAGTCATGTTCTGTGTGACTGGTGCACATCGAAACTGATGTTGTTGTCACTTTAGATTAAGGTCTTGGTCGAGCAAAGGAGGCAATTGGAGCAGGCAGTCGAGTGGCCGAATGAAATATTCAGTTCAGTTCATTTAAAGCTGCCCTTGTCTCCATTGTTCCAAGCTGGCACGGCTGGTTAACCCTTCTTGGTGCCTGTCTCTCGCTCCCCCAACTCCGACAATATCCTACCAGAATGAATGTTACAGTCAAACTGCATTTCATGGAGATGCCAGACGTGCAAACCAACGATATGCAGAAAAATGACAACCGAGAACACGTTGAGTTTTAAGCCTCTGGATTTTGTCTGTCCGGGGCCAGCTCTGACACTAGATACCTTACGTCAGATTTAAACTTCACAGGGTCAGAAAAGGACACGGTACAAACTTAGGTGGAACGCGGGGGCTGAAAGTCCCCAAAAGGAAATCTGTCAGGTCCCTGCGTCAAATGTGCCTGACCTTTCTGATGTGACGAAAGGCCAGTTCTCACAATGTTTTGAACTATGTAGTCCCAACAATGTAATTGGAGTTGGGACTATAACATGTGGGACTGGGGAATGCAGATATTGATCTGCATTCAATATCTTGGGACAATATTTTGGGACAAGACCCAAAATTGCTACCTTAAGAAAATTGCTGCTGGGGGGGAAAGGGGTTTTGTCAGGACCAGCTTTCACTTATAGCACTATGAAGAGCAGTTGATCTTCATGCCGTGTGTGTGTGTGTGTGTGCGCGCGCGCGCGCGCGCACGCACGCACACACACACACACACATTTTGGGTATTTTAGTTTAGACAAAAAGCAAGTAAGGGGGGATACAATCTAAGGGTTTTTTTAAATAAAGAAAAATAATTTGCATAGTGTATAAAGTGGACAGAGAAGAGTATTTCTCTCCCATAACACTAGAACCTGGGATCATCCAATGAAGCTGGTTGGTGAGAAACTCAGGACAGACAAAAAGGAAGTACTTCTTCACAGACTGCATAGTTTACTTATGGAATTCACTGACACAAGATGTGGTGCTGGCAATTAGCTTAGAGGCAAAGTACACATTACACAAATCAAGTAGCACACAGCTGAGGATTGGCTTTTTATTTACTCTGGTGTAAGTGTGTGCAGCCCTGATTTGGAACGGGACCACTACACACTGGGAGTGGGGATTAAACTTTCTTTTATGATCCATCCACTGTTTTTCTTGATATTCCACCACACACACACACACCGGGGGGGGGGGGGGTTAAAAGAGGGGAATGTCCTTTTTTTTACCCCCCCATGGAGGGATTTCAAGAGGAAATGGTGGGGAGAAGGTTTAATCCTCCCCCCCCCAGTGCATGGTGGTCCTGACCCAAATTGGGGCCTCACGCACTTATGCTAGACTAAATAAAAAGCTAACCTTCAGGTATATGCTACACAAAACAATTAGCATAACTCGTAGTTTGGCTCTAATCCAGTGTTCTCCAACCTTGGGTCCCCAGATGTTTTTGGCCTACAACTCCCAGCATGCCCCAGCCAGCGTACCTGGCTGGGGCATGCTGGGAGTTGTAGGCCAAAAACATCCGGAGACCCAAGGTTGGAGAACACTGCTCTAATCTAATTGCCAGGACCATTTATTCCAATGGAGACTTCCCCCCCCCCTTTTTTTAACACACACACACACGGGGGGGGGATGGAATTACAGGAAGAAAATGGGTGGAGGGAAGCTTAAACTCTCCTCTCCCGAAGCGCCATGGTCCCAGTACCAATCAGGGCTATGCACACTTGCAGGAGAGTAGGGAAAACAATCACGCATAGCTCCACTATCTGTGATTCGGAGAACATTTAGTTTGGCCCCAAGACAAAGGAATCCTACACAGATGCTCCTTAGCCGAAGTCTTCCTCCAGGCTTCATGTTCCCCAAGCTTGCCCATGTACCATCACTAGAGTGGTAGAAGAGAGGTAGAGCATATGCTTTGGATGCAGAAGGCAGGGATGGGGACTCGGACTCGGGGACTCGACTCGTGAGTCGGACTGAGTCCCCCCTCTGACTCGACTCGGACTCGAGTCCCAATATTTTTAATGGGACTCGAGACTCGACTCGGGACTCGAGACCAAGGACTCTTCAACATCCCTGGGCTGTGCCAGAAGGAGTGGAGAGGAGCGTGATTGCCGGTGAAGAGCGCATGGAAGCGAGGTGTGCCGCTGCTCGGCCACTATGGACGGCTACCAGGAGTGCAGCCCCAACAGTGTGTCAAGATTTATTTTGATTGATGTGTTGCGTACTTGGGAGAGGCAGAAGAAGGACCTGAGATTACTCTGTGTGGCTGCTCTGAGTGTGTTTTTGGTTCCAGCAAGTTCATCACCAGTGGAGCGGGTGTTCAGTGAGGGTGGAATTGTGATGAGACCTCACCGTTCCAGAATGGGGGCCAAACATTTAGAAAAAATCATGTTCCTCAAATGCAACATGGATAAGTTTTAGGAAGTACAGCAAGTTTATTTTTTAAAATCGTTTTTCTAAAATGCAACCTTTCAGTCATTTTGGGTTTGGCTGCCTCTGCCTGCCTGTCTGGGGTTCCCAGCCTCCTCTGCCTGCCTGGTCTCTTCTTGACCAGTTCAACAGTTGAATTGTCCAAGACAAAGGCCTCTGCCTGCCTGCTTTGGGGTTCCCTGCCTCCTCTGCCTGCCTGGTTATTTTGGGTTTGTCTGCCTGGTCTGTTCTTGCCAAAATCAGTTGCAGAGTTTTGAAATAAAAAGGCACACTTGTGCCTAGAATTTATTTAAACCACACATCTGAAGTAGCCTTATTTTGTTGGGAAAAAAACCCATTGATTTTAATAGGGACTCGTGGAGTCAGCTTTGGGAATGACTCGTGACTCGTGAGTCACCATTTTGGACCAAGGACTCGGACTCGAGACTCGGGTCCAAAGACTCGTGACTCGACTCGTGACTCGAGACCAAGGACTCTTCAACATCCCTGGCAGAAGGTCCCAGCTTCAGTCCCTGGCATGCCCTGATAAAAAGGAACTTGGGTATCAGGTGATAGGGGAAGACCTCTACCTGAGATCCTGCAGATCCACTGCCACTCAGAATGGACAACACTTGGCTCAGTGTACTCTCCCAGGCATTTTAATCCTCTGTATATTTTTGCTGCTATGTTGTGTTTTCAAACGGTGCGGTGTCTGTCATACGTTTAGATATTCTTGCCGTGATGCTTTTTTGTTTCAGCCTCTGCTGCTTTTAATTGATTGCTGCTTTTCATTGATTGTTTTCCTCTGCTGCTTTTGCTTTGATTTATATGAATTGGGATTTTATTTGTGTTTTGTATTGTACGTCGCCCAAGCTAATAAATCCTAGAAATAAATAGATAAATAAAATAAACGTTGCTGCTTGAGGTGGAAGACAAAATGGGGGATCACACCAAATAAGATGCAAGCTAAGGGTTAATTTGTTCTTGGGAGTTTTTAAAGTGGTTATTAGGTGCAATGACAAGGGTTACTCGGGCTACAGAGCTAAAGGTGCAATCCTATGCAAGTTTAGACAGAAAAAAAGCCTACAACTGCCAGCATGCTGGAAGTTGTAGGCCTTTTTTCTGTCTAAACTTGCATAGGATTGTGCCTTAATTAATAGTTCTGGATGCATCAGAGTAGCTTGGGTGCAAACAGGGGGTCACAAGGTGGTTTTATTTATTTGTTTATTAATTTATTTATTTATATTTATGAATCGCCCATCTGGCCAGACATCCGGCCACTCTGAGCGATGTACAATCCAATAAAATACAAGAGGGGGACACACACACAGTATAAAACACAATTAAAAACAGTACAAAACTTTAAAATCCTAACCCACCCCATATTCCCGCCTGAAAAGCCACGTTTTTAATGCACGGCAGAAGCTGATCAAGGAAGGGGCATGGCGGAGGTCACTGGGGAGAGAGTTCCATAAATTGGGGGCTGCCACAGAAAAGGCCCTCCTCCTAGTCCCCACCAGCCTGGTTTCTCTGGCTGATGGGACAGGAGAAGGCCGTCCGTGGCAGATCTTGTTGAGCGGCCTATGGGGGGGGGGTATGTTGCCTAGCAGCCAGGTGGAGCTGAATAAGTTTCCTTTTTAGCCTGAGGTTCTTGTGCATAAAAAGACTAGCACGTTCAGTATGTTCTGTAGTGGTGGTGGTTTCATTCTGTTGAAGCCTGGCCTGATTTGCTCTGCTGTTTTATACTGCTGGCTACTTAGCCAGGAGACTATCTGTTTGTGACTCAGTAAAGTTTGCCATGCCCTTCACTTTCTGGATTCAGTCTGCTTTATTCAGCTGCTTCTGCTAAGGGCGGGGGGGGGGGGGGAGGTGACTAGTTGAGACAGCCAAATAGCCCAGGCCAGCAACAAACAAGCATTACAGCCACCAGGGCACCAATCCAAGGGGATGGGAACAGCTGCCCTCTCTCATCACAATTGCAATTTTGCAGTCATTTCCTAGCATGCATATGTGTGTTGTTACTATAGAGAAGAGGAAAAACATGAACAAACTGTAGGTGTTGAGAGCCGAGGCAAACTGCACATGAGTAGCAAGCTGTACAACAATTGGAAATTGAAGACCAGACAATGGAGGGAGTCTGATACACCATTTTCACTTTAGAAAATATACCACATAATTCAGAATCCCCCAAACCAAGAGAAATTCAGGTAGAGACAGAGATGTACAGATCATTCTATTTCCAATCCATGCAAGTTTCACATCAGTTCAGGCATAAATTTATTCCATCTTGTTTTCTGTTTTGTTTTCCAAAAACACACACATAAAAGTTTACATTTAAACTGCACACATTTTCTCCTAAAATACATGTTTTGTATGAACTTCCCTCTAAACTATGCATTTTTTTTACACATTTCCACCTAAAATACACATCTTTCCTGCACTCCCCGTCCTGAAAATACAAAATTGTGTATGCATTTTTAGCCAAGCACTGCAGCACAACATTCAAAGATGTGTGCAGGCCAAAGGGTAACTTGTGTTACAATCCACATATTGGTCCCAAATTAGATCCACAAAAATGCTGAACAATTGAAATATCGGCATCCCTAGGTAGGGAGAAGATTGGAAGTGTTCCTGCTTGTTAAGTACCGTACTTGACCACATAAGGAAACAGCTGGGGGGGGGGATCATATTTTCTTGGGCCACAGACCCCTGCAGAATCAGAAATTGGTTTCTCCCAGCGTTGAGTCAAAACCTTCAAAGTCCGTTCAGATCAAAGGAATCCAACCTAAAATCCCCTGAATTTTGAAGAGGCTCAGATTAGAAGTTCCAGCTTGGACTCTTAATACCCTCCTCTGCTGAATTATTGCCAAAGGAAAACGTCAGGAATTCCTTAATGCTAATGACTGTGTTCCTCCTGGAGACTGAAATAGATCGTACAAAACAAAATGAAAAGAAATCAAAAGATACCTGGAAGCACATAAAATACCCACTGCTTGGAACACTTCATACTTTTGCAAATAAATTATGCCAACATATTCTTCCCCCCTCTCTCTCTTTCAAAGAGAAATACTACGTAGCTGCTTTGCATTAAAAGGGGGTGGGTGGGAGGTTAAAAAGACTTGAAATCTGCTACAAATCCGAGTTTTCTTGTTATGACCTTTTTAAAATTGTGTGCTGGCCTTCGAGATGTCACACAGGTGGGCATTATCTAAAGACGCTGCATCGCCATTGTTATGCATGAAAAAGCAAAGATAGGGAGGGCCCTTATGCCTACCTCTTGCTAAGCCACTGGGCTCAAACTAAGATTATATCTTCAAAAGCTTCCCTCGACATGTTGCCTGATAGGGTCCGATATTTATACTATACGCCATATAAATAGACACACACACACACACACACACACACACTGAAAGGGGTGGGGGGTGGGCAGAGAACAGAGAAAAACCTCGTAATCTCAGTAAGGCACTTCCAGGTATCAGGTTTAGCCTGCAATAAAGGGTACTTAGCATTCATATTGTATATTTCAAGTGGTCAATGCCCCCCCAACATACATTCTCTCAGTAATCCTTGTGACACCCCTGTAAGGTAGCCCCCCTGCATGTATATGTGCTGACGCTGGAAAAGAATAGGCCAGGAGAAGAGTTTCTGAATACTGGGGGAGCTCCCCCCCCAAAAAAAAACCCTCTGTAGGAAAACTATGGTTTTGAAGGGGATTTTGTATGTGCCATGCTGGCTGAGGCACGCTGGGAGTCGTAGGCCTTTTTTTTCTGTCTAAACATGCATAGGATTGTGCCTGCAATCTCAAATATTTCTCTTTCCGAATATGAGGAATATTGGGAATTTAGGTGAATTCTCATCAAGAATGTACTACTGAAACAAAATTCTTCCCCATCTGCACCAGCCAAATTCAACAGGTACAGCTATTCCCAGCATGGAGAGGACCATGATGTACCTGCCGGCCATATAGCTGTTAAAGAATAGGAGCCTTTCAGAAAAAAAAGAGGTGGCGACCCTAATTCAGCACTCTTTATTATTTTTATTATTTATTATTATACCCCACCTTTTTTCCCCTGAAAGGAACCCAAGGCGGCTTACATATAATCCTCCTCCTCCTCCTCTCCATGTTATCCTCACAACAACCCTTCTTGTTGTTGCTGCTGTTGTTCCTCTCCTACAGGGATTCAAATCAGACTTTTAAGAGCAAAGCACCCTGGGCCTGGCTGGATGAAACCATCAGTTTCAGTTTATCCCACATTCATATATATATATGATCTCCACTGGGTCATCTTTCCTGCCAGCTCCACAGAGCCACCAAGCGAAAGTGGAGTCCGCTAGTTGGCTGCTGTCAAAGTTCCTGGGGCAGGACTACTGCCTTGGTCCTTTTACCTTCTAGCTTCCTGAGAAGGCATCCATGCAAAATTCCCTGAGTCACCACCCAGAATGCACTTTGCCTTCCCTTGGAGTCACAAAGGATATGTACATCGCAGCCGGATCAGTGATGAGAGAAATGTCCTGTGCTGAATTGTTTTTCATATCCTGTGTAGTAACTAGTTGCACGCCTGGGGTTGTGTGAAACAGATAATGCTTCTGAACATATCCAGAGAACTTCTGAGTAAATGCCTTTCTGCACATACTCAGGCATTCTCCTCTATTAGTAAACTACATATTTTGGGTCAGAGTCTGAAAACGAAATTCCAAGGTATTTGGTCTTTAGACAAATTTAGCCCATAGAACAAGATTCACACACCGCTTACAGAAGTGCTTGTAGGCCAAACGTTTCTGTGGCGAGTGAGGGTTTGGCGGTGGAAATTATGCAAAATAGGTTGGCTTCTGAAAGTTTTGCTTTGAGTGTTTTATCTGCTTATATTCTGAATTCATTGAAAAATTAATCAGCCATGAAACCACATGACACAGGAAAGGAAACAGATGCTTACATGGGCAAGTGAAGAACATAAGTAAGCAGCACACTGCTGGATCAGACCAGCAGCCAGACTAGTCCAGTGCCCTGTTTCCCAGTGTGGCCAACCAGATGACTATTGAAGCCCAGAAGTAGGACATGGGGGCAACTGTCCTCTTGTGTTATTGTTCCCCCACAACTGGTGTTCAGAGGCATGGTGCTTCTGACCCTGGAGGTAGTGCACAGGGAGTGCATAGGGAGCATGACTAGTAGCCAGTGTGGCGTAGTGGTTAGAGTGTTGGACTGGAACTCAGGAGATCCGGTTTCTAGTCGCTGCTCAGCCATGAAACTCACTGGGTGACTTTGGGCCAGTCACTGACTCACAGCCTAACCTACCTCACAGGGTTGTTGTGAGGATAAAATGGAGAGGAGGAGGACTATGTAAGCCGCCTTGGGTTCCTTGCAGGAAAAAAGGTGGGGTATAAATATAATAAATAAATAAATAAATAATAGTTGCTGATAGCCTTATTCTCCATACCGATGATGAGAACTTTGTTTCTATTCACAAATCATGTGAACATGTCCTGTTTGCAATCCCAAATGTGAATGTGAGCAGGAGTGCCTTTTTCCAAGAAATATCCGCAGATTGCCAAATTTGGTATAGCATTTGGAAAAATGTGTTTGTTTTTAAATGTGCTCTTTGAAATGCACATTTCCCAAAAAATATGCATTTAATTGCTTCAGTCAATGGTGGAAAAGTGTGCCCTTTTGGAAAAATACATGAAGAAGTGTGCACTTTTCCTGCTCGACATGCATACTTTCCCCGTTCGAACAAGCCAAAAAAACAGGTCAGAAACAAAAACAGGAGCAAGCCAAAAGGAGATTCAAAGAGATTTTTGGAGAATTTAGATGCATTCAAAAATAATTGGTCTTCCCATTCCTAATTCTCCACAAATTTGTCTCACCCCCTTTTAAAGCCATCCAAGTTGACGGGCATCACCACATCCTGTGGTAGCACATTCCATGGTTTAATAATTTTACCTATTTATTTCCAACAGGGGGATGAAAACCTGTTTTCTGTAGAGGACCGCATGCCCTCTGGGATAATCTGTTGGGGGCCACATGCCAGCAGTGGGCAGGGCCAGAGTCCAAGGTGGGTGGGGCCACCCTTCTCTCTCTCTCTCTCTCTCTCTCTCTCTCTCTCTCTCTCTTCCTGCCACCCTCTTCTTGCGCTCTTTTGCTCCCTTCCTTCCTTCCTTCCTTCCCTCTTTCCTCCTCACTGAGCAAGATTCTGGGGAGGAAACAGAACACTCCTGCCTGAGGACTGAACTGATTGCTTGCAAAGAGCTTTGGAAATTAGACAAGGGCTGCATGAAATTAGGAAGAGGATGGCCTGTGTCCCTAGGGCCATGGCTTGACCACTCCTGATTTATGACATGTGAATGCCACCTCATAACATAAAATTCTATGGGTGGCTTAAAATAAGAGAAACATTTTATTTATTTTATTTATTTACTATATTTATACCCCGCCTTTTTTCCTGCAAGGAACCCCAGGCGGCTTACATAATCTTCTTCCTCCTCCTCTCCATTTTATCCTCACAACAACCCTGTGAGGTAGAATAGGCTGAGAGTCAGTGACTGGCCCACAGTCACACAGTGGGTTTCATGGCCGAGTGGGGACTAGAACCCGCATCTCCTGAGTCCCAGTCCAACACACTCACCACTACGCCACACTGGCTCTCATAAAAGAAGTTTAAGTACAAAACAGAACATAAAACTATAAATTCAAAAGCAGCATAAAATATGACAACAAAACAACCCCAAAATTAAAGACACAGATTTTTAAATTGAGAGGCCCAGACTACATGAATTATTTTAAAAGGCCTGGGTGAATAGAAAATTCTTCACCAGGTGCCGAAAAGAACACAGGTATAGGCACCATGCAAACTTCTCTGGGAAGGTTGTTCTCTACCTGGGGTGCCACTACCAAAAAGGCCCTCCTCTTGGTAGTCACTCATTTCACTTCATTTGGCAGTGTTGTGTGTGGGTGGGGCCAGGCTAAGTGCAGCCTGACCCAGCTGGGCAGCCTTGCCAATCAGCGCCTGCTCGAAAGGCAGGTCCCAAACACACTCAGATGCTGGAAGCAATTGTTTGTTACCACAGCTACAGCCAGACGCCCCTGACATTCCCGACCTCAAACTTCTGTACCTTTGAACCTTGGAACGACCTTGACCACGACTTTGCCTGATCCCGAACCGGTTTACGTTTGCTGTATTTTGGAATGATATATTTTGGCTTCGACCCTCGGACTGTGATAATGACTACGGCTTACCTTGGAACTGGACGGATTTACGACAGGCAGGAGCGGAGCACTCACAGTAGGGCCTCTGAAGAAGGTCTTAAGGTTTGGGTAGGAACATATGGGAGAAAGCGGCCTTTCAAGTAACTTAGGCCCAAGCCGTTTAGGTCATTAAAGGTTAAAAGCAGCACTTTAAATTGGGCCCAGAAATGAACTGGGAGCCACAGGCATAATATGATCAAATCACCAGGTCTAGGTAGCAATCTAGCCAGTGCCAGCTCAAGGTTTCCGAGGGCCCTTCGGCTCTCTCACTGTTCAGCTTTATTGGGTGAACCCAGGTTCTAGTGTTAAGAGAGAGAGAGAGAGAAACCTTTCTCCACATCATGCATAATTTCATAAACCTTCCCAGTCGCTTGCCTTTTTTCTAAATTAAAAAGGCCAAAATGTAATGTTGTAACCCTTCCTCATAGGGGAGTTGCTCTAGTCCCTTGATCATTTTGGTTCCTCTTTTCTACTCTTTCTAGAGCTTACTTCTGTAAAGTTTGTAAACCTAAAGCAAGGGTGGGCAACTTGTGGCCCTCCAGATGTTGTTGGACTGAAACTCCATCAGCCCTAGCCAGCATAGTCAATGGTGGGGGATGATGGGAGTTGCAGTCCAACAACACCTGTAGGACCACAACTTGCTGACCCCTGAGTTAAAGGAAGTTACTACCATGAATACTGTAAGCACTTTCTGCAATACGAGGCTACACTCCAGCAATACAGCACCACTGTTTCAGCACCAAAATCAGGTTTGTGATCTGAGGCCATGAAAGACCCTGACCTGATCTACAATATACTCTTCTCCAAAGTCCAAAAGAGACTCATAAATATAATTAGTTTATTTCCTTTATATGCCACCTTTCCTCCTAGGAGTTCAATACTAGCAGTTCACTAGTGATGTGTGAATCAGCAAAACCCAAGATCACAGAAGTTATCTGAAGTCAGTCTCAAATCTCATTCTGACTCAAGTCTGTATCAAATTGCAAACTTTGTCTCAGATTGGGAGCTTCTTTTTTTGGCATGAAAATCCATGCATATTTTCATGCATATTTTTTTCCAAATGTACACATCAGTTGTGCACTTCTTTGAAATATACACATTCTTCTTCCATTGACTAAAGAGTATTTGTGCACATTTTTCAAAAGTGCTCATCTTTTCATGTGTATTTTGCAAATATATGCATGAAATTGAATGCATTCTTTTGGTCCACGGATTACATTGCAAGCTCAGAAATGTACGGACTTCGACCACAGATTGCATCCGAGTCTGTGTTCAGTTCCGAAGTTGCGAACTGGGTAAATCCTGATTGAAAAATGAACTGAAACAAATTTCTCATGAATCCCTACAGTTCACACAACACAACCACCTATGAAACAGCTCAGAAGCCTCTGGGTGATTGTAGCAGCTGCTGCAAGACCAAAATGTATTATTATTACTTCATATCCTGCCTTTCTTGCACAGAGCTCAAGGTGGTGAACATGGCCCTCCATTTTATCTTCCCAAAGTCAACCAGTGACAGTCATGGCTGAGCAGGAATTTAGACCTGGTTCTCCCCAATCCTAGTCCTACACTCTAACCCCCCACACCATGTGGGCCTTGTAGCAGCACCCTGCTCTCATGCCTATTCAAACCCTCCGGCAACACATAGCTGCTTCTAAGAGAAATAGAGGGATGAGGAAGTCACAACAAAGGGAAGTCCAGAGTCTTCCCATACAGAATCTTGTGTGACCAGGATAGGTGTGGGTATACCCATGTATCCTAGGAAGCAAGTAGAGCACACCTGTGTCTTTAAAAGGCACCCAGATAAGTAGACCAAAAGCAGGGGGGGGTTTCATGCCCCATGGCTGCATTCAAAGCCAGCCTTTGTAATTAAACAACAGAGTTTCATTTACATAGGCTTAAATCCCTCCAAATCTCTACCTCTGCAGATCTCTCTTCCTTTGAAATATATCCCAGTATTATTATCCTTGAATACACATGAAAACACAGCGCCGGGAATCTATAATAAGAGCTTCGTTGGGTTCGGTGGCATGGAATTATACGCGCGGGTTTGATTAAATGTCCAAATTACTCCCACTTAAACAGAGTCGGCAAATGGACAAAGATATGGACCTACTTAAAAATCAGCTTTTAACAGCTGACCCCAGCGGCTCAGCAAGCGTCTTGCAGTCTTCTCCGGGGAAACACAGGGTCGTAAGCTAACCCAGGTCCCTCAGCCTCGTGGCAGTGGAGGCCAAGCGTGTTAACGTTTTGCAGGCCGCAAGTTCAACTGCCGTTCTGCTACAACACGATTCGGTAGCCGAGTGACAGAAGGGCAATCAACATCAGCAGCCACGCAACCCATCTGCCTGGCAGAAGCCTGACCAAATGGAGGAGGGCAGTGGGGAGACACAATTGGCCACAAGCAAAGAGGATGAATATAGAGCTCCGAAAGAAAGGGAAGGAGAAAAAAAGCATAGTTACTGGAGATTATTTATAGCGCTCGGAGCAGCATTTAGAATTCCCCGTGATGTGCAACTGGATCAGCTGCCACGCAGCGGCTTCTCTTCCAGTTGGGTTGGGTATAGTGTCGGGAGGAGCAATGTACACAAAATCTCCGTGTACGGGTTAAGCCCAGCACCTCTGCAGAGGCGCCTCAAGAAGACGTGGGATCCGATTCTGACTCGGACGATGACGGGGAGGAGGTGGCTGAGAGGGCTGAGGCTTCAAGGCCACAGCAGATGGAGTTAGGTGGGAATGTTCTGGATAGCCCTGAAATCCCTTCTGAAACCGTGGGGGGGGGGGAAGGTACCAAAGGAGGAGGAGAGGGAAGAAGGACTAGAGCAGTGTTCTCCAACCTTGGGTCCCCAGATGTTTTTGGCCTACAACTCCCAGCATGCCCCAGCCAGCTATGCTGCCTGGGGCATGCTGGGAGTTGTAGGCCAAAAACATCTGGGGACCCAAGGTTGGAGAACACCGGACTAGAGGTTACAGACACCAGGGTTAGGCGTCAAATGAGGAGGGAGGAGCAGCGTAAGCTAGCATGCCGGTCCAAGAGATTCACTGCCCAAGACACTTCCCCAGTAAAGGATCCGCCCTAACAGCGTGGTTAGCAGGGCGTGGTTAGCGCGGCTGGCCTGAATGGGAGGGCTGTAACCCCTTCCCATTACTCTGGTATCAACCTTCTTTCCATGGGCTGTATCATTTACAGAAAGCTAGCTTTTCCCATTGCTAACATAGCTTGCCTCTTTCATAGCCAGTGTTTGTGACCTGACCTGCTTAGCTTGAAACAAGACTGGCTCGTTTGTGTTGTCTTTGCATGAATAAAATTAGCTACTTTGAATTACGACTCAGGGACTTGTCTGCAGTGAGAAGCAAAGTGGCGAGCACCACTTTCCCTTACTCTTAAGACCCTGATTGCTTTTTGTTTTTTAAAGAAAACTATATCTTTTTTAAAAACCAGCAATACACATTGGGCAGTATCCAATTTGGCCCTAGTGCTCACATAAATGATGTTACACTAACATTAGCAGCCTCTAGCACAATGCCAATAGTGTTTGCTCATGTGACGGGTTTCCCTGGAAAACCAACTGCAGCAGCAAACACTACTGGAGTTGCACTAGAGTGCTTCGGCTATTGGGTGGTATAGAAATATAATAAGTAAATAAATAAAATAGAGGTCACTTATGCTAGCTAGCACAATCTAATTTGCGTTAGTGCTACTGCCAAACTGGCTACTGCCCATAGGGTTGCATCCCATGTTAGTCTTACTTAAGTCACATTCATTTCAATGGGTCTACTCTAAGTAGGACTAGCATTAGATATAACCCATTGCATTGTTTCAAAGACAGCAATCCAAAGGCACATCTGCGGTACATAAAGTTCTAGCAACAGAAAATGATTCCCTGTTTTCAGTAAAGTATAATCGAATTGATTAATTAATTTGGTCATTTCCACTATTTTCCATAGTTTAGCAGTTTGGTCATATGCCCAACACAGCTCTAGTCACGCTCACAGGAAGGTATTTACGCATGAATGCTTGCCCCAAAGCGTGAACTGCAATGGGCAATGCAAAGTGGGTATAGGGCAGTCCCACTTCAGGGCAAAGTAAACGTGATCTTAAACATGTCACTTGAAGTTGCATGGCTTTTTTTTTTTTAAGCTTAGAGGGGGGGGATCAGGTTTGGGATCACGGCACAGAGAGGGTTTTTAACCTTTTCCTCTTGCACGATGGTCCCTGTGTGCCCCCACCCTGAAGCTACTGTTTGACACAGGAGGAGACAAGCTCCTATTGGCTTCTTCCCCAAATCCAATGTCAGCTCTCAGAAAAATTTTCATTGGGACTGTGGCAACCCCAAGGGGTGTGTTTAATGGCACACATGGTTTGGTCAACTGGTTCACTTTTAGATGAGCATCTGATGTATGCTTGTGGTTTCTGATCCAGGAGGCAAAACATATGCTGTTCTCTTTGACCTGGTTAAAGTGATAAAAGCCATTGAGGTTTCTGTCTTTCTCAATTTTGCTGCTATATTTTGCCCTGCCAGGCACCATCAATTTGCAATCAGTTTTCAATCACAGTTCTGTATTTTACCCTTTGGAGCCTATGGGTCCAACCTATGAGCTGCATCATTTCCTTCCAATAAGTCTGAATCCTGGAGCATTGCCACCAGACATGGATGAGATCAGCTGTCAACCCTTTCTCACACACACACCATTCTTGTGTAAGCCCATGCTACCCACAAG
Source organism: Shinisaurus crocodilurus (assembly GCA_021292165.1). Lineage (NCBI taxonomy): Eukaryota > Metazoa > Chordata > Lepidosauria > Squamata > Shinisauridae > Shinisaurus > Shinisaurus crocodilurus. The sequence continues at coordinate 279,593,904 of CM037879.1, read as the reverse complement.
TCATCAGTATCTCTCATTCTGCCCTTGTTTGCATTTTGATTATGAATTTTAATCTGAATAAATATTTCTAGATAGGGAAGGGGCATGAGATAAGGGAGTTTATTATTGTTTGTATATTGCAATAATTAATATGAAATAATTCAAAGTAGCAAATACTAAAAGAAAAAAGGGGAAAATCCTACTGGACTAGAAGGGAATAATAATAATAATAATAATAATAATAATAATAATAATAATAATAATAATAATAATAATAATAATAATAATTAATTGTACCTTGCCAAATTGTTTTAAAAAGGATCTTCAACCTGAAGATAAGTGTCAGTGTAGCTTTTAAGTCAGAGAGATAAATGGCTGCCTCTAGAACTTCCCTCACCTCCTTTTTAAAGGTAATACCTTAATTTGCATAGTAATAACCCAATTATCGTAAGATTAGGCGACAGGAATCTCATTATTGCTATTCCTACCAAACAGTCGATATTCCATTCAATATCTTTTAATCTTACCTACCTTAAAACATAATTATTCCAAATAAATGCTCATTCATCATTAATGCAATTTCTTTAATAAGGTGCGGGGGGAAGAAAAGAAAATCTTCCTGTAATTGTTAGCTTTCCCCCCACTAATATATTAGTGTTTAAACACTTATTTTCTCTTCATTTGGGCTGCTATAGAAACAGTTGAAAAGTGGCCAATTGTGGAAGGAGGGTGGAGGGAGCTTTTTCAAAGCATTACCCAAGAGAAAACCCAACATTGACTCCCAAGCACATACCATAAAATTGGCTGTGACACCTCTTGTTCAACACATCCTATTCTTTCCTCATGCATTAGACCTCCTGTATTCCCAGATATTAAGGAAGAAGAAAGCTTACAGCCAGTCGTGCAGCTGTAGCTGGGCCTTGAGGCCAAAGTCCAGGGTCCTGCAGACAAGCCAGGCCCCTGCCCCAAATGACCACCGAGAGAGCAGCAGGTGACGAGGGCATGCAGGCAGCAGAATGTTGGGATGGGTGAATGAGCCATGGTTCGAGATCGCCAGGATTCTCCAAATGTCATCTCGCCACTTGTCTCGTGCCCAATTTCGATCCGCGTTTGCAGTCGCTGCTCGCTCTGCACGAATGCGGGAAATTTCACAGGTCGAGCAGTGATCGAATGTGAAATTTACACAAGTTAGCACATTCTGTGCAAAATGGAACTGGGAAAGTTTCACAGATCGAGCACGAGCACATGTCCGGCAATTCACAAACATCTTTGGTGCATATGTGCTCGCGCTAGCGATCGCATTCGGGGGGCTTCAAACAGGGCCTGCTCTCATGTTTTGCAAGCAAAAAAATGAAATTCTCATACATCTCCAAGCAGAGGCACTCCATTTCTTCCTATTGTCATGCTGGTGCTATGGTTTCAGTGAGTTTAAAACGCAAACTCGCACATGCTCAGAGTATTTATTTTTAATCAGGGTGGTGGTTGTTCTTGTTCTAACATATTAGTAATAATGTAGGAGCAGTTTGAAAGCATGGAATGGCAGTTGGAGGCGGGAAGAGAAATGTTAGTTATGACTGTCACAACTAAAAAACGGTAAACGTGGCCATCAAAAAGGGGAGGCCGGGGCCTCCTGTGTCAGTGGGGCTCCTTATCCATTGCAGCTTTTATTCTGATCTTTATAGGAGCTATCCATGGAGCCGAACTCCATCCACAAAACAGGTTCACCACCATGGAGTACCATGGATAGCTCTTATAAAGCTCAGAATAAAAGCTGCAAGGGATAAGGAGCCCCACCGACACAGGCGTCAGCAGCCTCCCCGGCCCATGAGGCCATCAACTCCATGGGTCCAAAATTACCTAGCTGCGCCATTGCTTGCAGCTGACTCAAATGGTACTTATTTCTTTTATTTTAATCTTGACATTGTTTTTAATTCCATTATTGTAACTGCTGCTATCAGCTCTGCTGTTTGTTTTTAATCTGTGGTTTTACATTTTATATTTTATATTGTATTTTATGATTTTAACTGTTGTAAACTGCCCAGAGAGCTTCGGCTATTGAGCAGCATAAAAATGTATTAAATAATAAATAAATAAATAAATAAATAATTTCAGAAAATGTACGGTGCTTCCAGACAAAGTGTTTATTGTGCAATCGCCCTGCCTCTTCCGCAGAATTTTACAGGGTGTCCAGATCTCGTCGTCTTCTATTAGTAACTGTCCCGTGTGTTCTGTTTCTTCCATCTTTTTTTTTTGTTTTAACCACAGAAAAACTATTAAAGCCAGAATAGCTGCACAATGCCTTCTGATTGGTAATGCTAGGAGCCATACGTCTGGAAGCACCCTGATACCCCCCCTTCCAATGCATTTGCATTGCCCAAGGCAGCTTACAGCAATGTAAAGGGGAAAAAACAAACAAATCAAGCCACTGGTAAAGGCTTCCCTTAGGACCAGAAAGGGCCATCCTGTCTGAATAGGCTCCTAAAGGTGACGATAAATGCTTTGCAATCCTCTCTCTCTCTCTCTCTCTGTGTTGTGTGTGTGTGTTTTCTTTAGGGATGTCATGCCACTGTCCCTTCACACAGGCCCTTCACACTAGGACCAGCCGCATAAACCCTTCTCAGGCTAAGCACCAACACTTAAAAACCTGAGGGGGGGAGGGTCAAATGAAACCTTTCCCCTACCAATGAGGGAAAAGATTAATACAGGTTATTAAGGATCTGTTTTAAATTTATGATACTGTGGGTACAAGAGAGGGAGAGAGAGAGTGTGTGTGTGTGTGTGTGTAGATTTAACAATAATGTAGGTTAATAACGCCAAGCTGACACATAGGATTTGGGTAGCAAACAAAATAAAAGTAATAAAAGCTTTAAAACAAAATCTTAGTTCCAGAAAATAACTTTAAACCTGCCTACACCAAACACTTTGTCATTAACCTAAGTCCCTATAACTCTAAATACTTTCACTCTTCAGACAAGCTCTGATTTCTGTCAAAACTCCTGACAGACAAGACATGAATAACTGTAAGAAGGAAAAGACAACGACCCGGCTAACCCAACTAACCTAACTCCCCAACTCCCAACACACTAACTCTCTAACCCCCTCTGACATCACTCAAACACTTCTTATATGCTGCTCCCCCCACCCTTTCCCAGGGATGGGGACTCGGACTCGAGGACTCGACTCGTGAGTCGGACTGAGTTCCCCCTCTGACTCGAGTCTGACTCGAGTCCCAATATTTTTAATGGGACTTGAGACTCGACTCGGGACTCAAGACCAAGGACTCGGGACTCGACTCAGGACTCGAGACCAAGGACTCGTCAACATCCCTGGGCTGTTGACGAGTCTTCTGACTGTGCCAGAAGGAGCGCGATCACCGGTGAAGAGCGCATGGAAGCGAGGCGTGCCGCTGCCCGGCCACTATGGAGAGCTACCAGGAGTGCAGCCCCAACGATGTGTTGAGATTTATTCTGATTGATGTGTTGTTGTGGGGGGTTAGGGTCAGGGTCAGACATTTTGGGTTTGGCTGCCTCTGCCTGCCTGTTTGGGGTTCCCAACCTCCTCTGCCTGCTTGGTCTCTTCTTGAGCAGTCCAACAGTTGAATTGTCCAAGACAAAGGGCACTGCCTGTCTGCCTGTTTGGAGTTCCCTACCTCCTTCTGCCTGCCTGGTCTCTTCTTAACCAGTTCCACAGTTTAAATTGTCCAAGACAAACGCCTCTGCCTGCCTGCTTTGGGGTTCCCTGCCTCCTCTGCCTGCCTGGTTATTTTGGGTTTGTCTGCCTGGTCTGTTCTTGCCAAAATCAGTTGCAGAGTTTTGAAATAAAAAGGCACACTTGTGCCTAGAATTTATTTAAGCCACACATCTGAAGTAGCCTTATTTTGTTGGGGGGAAACCCCATTGATTTTAATAGGGACTCGTGGAGTCAGTTTTGGGAGTGACTCGGGACTCATGAGTCACCATTTTGGACCAAGGACTCGGACTCGAGACTCGGGTCCAAAGACTCGTGACTCGACTCGTGACTCGAGACCAAGGACTCTTCAACCTCCCTGCCCTTTCCAAGACATCACAAACCACACCCACTCAGTTCAACATTCTATACTCCCTAAACATACTAATGCAGACATACACCTGGGAACTGAATTATGGGGTTACGCCACAGCCACATCCTCACACTTCCTTCCCCCCCAGACCAAAAACTTACCTTGGGAAATGAGAAGTAGGCAGGGAGGTGGCAGGGAGAGCTCCTAGAGATGCACAAAGTGTCTTTTCCTACAGGGGCCTGAATCTACCCCTGGTGGGAAATTCACACCCTGCACATAATTTCCTGCCAAGGAGAAATCCCTGGGGGGCACCCCACACATCTACAGGAGTTCCTACTGCTGTCTCTGCCTTCTCCTTCCCCAAGGTAAGTTGTTTGGCTTCAGGGAAGGAAGAGGGGGCGGTGCAAACAGAATCAAAGTGGACATAGAGTAAGTTTCAGCAAGCTGTGTCTACCTCAGTTGCACTTGCAAGCTTTTGAACAGTGGGGTTCAATTATGTGAGCATAAGGACATCAGTTTCGGTTTCTCTCTATAGTCTCATTTTTTTCCAACCTTACATTTGCTCATCCTGAATTTAAAGTTTGCATGAAAATCCGTATGCATCGTCGTGTGGTTCTCCCAATACATGCATTTTTGTACGCAATTCTGCCTAATATAGACATTCTTTCCAAGCAATTCCCCTAAAATAATTGCATTCCTGAATGTTATTTTCACGTGTATATATATATATATATATATGCATCTTTGTGTACACCTTTCCCAAATACACACATTTTTTATATTTTTTAGTCATTTTTGGATTGGAGAACTCCATGGCAAAATATGGAGAAGTGAGAACATTGCAGGCTAACTGAGCTTCAGTTCGAAAGTGCAAAATTAGGTAAGTTCACATTAAAATGCAGATCAAACGGAACTCTGTGAGCACCCCTGCTTGACTATGTGGGTTCCCCTGCTCAAATTCTTACAACACACCTAATTTACCAGATCCTTTCAGACGTTAGGTGAACGCTGAGGTGGGATGGGGTCGGTGGAGAGCCCGTACGCACCCAACTCCAGACATTCATATATAAAGTCTGAAAATAGCATCCATGCATACATATAGGATTCTCTCCATGCAGTTTGAAAAAAGCAGGGATTCTAATCATACACTGAAGCACTAGACCAGATGTGGGCAACTTCAGGCGGTCCGGGGGGCATCTTTGCCCCCTGAACCCCACACCCAGCAGGCCAAACTCCTCCCACAAGTGTCAAAAACAGGAGGGGAAAAAAAAACCAAAAACAAAATGGCATCCATAACTGATACAGAGCACGAAAAGGGTCAAAATTAGTTTGATTGCAAGCTAATTTTGACCCTTTTGGCACTCTGTACCCGCTCCGGATGTCATTTTGTTTGTAGGGGGCAGATACTACGCTAGGGGGTCACATGTTGCCCATCCCTGCTCGCTCTACACACACACAGTTGTATGCACAGAGGAGCTCTTTTCTGACATTACTACAGGTCATGTGTGTGTGATCCTGCTCACACACACCCCTTCCATGCATTCATATTACACCTGAAAAGGACACTAACATTTTGGCTTGTGTGAACAAGTCTTTAATGTAACATTAGCAGTAAAGGTGTTTCAGTAAAAAAATACTCATCCATTTCTTTAAAAAAAATTGGCTGGTTTTGCAGTTATAGAATGGCTTCAGTCATGGAGTGACAACTTCATAAGGGGTAACGGAACACTTAGCAGCTTTCCGACAACAACAAAAATGCAAGACGCTGCTTTGAATTGGTGGTTTCTTCAAAAACGGATCTTCTTTGTGTGTATGACATGATTAAACAGGAAAGGAGGGGAGAAGGAAAACTGCTTGTGCATTAAAAGGTCTTGGTAAAGCTGAATATTTTATAGCAGAACATTAACTATGGCTATTCTAAACATCCAGGATATCTCTAAGACACATTTTAAATATTAAACTCTCTTTAGTTTGAACTAGACCCACATGGCTGGGAACGTTAAAAGCATGTGTTGTTTGCACACAAAGGCCAGACGTGTGTGTGTGTGTGTGTGTGTGTCTGTCTGTCTGTCTAATGCTGAATCGGGGATGTTTCCAAATATATGAAGTGTCACTGGGTGGGTGTGTATGTCTGTATCAGTATTAGGAGCGGGACAAAAAAAATAAAAATCAAATGAACTGTTTTGACACATAAATTGCACCAGAATCAGGGAGGGGTTGTCAGAAATATTGGGGGGAGGAGTTCTGACCTTAGCCTTGACCCCCACATTTTGAAAGTGTTATCTTGCACATGCATGTGCATGCGAAGAAAGAATGTTCCGGGGTGTGTGTGTGCCAGCAGCCAGCTGTCAGCCACCATTATTCTCCTCGCAAAAGCAGGAGATACCTTCTAACAAGGAATAATGGCCACCACCATCCGGACACTGGCAGCCCCAAAGAACTCTCCTCAACAGACAGAGAGCATTTAAATCATCATCATCATCATCATCATCATCATCAATATCATCATCATCATCATCTTGGAGGTTAAAGCAAAAATAAGCACCCCTGAGTTGTTTTGGATTTTTTTGTGGAGGGCAGACATATACCCCAGGTGGCTGCCCCATTTCTCCACACTCAAACAGGGCAGTGAATGCTTCTTTACCCTATACATTTTCTAGCAGAGTGATCCTATGGCCCCCAGACAGTGTCTAGGGAGACATAGGATGCTTCAGATTCCCAGCTCCGAGGTCGGAAACAGAGCTCCGACCTCAGAGCTGGGGGTCCACACTTGGATTCCCCCCCCCAAAGCTGGTACAGAAAGAACCACACCAGCTGGTTCTACAAGGTAATAAAAGTGACCTTGAAGAAGGGGTAAAGGGGGCGAGGCAAGGGTGGGGACGGGAGGAGACTGGGGCCACCAGGATACTAGGTATCCTGATGGAGCTCCAGCCTCCTTCCCTCCCTCTCCAAAGCACCAGAGTTAGACAGCCAAAATCAGCCATCTAGCTGACTTGCAAGGTGGGAGGAGCAGGGAGGCGGAAACCACCTCTGCCACTTCCTCTGCCCTGCATACGATGTTCGTAAGCCTCGGAGTTCGGCGGTTTACGGGCATCCCAACTGGATTGCACCCTAGAATGTGCTCGAACTGGATTTAAGCAGAGTGTGTGCGGGTTGGGAGATTTATAATCCTTGTCTGTGTGCCAACCCCCACACACAGATCTTCCAGATCTCACCTCCCTCCTCCCACTTGCAGCGTTCAGCGTGTGTGCCAGTGAACGAGCAAAGCTTCTCCGTTGCAGATTAATCCATGGAATCAGGAAACACTCTGTAAACACCACAGGTCTAATTCTACCTGTTTATTCACTTAGCAAGTAAAGTTCTACAGAGTATACAATTCCTAGTTACAGTCCATGTGCAGAGTATAAATGCATAGCAAGCATTACATTCAGTGGAGTAAGTTGAGCTTAACTCCACCTCAGCAAAGACGATACATTGTAGCAGTAACAAGTCCAGCAAGCATCACCATGAAGAAGAAGAAAGAAAGCAGTTCAGCTTCTCTCTAAAATGGCTTCAGACAGAAAACAAGTTAACACGTCATCAGAACATACAAACCATGTGACTAGCTCATACAGTTCTCACACTTTAGTAACCCCTGCGAAAACACGAGATTCTAGTAAGACATAATAAACCTGTTTACCCCGCCATTCTGTCCCTACTATGTGTAAACAATGTGCTGCAGCTGGTAATGTGATGCATATCACAACAGAATGCAGGTATTGTATAGGTCAGGGGTGGGCAACTTGTGGCCCTGCAGATGTTTCAGCCTACAACTCTCATCAGCCCTACGCTGGCCTAGGGCTGCTGGGAGTTATAGGCCAAAACATCTGGAGGGCCACAAGTTGCCCACCCCCGGTATAGGAGATAAGGAATATTTGATGTGGATAAAATGCAGGGGTATTAACTTGACAAGAACATGCATTCGCTAAAGGATTGGATATTAGGCCCTCTCTTAGGCCATAATTAAATAGTGTTGTATATAGTAACTGAATAACTCTGTGCTATTGAGGGAAAACATACCCTTAGAGCAAGGCTCTCCAACCCGGGGTCCCCAGATGTTGCTGGACTACAGCTTCCAGAATCCCTTACCATTAGCCATGCTGGCTGGGTATGCTGGGAGCTGTAGGTTAGCAACATCTGGGGACCCAAGGTTGGAGAGCCCTGCCTTAGAGGGAGAAAAATACATTGTCCACAAAGTCAAATCACATGCATACATTTATAGGAACATAAGAAGAGCCATGCTGGATCAGACCAAAGGTTCATCCAGCCCAGCATTCTGTTCACACAGTGGCCAACCAGCTGCTTGTGGGAAGCCCACAAATAGGACATGAGTGCAACAGCACCCTCCCGCCCATGTTCTCCAGCAACGGGTGCACATAGGCATATTGACTCTGATACTGGAGGTACCATGTAGCCATCAGGGCTGGTAGCCATTGATAGGCTTGTCCTCCATGAATTTGTCCAAAACCCTTTCAAAGCCATCCAACCAGTGGCTGGCAACTGATGGAACACAATGTTAAACTACATAGGACTCTAATCGGATCCAGCATATCTTTTCTGATGTTCTTAATATACCAACATCAATAGCAGCAACAACAACAACTTTGGGTGAGTGACATTTCTACAGAGAGAACATGATACATACATCACAGATCTGCAACATAAAGTATAGATGTACCACACATTAATTCCTGGTACAAGAGTTGTTTGTGAAGCTCAGAAATCACCGTTATTCTATGTGCTCCACACATCCCAACAAAACTCTAACATTTCATTTGACAACATGATACATTTCTGCCTTTCCACTAGCATCAAAACCATTTCTATCTGTGAACAATATGAGCATCCCACCACCTGACTGCATCAATGCATTGCCATTCTTGATCCCCTCCTTCTAGCAATGATATAATTTGTCTCCTCCCACAGGCCATCTTAAGATGACAATCCTTCACTTCCTCCTCCTCCAGATCTGTCTCACTCACACTTTTAGCATCATTAGCAAAACAAGGACACAAAAGAATGCAATGTACATTATTTGAATGATGCCTTTGTGATCAATGGAGCTAGCTCCTGTACCTGGAGCAGACTTCTTTTTTCAGGAAATCACTTTTTTTAAAAAATCACCACCATGCACCACCACCAACAAACCCCCACAACTTTTATGGCAGTAATTCCCTAACTATGCCCCAGGGCATGCCACAAGACAACTGCCAGCATGCTACAAGATATGGGGGGGGGGGCGGATTCACAGGCACTCACCACCAGAGTTCCTCTCCTGTTGGCCAGTGACCAATGGCTGCCATTTTCTTTGCCCAAAAGACCCTGCCATTATACAGTTATTATGCCATTATTATTACAGCTATTATGCCATTATTCACTATGGGTTTAAAAAGAAATGATGACCACCAGTAGGCAGGAGGGGAGATGCTGAAATGTGTGTGTGTGTTGGGGCTAGGGGGAATTGTCTCTCCTCTCGTACCCCAATATCTTTGGTCAGTCCAGAGTCCCGCATGGGTTAAATAATGCTGCATTTGAAAATCCACTATGATTTAAGGTGCAATCCTATGCTTGTTTAGACAGAAAAAAGGCTACAAGTCCCAGCATTCCGCAGACAGTGTTTTTGTTTTCCCTGTCTAAACATGCACAGGATTGCACCCTTAATCACTTCTGATGTAGAGATGCTGCAGAACTGCACGCCATCAGAGGAGGAGCTACTGGCTCATGCAGAACAGGGCGGGAAGAGCCGTGCTGAATCAGACCAAAGGCTCATCATCTAGTCCAGCTTTCTGTCCCCACAGTAGCCAGCCAGATGCTTATGGTGGCCAACCAGACCACAAGCAGGACAGGAGAGCAATAACCCTCTCCCACTGTTGTCCCACGGCAACAATACCAGTTTGCCTCTCAACAACAATACCATACTGCCTCGGATACTGGAGGTAATATATTGCCATCACGAGTAGTAGCCATTGATAGCCTTATCCTCCATAAATTTGACTAATTCCCTTTAAAGCTGTCCAAGTTGGTGACCATCACTACATTTTCAGTGGCAAATTTATTTTAATTTATTTATTATATTTATGAATCACCCATCTGGCCAAACATCTGGCCACTCTGAGCGATGTACAATCCAATAAAATACAAGAGGGACACACACACACACACACACACACACACAGAGTATAAAACACAATTAAAAACAATACAAAACTTTAAAATCCTAACCCACCCCATATTCCTGCCTGAAAAGCCACGTTTTTAATGCACGGCGGAAGCTAATCAAGGAAGGGGCATGGCGAAGGTCACTGGGGAGAGAGTTCCATAAATTGGGAGCTGCCACAGAAAAGGCCCTCCTCCTAGTCTCCACCAGCCTGGTTTTTCTGGCTGATGGGACAGGGAGAAGGCCGTCCGTGGCAGATCTTGTTGAGCGGTCTACTTGATGTTGCTGGAGGCGCTCCTTGAGATAAACTGGACCGGAGCCATACAGGGTTTTAAAGGTCAACGCCAACATCTTGAATTCGGCTCGGCAAACAACTGGTAGCTAGTGCAACACTTTGAGCACTGGAGTGATGTGATCACGCCGGCAGAAGCCTTTAACCAGGTGAGTTGCTGCATTCTGTACCAGCTGCAACTTCCAAACCGTCTTCCAGGGTAACCCCACGTAGAGCGCATTACAGTAGTCTAGGCGAGAGGAGACCAAGGCATGAACCACTGATGGGAGCAGATGATTAGGAAGGTAGGGGCGCAACTGCCGTATCAGATGGAGGTGATACAGCGCCGCCCGGCTCACAGCTATAAATTAAATTAAACTAAATTCCATAGTTTAACTATGTGCTGTGCGAAGAAGTACTTCTGTTTATCTGTCCTGAATCTCCCACCAATCAGCTTTGTGGAATGAGCCCCCCACTGGGTTCTAGTTTTATGAGAGAGGGAGAAGTATCCACTTTCTCCACACCATGCATAATTTTATACACCTCTATCATATCTCCCCTTGGTCTACTTCTTTCTAAGCTAAACAGTCCCAAACGTTTCCTCATAGGGGAGTTGCTCCAGCCCCTTGATCATTTCGGTTGGCCTTCTCTGAACTTGAAGGCCCATCCTTGAAGGTGATATTGTTACTCTTTCATACTCTTAAAGTAAGCCTTTGGAGGTACAAGGATTGTGTGCCTTCAGTTATAACTCAAGTGTGTGCGTATTTGTGGAGGGGAAGCATGTTTTACCTATCAGAAATTTAGGAAACATTATTTTATTGTGAAAGTGTGTTTGTGTGTATCTGGTGGTGGTGGTGGTGGTGGTGGTGGTGGTGGAATAATAGCTTAATTTGTTCTTCTGCAAGGCTAAATTCTTTTATTGTGTGCTTTTTTGGGGGCTGCATCTTACAGAAAAGTTCATGGTAAGTTCAGAGGAAAGGAATTTTCAAGAAAACCCAAACACAAAGCATTCTGAGGAATGATATGGAGGGTTGACAAGATGATGATAAACAATGCAGGGGGAGAGGGAGAGAGACAGAAAAATAATTGTGTTGAAACATTGCATCAGCTTGTAGTGCATTGTTAGTTTTTTTCAATGAAGTGAAAATATTTTATAGGGTTCCGTTTTGCCTCAGGATCTCACCCTAAGTCTCAGAAGAGAATGTTGCATTCTTTCAACCATTCGAGAACTTTAAGATGGACAGAAGGAGAGAGAGAGAGAGAGAGAGAGAGAGTTGAAAAGAAAAAGAAAAGAAATGAGAGAAATATGTCTCTAAGAGATAAGGTTTTGTGAACATAATGTAATACATGGAAATCCTTCTTGAAGGGCTTTGTGGTCTTAAAGAGGTAGGAAACTTAAAACACTGGACTTGCAGTAAACACACAAGTCTAAACAAGGTATAAAATATTGCTGCAGAAGCAGACAATATGCCCAAAGAAGCAGCCAAGAAAGAAGTGATGTGAGGTTTTACAGAGACAGTGGCTAATCTTTATTCCTCCTAACTCAGAAAATGTTTTAGAATGAAAAGGGAGAGAGAGAGAGAGAGAGAGAGAGAGAGAGAGAAGGTGTTATGCATAGGGGCTGTGCAGAGTCTTCAAGAATAAACTTAGAGACTTTTCATACTATTTTATTTATTATTCTTTTTTGTATGATGTATGTATGTATGTATGTATTATAATTATTAAATTTTTATCCCAATTTATTTCCTCTTGCAAGGAGCCCAAGGTGTCTTTCACGGTTCTCCTCCTCTCCATTATATATAATCACAACAACCCTGTGAGGTAGGTTATGCGGAGAGTCAGTGACTGGCCCAAAGTCCCCTAGTGAGCTTCAGGGCCATGTGGTGACTATAACCAGGATCTCCCAAAGTCCCAGTCTGGCACTCTAACTGCTACACTGTGAGCCAGTGTGGCGTAGTGGTTAGGGTGTTGGACTGGGACTCGGGAGATCCGGGTTCTAGTCCCCGCTCGGCCATGAAACTCACTGGGCGACTTTGGGCCAGTCACTGACTCTCAGCCTAACCTACCTCACAGGGTTGTTGTGAGGATAAAACGGAGGAGGAGGAGGATTATGTAAGCCACCTTGGGTTCCTTGCAGGAAAAAAGGCGGGGTATAAATATAATAAATAAATAAATACACCACTCTGGCATGTTGGTCCTGCAACGAAGTTTTGCCGTGTATCCGCTCCTCCTAACAGGAGTGCTCCTTTTCTAGGTTACAGCCTGCTGTCCTTCAGGATATCCCATTCCATTCATAGAATCATAGAATCATAGAAAAGTAGAGTTGGAAGGGGCCTACAAGGCCATCGAGTCCAACCCCCTGCTCAGTGCAGGAATCCAGGTCAAAGCATCCCTGACAGATGACTGTCCAGTTGCACCTTGAATGCCTCCAGACTGGGAGAGCCCACCACCTCCATAGGTAGTTGATTCAATTGTCTTATTGCTCTAACAGTCAGGAAATTTTTCCTGATGTTTAGGTGGAATCTAGGTTCCTGTAACTTGAGCCCATTATTCCGTGTCCTGCAAACTGGGATGATCGAGAAGAGATTCTGGCCCTCCTCTGTGTGACATCCCTTCAAGTACTGGAAGAGTGCGATCATATCTCCCCTCAGTCTCCTCTTCTGAAGGCTAAACATGCCCAGTTCTTTTAGTCTCTCCTCATAGGGCCTTATTTCCAGTCCCTTTATCATCCTTGTTGCCCTCCTCTGAACCCTCTCCAGTTTGTCTATGTCCTTCTTAAAGTGTGGTGCCCAGAACTGGACGCAGTACTCAAGATGAGGCCTAACCAGTGCCGAGTAAAGGGGAATTATCACTTCCCGCGATTTGGAAGTTATACTTCTATTAATGCAGCCCAAAATAGCATTTGCCTTCTTTGCAGCCACATCGCATTGCTGGCTCATATTCAGTTTGTGATCTACCACAATTCCAAGATCCTTCTCACTTCGTAGTATTGTTGAGCCAAGTGTCCCCCATTCTGTAACTCTGCATTTGGTTTCCTCTCCCTAGGTGCGGCACTTGGCATTTATCCCTATTAAATCTCATTCTGTTGTTTTCGGCCCAGCGCTCCAGCCTATCGAGGTCACTTTGAATTTTGTTTCTGTCTTCTAGAGTATTAGCTGTTCCACCCAACTTTGTGTCATCTGCAAATTTGATAAGCATTCCCTGTACCTCCTCATCCAAGTCATTAATAAAAATGTTGAAGAGCACTGGGCCCAGGACCGAGCCCTGTGGTACCCCGCTCGTTACCTCTCCCCAGTTTGAGAAGGAACCATTGATAAGCACTCTTTGAGTCCGATTCTGTAGCCAATTGTGGATCCACCTGATAGTTGTTCCATCTAGCCCACTTTTAGCTAGCTTGCTAATCAGGATATCATGAGGCACTTTGTCGAAAGCTTTGTGAAGTCCAGATATATGATGTCCACAGCATTCCCACAGTCCACAAGGGAGGTTACCCGATCAAAAAATGAGATCAGATTAGTCTGGCAGGATTTGTTCTTGACAAATCCATGCTGGCTTCTAATAATCACTGCATTGTTTTCAAGGTGCTTGCAGATTGACTTCTTTACAATCTGCTCGAAAATTTTCCCCAGGATTGATGTCAGACTGACTGGCCTATAGTTCCCAGGTTCTTCCTTCTTGCCCTTTTTGAAGATGGGAACAACATTTGCCCTCCTCCAGTCATCTGGCACTTCACCTGTCCTCCATGATTTCTCAAAGATAATAGACAGTGGTTCTGAGAGTTCTTCTGCCAGTTCCTTTATTACTCTAGGATGCAGCTCGTCAGCCCCTGGAGATTTAAACTCGTTCAGAGTAATCAGGTGCTCCTTAACCATTTGCCTATCAATATAAAGCTGCAATCCTGCCCCTACAGTCTGCACTTCAGGTTTGCCAGGGGGGTCATAGACCCACTTTTGGAAAAAGACCGAACCGAAGTAGGAATTGAACACTTCTGCCTTTTCTTTGTCTTCTGTTATCAATTCCACCTCCACCTGCCCCTGATTTTCTTTTCTTTTTTCCAACGGGCACTCGACATTCTGTGGCTGCTGAAATTGCTCAGTTATCATTGGGCTTGCGCAGGGGGTGTTCTTTACCCCCGCAGGGTTTTCTGAAATAATTTTTCTACTTTTGCAAAGCTTGGAATTCCTTGGGGCACAGTGAACCCCCCCCCCCATTATGCTCCTTTATGTTCCTATTTTTGCTCCATTTCTGTCAGCACTCACCATCTCAATTCACTATTAGAGGAAGGGGTGGTTCCATCAGTACATGCTACAGTAATCGTGAAGACTTTCATAGATTTCATAGATTATAGAGTTGGAAGGAGCCTACAAGGCCATCGAGTCCAACCCCCTGCTCCATGCAGGAAACTAGAGGAGGGGTCTCCCATCCAAGTAATAACCAGGCCTGACCCAGCTTAGCTTTCCACGCTCAGACAAGCTGAGCCAGCGTAAGCCACAGGCCGGTCTTTTCATGGATCCAAACTGGTTGAGAGCCATCTTTTTTGCTGTGTGGCTCCCTGGCACATGTCCACCACTTGTCAAGAGAAACACATGCTGTAGGTCACAGGTGGGCAA
The DNA here is from genome assembly GCA_021292165.1 of Shinisaurus crocodilurus. Classification (NCBI taxonomy): domain Eukaryota; kingdom Metazoa; phylum Chordata; class Lepidosauria; order Squamata; family Shinisauridae; genus Shinisaurus; species Shinisaurus crocodilurus. The sequence continues at coordinate 279,578,809 of CM037879.1, read as the reverse complement.
GCCATGGCCCATGCCCACATGCGGCCCTCAGCCTCGCAGAGTGCAGCCCCCAATGCCCCAGGACATCTCCTGAACCTCACTTTGATCGAGCACCACCTAGATCTGTTCCTTCCCTGCTAGGCTGACAGAAAGAGAAGCCTAGTTTTTCCCCACCCAGCATCGAAGGAAAGTGAGCTGCCAGTAGAGGAATGGATCGCTCTGTGCCTGCCCTACCAGTTGGCTTCTTCGCCACCCAGCATGGTAGAAAGGTTGCAAAGAAGGTAAGTATGCGGATGATGGTGGAGGATGTGGATGGAAGGACAGCGTGTGGATGGGGAATGAGAAGAAAGGGAGGGAGAAAGGGAGGGGGAAGAGGAGCAGGAGGAGGAAGACGAGGAGGAGTGTCTCTTTTTGCCTGTGTTTCTCCCTGAGATGATGAACTAAGGTGCTTGCGTGTGTGTGTGTGTGTGTGTGTGTGTGTGTGTGAGAGAGAGAGAGAGAGAGAGAGAGAGAGAGAGAGAGAGAGAGAGAATGGAACAGAGAATTAATGAAGAGGGAGAGAGAAAAGGAATGCCCCGTCCATTTTTCCACTTTTGGCTTTGGCCCTGGCCACTTTTGGTTTTGGTCTTCCCACCACTGGTATGTTCTTTAGCCCCCAACCACTTTGGGCAAACTTATGAGTGACACAGACTGGAAAGCGACTGATATTCTCATCCCTAGGACTTCTGTGTTATGTTGCTTAGTTTAAAGGCCCTTAAAAGGAGATAGCTGCTACAATTCTCACAAGTTGCTTTTCTCATCCATCCCCTTTTGCCTCTCCTGAAGTTGCTTAGGTCAGTGATAGTCTGAAAATAACCTCCTCGCGATGTCAACCAGTCTTGGTGCATGCATCATCAATTCCCACGCCACGTGACCTCAGAAAGGAGTGGCTGAACCTCTGTTCACCACAGTCCATTTTGTGCTGGGGCGAGTTGATCTTTTAGGGAAAGGGGCCTATGGGGTGAGCTGCATGTCAGACATCATGTCCAAAATGACTTTTCAAAATATGTTTATAATGAGTTAAATGATATTCTTGGAAGGCACCCTTCAAGCCAATGTAAGAATATAAGAAACTAAATGTCCCCACCATCACCTCCTTTTGATCACACACTGAAAGGTAATAGCAACGCATATGTTATCCCTCCTGACACAGGGTTGAAAAGTCGGCAGCCTCTAATTTGACAGGCACTGTATTATTGCTCTCTGGGAAAATTAGACAAGATGGAATATTAAGACATCCAAAAATTGACACAAACAGAAAACTAGGACTCTCACTTGTTCTTTGTCCCTCGTACAACGAAAGATGATTATATGCTGTTTGACATTCCATTTCCAGGGCAGCCGAAGAGATACAGAAGTCATACTTCATTTATACTTCAGCTGACACCACTAAAGGACTGTGTGAGACTTTGAAGATGCCATGCTCCCCAGAAAGAGAAAGACTAGAATTAACCTTGTCTCCTTGATGCTCTTGTTTGTGGATTTTGTCTTCTATTAGCAAACACCGAACAAATTTCAGAATGCTTCTGTATCACAATTACCATAATCACAAGGCCTGTAACTTGATGCCTCGGGAGTGGTATGGCCACAGCTGTAAGCAACAGCTCTGCATCTCCCCCTCCTCTAGTAATGCATAGAATGCAAAATCAGCAATGTGTGACTCCCATAGCTACCACCATAACCACCACCACCCCCCAAGCCACCATTGTGCCCTTGGCTGGCCTGCCCACCCTCTGGCTCACTCTGAGAGCCGTATCAACTGGTGAAAGTGGCAGGTGTAGCTCTTGGGATGGCTGCCCAGTCTAAAATGCCTGCTTCTGAGGGGGTCCTTCCTCAAAGCCTGACTACAGAGGTGTCCAAGGAGATTGCCTGTGCTGCAGGCTATCTCTCAGGACACCTCTCCTTCTGAGCAGCTGCCCAGCCTCTGTTAGCTCTGGCTAAACAGAGGACTGAGTGTCTGGTCTGCAGGAGAGGTGGCCGTTCCAAGGAGCAGTGTCCCTGAAAAACAGGCAGTTTCCTGGGGCACCTCTCCAGCCAGGCATTTGAGTCTGGACAGCTCTCCAGAGAGCCCACTCTCTGGCTCACTCTGAGAGGGTTCTTAAAGTGAGCTGGAGGGCAAGTGACTTCCCCTGAATAGCCACCACCCATCCTCTATCTCACTCAGAGCAAAACAGAGGGCAAGCCACTGCTCCTGAGAGCCCCCACCAGCTGTTCCAGGTGAGCAGGTCTGGCGTCAGGTGTCTCTGGAGGACCCGCTAGTGCCACCACCTCACTCCAATAAGGTGGCAGTGGAGAGCCTTCCTGGCTGGTGGGGAGGGAGCATGCAATTTGCCACTCCTCCCACTCCACCACCTGAGGCAGAGGATTCACCTCCTGGGAGGGCCGGCCCTACACAAAATGTGTGATGTTCTGCCATAATGCTCCAGGTTTCCACAACTGTGCAAGCGGAGGTCATGCATGATTCCCCAGGAACTGATTAGGCAGATGGATAAGAACCTAAGAGCTGTGCTGGGTCAGACCAAAGGTCTATCTACTCCAGCATTTTGTTTCCACAATGGCCAACCAGATGCTCATGGGAAGCCCACAAGCAGGACATGAGTGCAACAACATCCTCCCACTTGTGTTCCCTAGCAACTGGTATTGATAGCTTTATCCACCATGACTTTGTGTAACTCCCTTTTAAATGTGCCCATGTTGATGACCATCTTGTGGTAGTGCATTCCATAGTTTAACTAGGCTGTGTGAAGAAGTACTGCAACCTGCAAGGCCTTATTATAGTTGCCTTATGATATTTGTCTCTTGTAGAGGGAAAAATAGCAGCCTTGAATTTTACACTACTGGATACACACTGCATGTAGATCAGTGAGGTGTGGAGTAGGAATTTGATAGCGAGGGTCACATTTCTAATTGTCACTTTAAGTGGAACTTTGAAGATATGTATATATTTTTTCACTGAATATCTCCTGAGGCTGGAATATCTGTCAAAATGTTCCTACATTTTGGAAATGTGTGGAGATTATGCTTCAAAATCATGGCCCATCACCTCCCGTAAATGCCAGGGCATTAAAAAAAAAAAAAAAAGGTGGCAGGTATCTTCGCAGTTGCATAAGAGGACAATGTAATTGTCTACAGGGAATCATGTTAATCACTTTTAAAGTGTCTCAAGCTAATATCAGGTTTCTCAATTGGCAGTTTTCCACACCGCAGTTTCAAACCACTAAAGATATAATTGTTAGCTATTAATAAGATAATGTTTGTAAAGTGACTTGAACATAAAAGCATTTTATGGGCCTACAAGGTATTATTATAACCACATTCAATAATAAAACATGAATTGTGTCTGAGAGCTCTCAGCTTCCAGCACCCAAATGTTTGACATTTGCCTCAGTAAAGTGTGGCATTTTTATTTCATTTTTTTAGGAGAGAGCAATGAAAAAGCGAAGAGGAGACAAAAGAGAGAGATTGAGAGATTCCTGCTTGAGATATTTCACTACCTTTATTTATTTTTTTTAAAATTTTATTTATATTTTTAAAAGAACACACATACACAAAAAAACCCATAAACCTACAAATCATACACTACAAGTGCACCCGTCACCCCGACGCCAAAACCAATTCCCAATTCTATCCACATAATCCATTATTAATCTATATTCCAAAAATACATCATATCATGACATGGCTTATTCCCTTTCCCCTTTACTAAAACATAATCTAAAAAATGACCCCCCATATTTCCTTAAAATTATTTTTCTTTAATTGTCCCCTTTTACATTTAATACTACATGTTAGTTTATCATTTAAAGCAATATCCCAAACCTCTTTATACCAGTCTATTATTAAATACTGATGTTGAACTTTCCTATTCCTTGCAATCAATAATCTCCCTGCCGCTAATAAACTTACAATTAGTTCCTTTTTCTCTTGTGTCCTGCGTTTCTATTTCTAACCACAAAATATTCTTCCTAACTAAAATATCCATAATAAACCTTAACTGATTAGCTATATAATACCACTTGATATTAGGAAGACCAGGCCCCCCTTCTTTTTGGGATTTATACCATTTACTCTTAGTAATCCTCGCCTTCCCCCCCATTACAAAATTATTAATTATTAATTAATTTATTAATAATTTATTAATTATTATTAATTATTAATTATTAATTATCTATAATTAGGTATAGATATTTTAAAAGAGTTAGAAAAAAATAGTAGAACAAAATTTTAGAAAGTTTTTAATCATATTTTTACCTTAATATTTGATCTCTTTTTAATCCCTTCTAACTCCTCTATTTTACTATAATTAAACAACATAATCTCAGATTTATTTCACTACCTTTATTGAGACACTTTTGGACTTCTTCCCTCATAATCCCCCTAAAGAGGAAGCCCCAATTCCCTTTAGGCAAAATTTTGATAGCAATTCTCCTTACAGCCTAACCTGATACATCTAGAGGAGTGGGTTTATTCAGTCTTCCAATATCCCTTGGGTTCTGCTCCTTTTGTATTCCACCAGGAATTCTCGTTTGGGGGATGCACATTCACCCTCACAATAATAGTTTTTGTAAGGCTCCTATGCATGTGGCTTACGCTGGCTCAGCTTGTCTGAGTGTGGAAAGCTAAGCAGGGTCAGGCCTGGTTGTTACTTGGATGGGAGACCCCTCCTCTAGTTTCCTGCATTGAGCAGGGGGTTGGACTCGATAGCCTTGTAGGCTCCTTCCAACTCTATGATCTATGAATCTATGTTTAGACAGAAAAAAGTCCTACAGCAACAGCATGGCTAGCTGGTGGATGCTAGGAATTGTAGGACTTTTTTTTCTTTCTAAACATACATGGGATTGCAGCCTAAATTACAAATATAGAGAAAGAACACCCTCCACCTTTTGTTCTCCAGTGGGGAGAAAGCATTAAAATAGGGGACTGTTGTTGTTGTTGTGTGTGTTTTCAATCACAATTCCCATTTTTTTAAGTATAAAAAAGTTTGCATTAAAAAAATAATTGCACAACTATCCATTAAAATAGTTCACAAATACAGAAAATGATTAAAAATGAAATATCTGTTTTAAATTAAAAGATATAGTCTCCCCCTTTCATTGTCATGCAAAATTCCAGAAATATATGTCCAGAAGAACCATGGATTATGACATTTGGACTTCTGCTCTGCTAAACATCATATGCTGGATCCATACTTACTCATACGTAGTGTTGTGCACAAACGGCTTCGCAAAATTCGCCACCCTATTTGTCATCAGAGAAACTGGAGGGGGACACACACACACACCATTTCACCGAATTTCTCAAGGGGGAGGAGAAATTTTCCAACACTTTCTCAGGGATGGAAACCATTAGTAGTAGCAGTAGCAGAACTTACTGCTTTCTTCCTAAGTTTTTTGTTTGCTGCTGCGATTTGCAGGATCAGCAACTGAGCTAGCAGCCTGGCCACCATTTTGTATCTTTCACAATGCCCCAGACCTAGCATCATTCTGGGACATTGTGTGGGGGGGGCAGGGGGGATAGCAGCTGCAACAAAAATATGGCGGAGAATATTCAGAGAAATTTTTGCAAAGTATGTTCCTTGTTCCAAGGGGTGTGGGAAAAAGAAAAATCTCAGAAATTTTCCTCAGAAAAATGTCTTCTGAGCATTTTTGGCTCAGCTGGTGAGCAGACCCATTGAAGTCAATAGGAATAAGTTAGTTATGACTAATCTAAGTCTCACTGATTTCAGTGGGCCTACTCAAAGTATGACTAAGGCTGGATCGAACTCCATATACGTACACTAAGAGCAAACTCAATCCCCCAAGTGTGGATCCATTTGTAATCAAAGTGGCACCATCCGCACACAAGAGGGAAGTATCAGCAAGTTTGAGGAAAACCCAATGTTTGCAAAAGTACAAGAAAGCTTTAGGGGGGAAATCTCTAATGGCTGGAATCAGTCCATCCCAATGAGGACTGAGCATGCTCAGTGGCATAGAAAGTTGGAGGTGTGGAGCCACCAGAGGTACCTACCTACATATGTGGTGGGATTGCCCACTGGTGCAAAGGTTTTGGATCCAGGCCTTTGTCTTCACCAGTGAGGTCACACAACAAGATATCACACTATCTTCAAAAGTGGGACTACTGTCTCTTTATATGTACTCTAATACACAAATAGGACATAAAGAGCTCCTCTCATTTTTTCTGGACAGCAGCCAGGTTGGTCATAGCTGCTAACTGGAAATCAGCAAATGAACTTTCTCTTATCATACAGAAAAAAATTTTTTGGGACCTGGCACTCATAGAGAAACTCACTCAACATCATGCTGGCTCAGCTTGTCTGAGCATGGAAAGCTAAGCAGGGTCAAGCGTGGTTATTACTTGGATGGGAGGAGACCCCTCCTCTAGTTTCCTACATTGAGCAGGGAGTTGGACTCAATGGCTTTTTAGGCCCCTTCCAACTCTATAATCTATTAATCTATCTTCAGGTACAAAGAGGCTAAGTAGAAACTGACACTGTATGGAATATGGTATCCATTTATTGGATTCACTTACACTGAGAATATACGACAACCTCCTAAAACACACAGAACTCTACGGCGTGATCTAGTAGGATGATGAGTGGTAACTTTATCAGATAATCTTGCTTGTATCAAATAGAGATCCTGCATGATCAGAAAGACGGTAAAGAAATTGACTCACATGTGGTGTACTTAAATTTGTAACTGTTCATTTACTTTGAAAAAAAGTAATAAAATGAATTAAAAAAAAAAAAAACTGGGTCTAAAACCAGATTGAAATGGATCTAGAAAATCAACTTTGAAAAAAAAGAAAAGAAAGTTGAGCAGCTGTTGCTGGGCAGGGATGGAGAGCTAGGGAGGGGAATGGCATAGAGAAGTGTTCTCCAACCTTGGGTCCCCAGATGTTTTTGGCCTACCAAAAGGGAGAACACTGGCATAGAGTACTCTGGAAAGGGCATGGTTGACAGCTTGGAACCCAGAACAGGAACCTCTGCATGCAAATAACCGGGACGATTCCATACATCCTGCTGTCCCTGGGCTATCATGCTTCCTTGCTTTGGTGGGATTGTGGAAGCAGCAGCATGTCAGGATAAATTCGCTGTTGCTGAGTACTACATGTTAAATGTTTTGCAAGAGTCCCAGGGTAAAAATGACTCCGATGTTACAAACCTACAAATAGCTTCACAAGAGAAAGCGGAGGGGGGGGGAATAAAGTGGACCCATTCCTCTAGCCTAACCCGATTAGCGTTCCGCTTAAAGTGATGAAGCTGTCTTTCTCCCTTGCACAAATATATGGAACAATACATCTTATCCATTTACTGTGGCATCACATCGTGTCTCTGGGGCTCGCTATCAGCTGGCTTAATTGCAAGACAGTTTTATGGGAAGCCTGGGAGATGGGAATTCAGTGGGCAAGGCAGACTCAAAAGAGGAACGGAGAAATCGCCAGATAGCTTATAAACATACCAGAAAGACAGACTAATCATTTTACTTCCTATTCTCCAGCAGAATTAATGTTATCCTGGCAGCATGTTATCTGGTACATCCATCTAGTGTATTAAACAAGGAAAGCACCAAATGTCTGGCTGAGAACCGTATGGTTATCATATGTTTGTGAAGTAGGATCTGCCGATTAAATGCGTACTAAATTTAATTTTCTTTGCATGTCGCTTGCTTACTCGATAAAACCCTTTGTGAATCAGCAACAACCAGAGTGACTGCAGAGCTGAATAACACCACTGGAAGTTTAGGCATTCATAAGAGGTTTTTTTTAATATATATATATATTCTGCCACCAGGTAAACTGCAAGAGCATCAATTACTGAGTGATCTTTACTCTGTGGCTTGGAGAATGCCAACCTTCTCTAGGTTCATGTTCTGGAGCAAGTTCAATTATCGTACAGCTGAAGCAGGGTTGTTATTGCACTTATTGAGATGTTCCAGTCCCATCATCCACCACCCTATTCACCCACTGTTGGAGGACATGTCCACAGAGGGGATGAACTCAAGGATCTATGGCTACCTTGTTTCTAGGGAAGGGCAAATTTACCCCAAGTGAATTCATTGTTTACTCAGAAAGTAATGAATTTGTCCACGTGAGCTTGGCTGACAGTTCTCCTTTAATATGAAATCTTGTTCCATGTATACGAGTTTTTGTGCATGCGCAAAACCAAAGTGCATCTTGGGAGCTGGAGTTTGGAATCACATTGTGTGACATGACATAATGTGCCACCACACTATATGCCCCCTTTCTGGTTGGTTGTTTTCACATGGCCTGCCTGCATGATGATGTCATGGGATGTTTACTCGCTGTCGCCATTCACTGGTATAAAGTTGGACATGTAGAGTCCTCCTCCTCCTCAGAGACAAAGCTGCAACATTGAGAGGAGAATGAGACTGCTTCAAGTAAGTTTTGGGCGGTCTAGGTGGTAGGACAACCGAAAATCTTGTTGTGGGGATCTGTGTACTATTTTACTGTGCAATCTCTGAAGTTTGCAGTCAATTCCAAACTTGACAGCAAATTCATAATACATCTATCCAGGCTCTCCACAAAGGTGAGCATTATGAGCAGATGATGATGATGATGATATTTATTTATATCCCGCCTTTTCCCCAGTACTGGGACTCAAGGCAGCTTTACAACATTAGAACTTGTACAATTAAAACATATAAATAGAAATATACAAAAGTTAAAAATATAATTAAATCAGCTATAATATTAAAATTATATAAGATATCAGAGTTAAAACAACAATAACAATATAAACAGTGCAATCCATTGCATTCTCACGGGTCCAGACTATTCCCAAAGGCCGCCAGAACAAAAAAGTTTTTGCCTGCCTCTGGAAACATACCAAGGAGGGCACCATTCTAGCCTCCCTGGGAAGGGCATTCCAGAACATTGGGGCAGCCACCGAGAAGGCCCTCTGCACTGCAGAGTTCCTGCCAGGCATGCCTGAGATGGTGGCGGAACTAAGAGAAGGGCCTCCCCTGAAGATCTCAGTGTATGGGCAGGCTCATAGGAAAAATACGGTCTTTCAGATAAACAGATGAGTTTCGACCAATGAGATGACTAATTATGAAATTCGGCAGCATCACTCCTTGTCTCCCACGTTAGCTGTGTTCAGTCTGTTAGCTGGCAACCCTTAGTATTGGCCTTGGGATGCCAAACCAGGCTTATCTGAAGTCTCACTTCAGATTTCCAATAGCTGATGGTGAAAGAAAGGCGTCATATTCAGAGGCCTGCTCCAATTATCCTGACTCTGTATTTTGTAGTAGCTTTAGTTAGGGATAGCGGTGAAATTTGTTGGGCTTATATTTCACTATGAACCAACTTAATTTGCAATTCCCAAACTAATATGCCAACTAGAACTCAGTTATCCTTTGGTTTTTGCACTCCTCTGAATTTTGCGATGCAGTTTTCCAATCAGAAAATGCCTACAAAAATGCACACATCAGGTGGAAATGTGTACAAAAACTTCTAAGTAGGGAACATAGTGTACAAAAAAAGGTGTATATTAGGGGAAAGTGTTTGCAAACGATGTGTACACTATGGGAAATAGCATACAAAAATGAATGTGAATGTTCCTAAAGACGGGATGAACTTGTGCATGAAAAAAAAATGTGAACGTTATAGAAAGCAAAATAGTCAGACTTGTCCATCCTTAGCTTTCATATACCAATATCTGGAACAGTCCCAAAGAAGGTGCTACTGATGGCTCAGAGACTGGCTGTACATTACCTTCATCATATGGACCCATTGAAGGCTTTAGATTGGCTGTTTTCAGCATTTTAAGTAGGGCTTGGAAGAATAGCAGTAACAAGTGCCACCAGTGCAGTATATTGTAGGTGTCACATGATCTGACTGCCTTGCCTCCACGAGAGCTCAGGGTGGGCACGTTCTCCACCAGCTGAAGTTTCTGAACCATCTTTAAAAGCATCCCCACCCAGAGTGAATTACAGTACTCTATCCTGGACATCACTAGTGCATGGATAACCTCTCCTAGAGTTTCTAATTATCCCTGATTCCAACCCCATGAAAAATCAGCCACACAGCTATGCACTATGTCTTATTTTGCAGTGCTTAAACATGTGTCAAGCATCTGTAAAGGAGGAAAGCACCAAGCAGATATAGTTTGCTATGATAGTGGTCACTTGGGGGCTGATTGCGATTCAACCCAGATGAAGTGCATCCCTGTTCTATCCCTGCCCAGCATCTAAGAAAAGCACACCTTTTCCCCTTCTGGATGCACAAACATTGTTCTGATATAACCTGATGTAAATCCCAGAAGCCAATGGAATTTGATCAGCTATCGCAGGCCCTCAGATACACAGCAGACTGTGTTCTTTCTGAGAAGGGGTGTTGAACCTCAGACCCATGGTCCAATTTCCCCCAATGGATTGGTGGTTCCACCGCCCCATTCAAAAAGGTTGCAATGCTCCTCCTAAGGATTAATGCCTGGCAGTAAGAGCTCTAGGTTACGATATGGCCTTCTTGCGAGTGCCACCTCCGAGGGAGGCTTGGAAGGTGGCAACAAGGGGGAGGGCCTTCTCAGTGGTGGCCCCCTCAATTATGACCTCCCCACTGAGGCCTGCCTGGCACCAACACTGTCATGTTTTCAGCACCAGGTTAAGACCACCCTCTGCTCTCAGGCATTTAATGGTATTTAATGGCATATGATGGGGCATTTATGTCGGGTGTCCTTTTAACATGTCTAGTATTGTAATTGAAATTGTTTTTAGCTGCTTAAATGGTTTTAAATTCTGTATATTGAAATTGTATGTGGTATTTTTATTATCTGTATTTGTGCTTTGTAATTTTGTGAATTGCTATGAACCTCCCAGAGAGCTTTGGCTATTGGGCAGTATAGAAAATAAATAAATAAATAAATAAATAAAAATATGCTGGTATTTTTGGTATTTTTGTCTGCCCCGTTTGCCTTTGGGCTCCACCCTTTTTGCCTTGAGCCCTGCCCACCACCTGAGCCCACAAAAACATCTCTGATACTGAATTCAGAGGTTTGCCAATCCTGCTCTTGAGGGATACCAACCACACATTGTGCCCCATCTTCTGGCTGCCACTGGCTCAGCTGCTCTGATATCACAGAGAGCCATGGGTTTCACCCCCATGCAGGCAGACAGCTGCTTTTGGGGCAATAAGGAAGCCTTTAGTTCTACATTTTGAGGACCACAGGAAACTTTTGCTACTTAAAGGCACCATTCATGCTTGATGGGTTGCATTCAGCTTGGCGGGTCACATGATGACCAGGTCACCCTTGCTTGAGAAGACAGTATTTGCTTTCTTGTTGAATGATGCACATCAATAAACCCTACTTTAAGGAGCTATCTGAGGGTGGAGGGTCATCTAGTTTGAACGAAACTTTCTTCCACTTCATTTAGTGATGGCACTGACTCTTATAAGGCTGGCTGGCTGGGGCTGAGATGACAAATTCATCTCCCCACTTCTCGCTGAGCCCATTACAAATCGAGCCCAGACACAGCTCACAGCAGAGGTCTCAGGCATAAGGCCTTGATGCTCCTACGCATGCTCTGGAGGCATGAATTGATGCATCAATGGGTATTAGGATGGCCATGCATCCTGCTTTATCGATGACAGTCCTCCATTTGAAGGGGTCACAGCAGGTCCAAGTTCAGTTTAAGGATAAAGAATGCTAAGAAAATAGAGCAGGCAGGGGCCTTAAGGTTGCCCAGCCCCATCCATGGTTGGCTCCTGGACAACATATCGAGCAGTAGGCATACAGATAGTGATGGGCGATCAGCCAGCAACCCGACCTGCCGCCAGCTCAGCGGACGCTGACGCTGCGCCCACCAAGCCGGGCCGAAAGCGGACACGCTACCGAGCTGCTTGGTGGACTTCCAGGTTCCCGGCAGGCTGCTTTTTAATGTAGAAAATGCCATAAGATACATTAAAAGTGGCTGGAATTTGCATAAGTTATGCAAATTGCAGCCGCTATTGGCATATTTTACGGCATTTTCTATGTAAAAAGCAGCCCGCCAGGAACCCAGAGGACACTTCCCTGGCTCGACTCGGAAGAACATGAGTCGAGTCAGGGAAGCAGGTAAGGGGGACGGAGTTCAGGGGGTCGAGCCTGGTCAGTTCGCCAGATTTCCACCCCCCAAAATGGAACCCTCACACATCACTACATACAGATCACCTGGCCACAATCTCCCCCATTCAGGTGAAAAGTATGGTATTTCTATTGGAATCATAATCATTGTTTCTAAATTTGCTTGTATACAGATAAATTAGCTTATGAAAATTCGGTTCAAATCTGGTGCAGTATACCTCCAGGATCAGAGGCAGTATGCCTATGTGCACCAGTTGCTGGGGAACATGGGCAGGAGAGTGCTGTTGCACTCATGTCCTGCTTATGGGCAGCTGGTTGGCCACTGTGTAAACACAATGCGGGACTTAGATGGACCCTTGGTCTGATCCAGCAGGGCTCTTCTTATGTCCTTATGTCAACTTTTGTCCCCCTCCTTTGGTGATGCATTTCCTCTTTTTTGGTGATGCGTGAGTAGCCATCCTTATAAATGTTCACTGAGCAAACTGAGGAGCAGCTTAAAGCCTCCGCTACTGGCCGAGTCCTTCTGCATGCAGCCCTCGCCCTTGCCAGCATACATATAGGAAAGAGGGCGGGGTGGCCACTTAGGCATCACCAAAACAAAGGAAATGTATCACCAAAAAAAAAAAAAGAAAGGAAGGAAGGAAGGAAGGAAGGAAGGAAAGAAAGAAAGAAAAAAGGACAAAAAAGGACATAATTTGCGTAACTTATGTATATGCCAATTTTTATATATAGGTGCAAATTTAGAAATTATAAGTATTATTTAAATAGAAATACAAGACTTCTCCCATAGTGGAGAAGACTGACTAGGCGATGTGTGTGCCTGCTCAGCCTGCTGTCCCCGTGCTAGGGATGTCAGAGAAATCTGCAATGGATTCAAAGGAGTTTGGATTTCTCTGAATCCAACCCACGGATTCCACAGCAGACCGGCTTTTCTGAGTTGCACGGATTCCACAGACATGCAGGACCCATTTTTTACTTTCCAGAATTTTACACTAATTTAGTCATAGGAAAATACGAAACATTAAAAAAAAAAAAACCTGACCAAAAATGCACATTTCCCCCAATAGGCTAAAGCGTGAAAATGCGAAGGGGGGGGGATCTGCACATTTTCAGAAGGGCAAATTTGCGCAAGTACGCACGAACACAAGTCAAGGAAATGGGGGGGGGATCTGTTTCCGTCAATGAGCAGACGATAGAATGAAAGGCACCTGATAATCTGCAAAATGCAGACAGAATGGATGTAACCAACGCCATACATCCCTACCAGGTGCTAACCATGGATGGGCCCATGCCTGCTCTCCCCTTCTTATGGTTCTCTGACTTGAAACCAGAGTTGGACTGGACAGCTTATCAAACAGAGAATGTCTTCAAATAGAGGACTGTCCTCTGCCTGGTCTCCAAAACAGAGGACTGTCCTTTTTCTGTAGGACACCTGGCCACCCAAAAGGGGCTGGATGATGGGGAACACTCGCAGGCCTAATGTGAACTGGATCCAAGGTTTACATTATAAGGAGTTAGATCAGACCCAAGTAAAATGGAGCTGAAATTAACCTGAATCAATCCCGTTCCGAATCGAGCCTGAGTGGAGCTCACTCACCACTAAATGCATTTGGCGCATAAAGTCAAAGCAGCATGATTCCCCCCCCCCTTGCACTTTGTCACTTAGGAAAAGAGAGGCGGAGGTGGAAGGAGGGAGAGAAATTGAAATGTGTTCCTTGTGCTAAACAACCAGGTATGTTATCCTAATATGAACATGTGCACACATCCTCATTGCGATGCAGTTATCTTGTCTTTTTCACAGATGGAAGCTATTAAATAGGGCACTAAAACACACACCTTATTTAAAAATTAAATAGGGCACTAAGAGATTAAGTAGGGCACAAATGAAGCATTTTGTTTGAGGAAAGCAAAAGGCATGCCTCCTTCTGAGCGTGCAACTGCATATGTAACATGTGCTTGTCAAAGGTCCTTTATTTTCAGCCAGTACCTTGTTCCAGAATACCATTGCTCCATAAGACGTAATGGGCACAAGCAACCTCACCGTCAAGCCCACTCATTCTAGCTGCTTTCATGGTCACTCAGTAAGTTTCATGGCAGCATAAGGATTTGAATCTGGGTCTCTCCCCAGTTCCCCAGTCATATATTTTTTTTTCTAACGGTGCAATCCTATTGTAATGCCCATAAGCACCTGAACTTGAAGACTTATGGTCATCGTATGCAGAGCGGGAGCAGTGGTGGAGGCGATCGTCACCTCTCTGCCCTCCCGCCCTGCATCTTTTGCTAGACTGGCTTTTTTGCCCATTTAGCTGGAGCGTTTTGGAGCGGGAGGGAAGGGAAGGAGGCTTCAGGATAGATCATAACCTGGCCTCTCCAGTCTCCTCCCCGCCTGCCCAGCAGAACGCCCCCTTCCCCCCCTCTCCAAAGTCACTTTCCCAACCTGGAAGAAGAGCCTGCATGATTCTTTCCATGCCAGCTGTGAGGGGGAGGGGGTTTGGAGTTCTGTTCTCCGCTCCAAGTTCAGAGCACTGTCGCGGACTTCAGATCTAGGAATCCAAAATATCCTATGGCCCATCAGACGCAGTCTAGGAGCCATAGGATTGCTTTCTAAGCTAAATAACCCCAAATGCCAGTGGTGGGAAACCTGTGTCCCTCCTGATGTTGTTGGATTCCAACTCCCATTAGCTCCAACCAGCATGGCCAATGGTCAGGGGGGATGGGAGTTGTAGTCCAACTCTAACAACAACCGGAGAGACTGGTCGGGATGAGGAAGAGGGCCTTCTCTGTGGCGGCCCCTGTACTGTGGAACTCTCTCCCAAGTGACCTCCGCCATGCCCCTCCTCTGCTGAGCTTCCACTGCTCACTAAAAACTTGGCTGTTCAGGCGGGAATATGGGGTGGGCTAAGATTTTAAAATTTTATACTGTTTTAATGTATTTTATTCTGTTTTTATCTTGTGTACATCGCCCAGGGTGGCCGGTTTGCCAGCCAGATGGGCGATAAATAAATAAATGCAAGTAATAATAATACTGGTAAATAAAGCTGGAGCAGAATTAATAATAATAGCTAAAAAACAAACAAACAAACAAACCTGTGAGCATCCCAGTATCATTATTATAAGCCAGACTGTAGGATGCAACAGTATTACACTTTATTTTTAAAATGTATTGCTGGATTATTTAACGCATCACCATTTAGGCCTTTCCCTCTCCCCCCCCCCTCTCTGTCTCATATATATTTTTGGTTCTTTCCTGCCCAATGAACTAGAATCCTGTATCCATTTGATTCCATTTTAAATAAAACAGCAAATCCCCAAACAAGTAGAAAACAGCCAGTCCAGAAAAAGAGCTCTTACCACCGAGCCTGTAGCTAATTACCAGCCTTCGCAAATGTCGGCAGCCAGTCATTATACTCCCTGTGGATAAAGGAGACTTTGATAAAGAGCTGGTTGTCCTCTTTAAAAATAATAATAATAAAAATAAAAGATTGGTTTCTGGATATGAAGAACAGGCTGGGGCACAAATGCCATTGTTATTTTGACTTTTGCACAGTGATAATGTGCCGGGTGGGTGGGTGGGGTGGGTAGGGAGTTAGGCCAACATGCACACAAACAAAGCAGATACTGCAACAGGGACTCTGCAAGATATTGCGAGATATAGTTACAACAACCATCTCCATCCTCAAAAGCCTTTAGCCCTGGAGGAGCCTTTGGGCATAATCCTTCTTCCCAACTGGAGCCAACCCTACATATGCGTGGCGGCACCCTTCACTACCTGGTAATTGCATCCCAGTCGTGTTCCCCACAGTCCAAATTTGCAGGGGGAGGATGGTGAGTCTGATTTCGGTGGGGCTCCTAATCCATTGCGGGTTTCATTTGGAGCTTCATGGGAGTTATCCATGCTGCTGAACTCCACCCTCAAAATAGGTTCACCGCCACGGAGTACCATGGATAGCTCCTATAAAGCTCCAAGTAAAATCTGCAACGGATTAGGAGCTCCGCCTGAAATAGGGAACTCCACCGAAATAGGAGTCACCAGCCTCCACTGATTCGGACCTGCCTTCCCGAATCTGGTACCCTGAAGATGTGTTGGACTGCAACTCCCATCATTCCCAGCCAGCATGTGCAGCCATTTTCATTGACCTCGTTTGTATCTCGCTCCGTCGATGGGTCTGGTTTAATGTGCCCTCTGTGGGGCTGACTTTAAAGAGTGTTCAGAAACTGCAGCCGATCCCAAAACAAGGTTGCCAGACTTCTGACTGGAGCCAAGCAAACGGGGCATATAATTCTGTATTATCTTTTCAGCCTGCATTTCCAGGGAAGCCTGGTGACTCCTATGTCAGTGGGGGCTCCTCATCCACTGCAGCTTTTATTCTGAGCTTTATAGGAGCTGCCCATGGTGCTGTACTCCATCCCCAAAATAGGTTCACCACCATGGAGCATGGATAGCTCCTATAAGGAACAGAATAAAAGCTGCAACACATAAGGGCCTCCACTGACATAGGCATCATCACCAGCCCCCCACGCAGTCATTTCCGATCTCTGTTCGAAGTGTTTGTTCTTACCTTCAAAGACCTAAGTGTCCTGGGCCAAGATGACATCAGGCTTGCCTCCTTCCATATATACAGGGCCGGTGCTACCATTAGGCCAACTAGGCAGCTGCCTAGGGCGCAGGGCTAAAGGGGGCGCCAGAAACGCCTTGAAAAAAAAATACAGCGCTCTCAAGTGGGAAGGGGGGCGCTAAATATCTGATCTTGCCTAGGGCACCAAACTGCCTTGCACCGGTCCTGCATATATACCTAACCACCTGGCATCCTAGGACAGCTAGGGGCTAATAGCGCTGACGTCCACCCTGTGTTGGGCTCTCCTGCCCGCCCACTTCCCCTGGCTCGGGGTTTACCAACTGGCAGTGACGGGGAGTTTGGAACCTGCCACGTTCACACATCTCTGCCATGCTCTGCATGACACCACCTCCGGGCACTGTGGGAAAACCAAAATGGCCAGAGGCTCGTAGGTTGCCCTCCCCAGGTCGCACTGGCACTGCTGCCCCAGTGCCGCTTGCCGCTACTGGTAAACCCTGCAAAGGAGCTTCTCAATGAAGGGCTCTTGGCACTAACCATCCAAAGGCACTGTGCATCTGTTCTGTCTTTTCTCACTTAGGGTGCAGCCCTATGCAAGTTTAGACAGGAAAAAAGGGCCTACAACTCCCAGCATGCCCCAGCCAGCATAGCTGGCTGGGGCATGCTGGGAGTTGTAGGCCTTTTTTTCTGTCTAAACTTGCATAGGGTTGCACCTTTAATGGATTTATTTTTTTCTGGTGAGAAAGAAGACAGAAGAAGCAGCGGGAAAACACAGGAGGACTACAGATTGAAGATAACATCAACTGGAACATGAACTGGGTAGCCAGGCTTATTGCAGGGACCGGAAGGTCCGAGCATATTACACCAGTTCTGGCCCGCTTGCACTGGCTGCCAATATGCTTCCGAGCCGAATTCAAGGTGCTGGTTTTAACCTATAAAGCCCTACACGGCTTAGGACCACAATACCTGACGGAACGTCTCTCCCAACCGTTATCTACCCGGACACTACGCTCAACATCTGGGGCCCTCCTCCGATTGCCACCTCCAAGAGAGGCTCGGTTGGTGGCAACGAGGAGGAGGGCCTTCTCGGTGGTAGCCCCCCAGTTATGGAATCAGCTCCCCACTGAGACCCGCCTGGCGCCAACCTTACTATCTTTTCGGCACCAGGTTAAGACTTCCCTCTATGCCAAGGCATTTAGTTAGGAGCTTGGAATAGCACGGAGGGGATTGTCACCTGTAGGCTCAGTTTTATTGGCTTTTTGTATTGTTATTTTAAACTGTGTTTTTAAATTTGGTTTTTAATTTTTTAAACTGTTTTGTATGTTTTAATGTTGTTTTTATGTATAGAGGGTTGTGAACCGCCCAGAGAGCTTCGGCTATGGGGCGGTATATAAATGAAATAAATGAAATGAAATGGAACACACACACACACACACACACACACACACGTAAAATACCATGAATGAAACAGTAAGATTGTCCAATAAAAGCTTCACCTAGAAGCACCCCAAGTGGAAGGCACCCATTGGGGTCAGAGGGGTCCCTCTGGAGGGCACTTTGACAAGGTGCCTCTTACTGCTGGAGCCAGCGTTGCTACCTGTGCACTCTATTCAGCATCACAGACGCTTCTCCACCTGCCTCCGCCACCTGAGGATTGGCAGACGGGTGCATGGGAGAGGACTTTCCAGTTGCTGCGCCTCAGTTCTGTAATGCCCTTTTCCAAGGAGCCCTGCCTGATAGCGTATGGCCCAAACCTAGCTCTTTAGATGAATCCTTGAGTAGCAGTTGGTGGCATTGCTATCCGATTATAGGGTGGCCGGGTGGCCGGCCAGATGGGCGATTCATAAATGTAATAATAATAATTATTATTATATTACCTCTGACATCTGAACAGCCCTGAACAGCCCAATCTCGTCTGATCTTGGAAGCTAAGCAGGGTCGGGCCTGGTTAGTACCTGGATGGGTGACTGACCGCCTCGGAATACCAGGTGCTGTAGGGAGGGACCATCGCTCAATGTGACAGAGCACCTGCTTTGCATGCAGAAGGTCCCAGGTTCAATCCCCGGCCGCTCCAGGTAGGACTACGAAAGAATCCTGCCTGAATCCTGTCAGTGTCGACAACACTGGGCTAGATGGACCAAGGGTCTGACTCAGTATAAGGCAGCTTCTTTTGTTCCTATGTTTCCTATCTATTTGTGTGTGCGTGAGGGATGGCTGGTGGGTACTAACAGCGAATTCCATTTTCTGAGGATAGATCCTTATATAGCCAAAACCGCATCATCCATGCACAACGGAGAGGTATCAGCAGGCTTAGAGAAGCCTGAAGGTTTGCAGTAATACACATAAATAAATAAATCTTTAGGGGAAAGACCTAAGGGGGTGGAGAAAAGCCCCCAAACAGCGCAACAAGGACTGAGCATACTCAGTAGGTACAGAATGCTGACTTACTTTGGGGGGGGGGGGATGGAAAACCAGGAATGGAATGAAATACCCTGGCAATGGGGCACATGGCTGGCTGGCTGGAAGGAACACTGAATGGAGTACCCTGGAAAAGGGGCATGGCTGGCTGGCTGGCTGGCAAACTGAACTTTGCAAGTCCCACATGTCTCTGCTTGATTTTAGTTTTCTGATTTCTATTGCAAGCTACCCTGAACATCAGAACACATAGAAAGGTAGAAAATAAAAATGTAAAAATACACAAAGCGCTAATGGGTAGACTGCATCCATCCCTTCACCCCCGGTTTTATCCTCACAGCCACCCACCCAGCGAGGTAGGTTGAGTTGAGAGGGAGATAGATTCATACTTGAGTACGGGCTTGAACTCAGGTATTACCAGTCCAAGTTCAACACTCTATCCGCCACACCAGGCGTAGGTAACCTGGTCACCTCCAGACCTTTTGAACTACAGCTCCCATAATTCCTGACCGTTGGCCATGATGGCTGGAGCAGATGTTGAAGTCTAAAACATCTGGAGGAGACCTACCCTTGCACTACACTGTACTGCCTCTGTATACATAGTATATCCCGATACGTACAATATAAACTGTGCTGTGTCCACATTTTATACTTGCAGGAAAGCTATTCAGTGATATATATTTTTTAAAAAAATACAGATAAGAATTCTCTCTCTCTCTCTCTCTCCATCCACAACACTCATCTGTATTGATGTCAGAAATGAAGGGGGGATGGGGGCAAACCAACAGCTTCCAATTTGCCCTTTGACCTTTGTAACAGGGCTGGTGGTGGAGCTGAAGCTTAATCAATGCAATGGAAGTGACATTTTGCAGTCAAATCAAATTAAATGGAAATGAAAGGAAAATCTGTGGCCCAACCTAAAGGCTGTTCCCTCTTGCCACTGAGGTCATTGCCATGGCAACTAAATGCTACAAATGTGTCTGGTAAATCCTTAACAAATCTGCAGAAAGCATGTCCAATCGAATATGATAGTTTTTTTTCTCACTATACTTCACACCGTTCAAAATATATATGGCCTTCCCCGCTCCCCACCAAAAGAACCCCCCCCAAAAAACCTCACAATGGTGTCTTTATGCAGAAAATAACAAAAGCAAAAATACAGAAAGGAAGCAGCACAAGGTGTATCTTCCCTCTGTTACAAGCTGTGTGGATCTAGAATTGGCCTCCACAGTCACTTACGGACCCATCGCTAGAGTCTACACAATCTTCTTTAGAATTTCCTCCTTTTATCCCGGAAGACAATCTTACTCAGTCACGAGTGATCGCCTGATGATGACAAGATACACAGACGCTTGCAACAATAAAGCCAACGAGCTATGGATGGCGAGCTCAAAGATGGAGCCCACGGTCAAAAGGTGTGGAACAATATCTTTTTCACCCTTGCCTAGATTCAAACTATGCTTTCCGATGCTCCAAGTGACAGTATCTGGGGGTTGTGATGGCTCCATTGCTTCGCACCAAGTTTGACCCATCCGATGGACCACTGGAACATTCCTCATTCCTCCCTGGTGTTACTCATCACCAATGGGAGCATCCATTAGGAGGGCTTGAACCTTTCCCTCTCCATTGAAATCACCAGCCCTTTGTCTGTCCCCTCTCACACCTGTCATAGTGAGCAAGACTCCTGGTGTGCAACACAGCAAGTGGGGGGGGGGAGGATTCGACAAGAGGACCAGGGAGAAACAGCAAAGAAGTTTACCACCTCCCTACCCCCACTCCCACTTTCAACAGCAGAAACTCTACAGGTAAAACTTTCTCCTGCCATTTTATCTCCATGGCAGGGACAGGCTAAATATTAATTGCTAAGCTTCCACATTCTTATCAAGTCCTTATTAAAGGCATAGAAGTAACTTTAACTGGGGTGAGGGTGGTAGGGGAATTAAGTCTTGATCCCAGATGTGATGCACAAGTTAATTCGTGTGCATGGAGCACAATTCATTTTCATGAAGCATTAGGTTCATGAAGCATTAGGTACTGGAGGTTGGGTCCAAAGGGTAGTCTGGGGATTCTGCTCGTGTACCTGTCCACCCCGCTGCACGACAGACTCCCTGGCCGAGGTGCTGGAGGTGGTCTCTGATGTGCGTGTGCTGTCCCCCAGGCTATTGGTGCTGGGGGACTTCAACGTGCATTCGGGGGCTGCCCTCACGGGGGCACCTCGGGACTTCATGGAGACCATGGCTTTCTGGGAGCTGCACCCTGTATTAACTGGACCTACCCATGTAGCCTGGTCATGCACTGGACTTGGTTTTTGTTTCCGGAGAGGGGGGAAATGATCTGGAAATCGGGGGTATATCCACCACCCCCTTGTCATGGTCAGATCACTATCTGGTGGGGTTGGATTTCTTGGTGCCACAACCCCTCTGCAGGGGTGAGGGACCTATTAGGATGGTCCGCCCCAGGCGTCTTATGGATCCGGATGGATTCCTGAACGCGCTTGGGGAATTGGAGCACACAAACAGTAGCTCGGTCAAGACCCTGGTGGATGACTGGAATGCTGCAATCACCAGGGCATTAGACCGAGTTGCCCCGAAGCGCCCTCTTCGCCTAAACAGAGCTCGCGCGGCGCCATGGTTCACTCCGTCGCAGTGAGCTCTGAAACAAGAGGTGAGAAGGCTAGAGTGCCGATGGCAAAATTCCCGCTCCGAAGACGATCGAACACGGGTTAGAGCTGCATCTTCAGCCTACCGGGTGGCGGTGAAGGCAGCAAAAAAGAATTTCTATGCTGCCTCCATTGCGTCTGCAGAGTGCTGCCCCAGGAGGCTGTTCCAAGTGGTCCGGAGTCTGGTCGGTCCAGTCGCTCCGGACCCACTGGAACAGTCTAAAGCCTCCTGTGAGGCTTTAGCGAAGCACTTCGCAGATAAAATCGATCGGATTAGGAGTGGGATATCGTACGTCGTGGACACAGGGAGTGAGCGGGAGGAGGCCAATGGCAGACCGGTTTTGTGGGATCGGTTTCGGCTTCTTCCTTCTGATGAAGTGGACAAGGTGCTTTCATCTGTGAGGCCGACCACCTGCTTGCTTGACCCTTGCCCGTCCTGGCTCATCATGAGCTGCAGGGAGAGACTGGGTGAGGGGATCAAGGCGGTGGTGAATGCCTCCCTCGAGGAGGGAGTGATGCCATCAGCCCTCAAGGAGGCAGTAATAAGACCGCTTCTAAAGAAGCCCTCCTTGGATCCCCAGGATTTAAACAACTTTCGCCCAGTCTCCAATTTACCATTTCTGGGCAAGGTGATCGAGTGGGTGGTGGGTGCTCAGTTGAAGGCACACTTGGATGAAGCCAATTATTTAGACCCGTGCCAGTCGGGCTTCAGGTCTGGACATGGGACGGAGACGGCCTTGGTCGCCTTGGTGGATGATATGAGGAGGGCTTTGGATAGGGGCGAATGCTCCTTTCTAGTCCTCCTCGATCTCTCAGCGGCTTTTGATACCGTTGACCACGGTATCCTCCTGGACCGTCTGGAGGGGTTGGGCTTGGGAGGCACTGTATTGCAGTGGTTCCGGTCCTTCCTCTCTGGAAGGTATCAGAGGGTAGTTCTCGGGGAGGAGGCTTCGGACCCTCGGCTGCTCACTTGTGGAGTGCCGCAGGGTTCCATCCTCTCCCCGATGTTATTCAACATCTACCTCAAGCCGCTGGGAGGTTTGGGGTGCGGTGTCATCAGTATGCGGATGACACGCAGCTCTACCTCTGTTTTAAGTCCTCACCGAGGTTGGCCGTTGAGACCCTGTCCAAGTGCCTGGAGTCAGTGGCTGGATGGATGGGAAGGAACATGCTGAAGCTGAACCCCGACAAGACCGAGGTACTGCTGGTGGGGGACAAGGGGAGGTTAGGGGATGTTGACCTGGTGCTGAATGGGGTACATCTACCCCTGAAGGACCAGGTCCGCAGCTTGGGGGTCATTCTAGACTCCCAGCTGTCCATGGAGGCTCAGGTGGCAGCTGCGAGCCGGGCGGCGCTGTATCAACTCCATCTGATACGGCAGCTGCGCCCCTACCTTCCTAATCACCTGCTCCCATCAGTGGTTCATGCCTTGGTCTCCTCTCGCCTAGACTACTGTAATGCGCTCTACGTGGGTACCCTTGAAGACGGTCCGGAAGCTTCAGCTGGTACAGAACGCGGCGGCTCGCCTGATTAAGGGCAGCCGCCGGCGTGATCACATCACGCCAGTGCTTAATGAGTTGCACTGGCTACCATTTGCTTGCCGAGCCAGATTCAAGGTGTTGGTTTTGACCTTTAAAACCCTACACGGCTCCGGCCCAGCTTATCTCAAGGAGCGCCTCCAGCAACATCAAGTAGGCCGCTCAACAAGGTCTGCCACGGACGGCCTTCTCCTTATCCCATCAGCCAGAGCAGCCAGGCTGGTGGGGACTAGGAAGAGGGCCTTCTCTGTGGCGGCCCCCACATTATGGAACTCCCTCCCTAGTGACCTTCGCCATGCCCCCTCCGTGATGAGCTTCCGCCGTGCATTAAAAACATGACTGTTCAGGCGGGAATATGGGGTGGGTTAGGTTTTTAATGAGAATTTTTTATATTGTTTTAATTATTATATTTTATTGTGTTTTACTGTATTTTAATTGTACATCGCCCAGGGTGGCCGGGTGGCCGGCCAGATGGGCGATTGATAAATATAATAAATAAATAAATAAATAAATTAGGGCACAAATCGACTGTACTCTTGAATATGAGGGCTGGCCTACACATAAAGTGGAAACTTGTAGAGTTGTAAGTGGGTAGAAAGCAGTTACTTTATTCCCAACTCAAAGATGGAAGCGGAACATCGGTGGTCAGTATAAGAGGTTTAAAGATGTTCTCAAGGTTAATCTAAAAAAATGCAATATAAACATCAAGAACTGGGAAGCTCTGGCCCATGAACGCTTTAACTGGAGGTTGGCTTTTCACAAAGGTTCTATGGACTTTGAAGAAGCCCGAGTGCAAGGTGAAAGGGAGAAACGTGCTAAGCGAAAAGCACATCAAACTAATCCTCTACAGGACCATCTTCCATCTGGTAACCTGTGCCCTCACTGTGGGAAGCTGTGTGGATCTAGAATCGGCCTCCACAGTCACTTATGGACCCATCGCTAGAGTTTACATAACTTCATACAATTTCTTTTATATAATCTTCTTTTTGTAATTTTATCCTGGAAGACAATCTTACTTGGTAACGGTGTATCCACTCTGGGTTTCAGTGTGAACTTTTAACGAGCTATCCATGGTGCTGAACCCTGTCCCCAAAATAGGTTTGGTGCCATGGAAACACCCACCCCACTGTCCAGTAACACACACACCCTGCATTCTGCAGTGGTATATTCTATGCTACCGCCTCAGGAATCTACTGCCTTGTTCTGCTGCTTGGATTGAACCAGCCTGTATGAAGTAGAATGAGGTGGTAGAATAGACTGTGGGGGGGGGATCACTTTTTTTAATGCTCCCCCTCATAAAAAAACTATCTGCACATAAAAACTATTTAGAACAACAGAGCAAGAGGTTCTAGCCCACCCTTTTACCATGTGTGCTGATTTTCTATTTACCGAGAGTTTTTAATGCAGGGAATTTATTTTTTTTAAATGTGATCTCCCATGTACAGTCTGAAGTGGTCCAATCCACCCATTCTACTATCTCATTGCTGCATATGTAAACAAGGCCCTAATTTATTTTTTTATTATATTTATATCCCGCCGTTTTTCATGCAAGGAACCCAAAACAACTTACACAATCCTCCTGCTCCTCTCCTTTTTATCTTTACAACAACCCTGTGAGGTAGGTTATGCTGATAGTCAGTGACTGGCCCAAAGTCACCCAGTGAGCTCCATGGCTGAGTAGGGACTAGAACCCAGATCTCCTGAGTCTTGCAACCTCGGAAAAGCAGCCAGTGCAGTTCTTTCCCAATGAGTTGAATGGGGCTTACTCTCAGGTTAGTGCAGCCTTACCCCATAAATTATTCTCTCTTACCAATCATCTCCTTGAGTATACAATTGGCTATCAGCTAGGAAAGAGAGCAGCACTTTAAGGGTTAAGGGGACCATTTCTTTATAAAAGATGTCCGAGATTTGACTCAAGGCCACAAAAGGAGCGTGGAAAATTGATTTTTCATGACTTCTGTCATGGCCTCTTGCCGGCTTCCCTGATGCAAAGAAAGCAAGGCCCAGGGCTTATTGAATCAGGATCTACATGGACCGGCCTAGGAATTAACCCAGCATTGCAACCTTTTGAGGAGAGAACAAGATAATTTGCTAACTTCTGCATTTTTCACAAACAGAAGTGCTTAGGGGTCCCAACCCATAATTCCTATTGAACAAAAAACAAATAACCCACAAAAAAAAAAAAATCCAGTAAAAAACAATTGGCTACAACGTCAGAACTACAGAAAAATCCATAAAAAGCTTTGGAGGAAAGAAAGGAGTTAATTTGTCATCTGAGACAGGGATGGGGACCGTGTGGTCTTGCAGATATTACGGGACTTTAACGTCCATCATTCCTCACCATTGGCTATGCTGGCTGGTGGGAGTTGCAGACCAACAACAACGGGGAGGGGGGGGCACCTGTTCCCCACCTCTGATCTAAAAGATAAAAATAGGGAAGTTCACATGAGCGCCCCACCCACACCCACAAACACACATGTTGAAAAATTGTGTGATGGTGACCAGAGGGCCTCTTGGGCTAGCGCTGACCTTGCTGCTGATACGCATCACAGCCACACACACCCTACCGCCAACGCTCACAGTAAAAACACTTCTCTTAGCAAATGTGCTTCAAGCTCATGATGCATACCCATACGGCTCCTCCACATGCGGGATGACCTCAATTGTGCCAGGTCCCCTGTCATGTGGACGAGCTCTGCATGCGTGCGTACATCATGATGTGCATTGACTCGTAGGGATGTGTGAGGAATCTGAAAGGGGGGGGTGAAAAACTGACAGATTTTCATAATGCACCCCCACCCAGATTCCAGTTTGTTTGCCCTGCACTGGCTCTAAGATGGGCTGCGGTTTTTTGCGCATTAAAAAAAAAAACCTAAGGAAATTTGCGCAAATCACACTATTTGCGCAAATAGCATAAATTTACGCAAATAGTGTGATTTATGGACATCTCCTTAGTGTTGTTTTTTAATGCGCAAACCGCAGCCCGTCTTAGAAACAGAAGTCTGCAGAAAACCCCACAACTTCGCTCACTTCCGCTCATCAGATCAGAAGTTGGCAGGAAGTCTGTCAAGCTCAAAAAAGCCGGACTTCCCAGAGTCAGCACATCCCTAGCACTGAGTCCTTTCCCATACTGGCTGGATGGGCAGATGGCAGGGGCATGGCTGCAGCAGGGTGTGGATAAGGCTAGCCCATGAGGACCCATGATCCAACTTTCAATGCCTGGAGTGTTGGTGCCTTATGGATCTGCCTGGGAAGGGTGCCACCACTGAAAAGGCCCTTTCATGGTTGCCATCTACCTAACTGCTGAAAGTGGGGGCACCCAGACGAAGGTCTCCAAAGTAGATCTTTAGTAGACTGGGCTGGTCCATATGGGAAATGATGGTGCTTCACATATAATATTTAGGAGACCTCAATGAAGAAATATGATAATTAGAAGACAGAGGCCCAATCTCAACTGATCAGGAGGAAAAATTACCACCAGGAGGTCAATAAGTGGGGAACAACTGAAAATCACCCCAAATTTGCCACATAGGTTTTAGGGGGGGTTGCCTAAAAAAAAAAGTTCTGTACTTTTAGTACTACATTCAGAAAGAAATCCAATTCATGCAGCATTGCTTTATGTGTTGAATTTCTGGCGATCAGGCCTCTGTCTGTCAAAAGCAAGAAAAGCCCAAGTCAGGAAAAGAAAGTAGCATCTCCATCTGTCCTAAGCCCTTCAAATAGAGGGCTGTCCTCTGTAAAAAGAGGACACATGGCCATCATATTGTGAAGTCCCCCTAAGTTTGTCTCACTGAACCCACTTGAGATTATTTCATGAAGCCTGAAAATACTTGCTCCAATCCTACAAATGCTTCCCATGGCTGGATTCCTTATTAAGTAGACACAACACCTGACATATTCATTATTTATAGCAGGGGGGAGGGATACATTATTTATAGGGCAAAATAAATGTTATGCAAAGACTTCCAAATGCTTTAATGAACTATGCCAAAACATGAGACTTCATGAAAGCAATTTGCTCACTGGAGACACTTGCTGCTTGACTAGTGCTAATTCTGCTCTTGCCAATATAATAAAATGTGTGCCTATTTTTATTTATGTTTTGATATGAGCTGGAGAGCTAACGTTGTCTCCGTTCATGTCCTAAATGGGATCCTGGCTGCTGCAGCCACTCTTCCCTTGGGTTGCCAACTTTTCAACCAGCTGCTGTAGCTATGCCCTTAACAGCAGCTTGGTGAGTATGTCTCAGCAGGTGATTTTCATCTCCATTCTCTGAAAAGATTCACCTGCTGCAGATCGAGCTGCTGTTAAAAGGACAAGAAATGAGCAAAGCATTCCCCCCCCCTGACCAGTTGGTGACTCTATTCGAGTATGACATCACTGACATTTGCCAAACACATTTGCGTACTGTGACAGTGAACCGCAATAACTGGGGAAACCGTGATAAACAACCTAGTCTCGGAAAATCCGGAAGAAATGAAGAACGATTATGCAGGACAAGCATGACCGGCATTGAAAAGTGTTTGCGTCGTGTGCCCCGCAAGTCATGGCAGCGATACAGTACTGTAATAAACCTTAGATGTAGATCCGGCCTAGATGTAGCAAAGATCAGCAGGTGAAGCATTTCATAGCATGGAGAATGGGGTTACTCAAACGTAATCCCTAAACCATGGTTTGGCATGTGTGAATCAGCAAAACATGAGCTAGCTAAAGTTCTCCGAATTCCATCTCAAAGCTCATTCAGACTCAAGTCTGTATCAGATTGCAGGCTTTGGGTGTCGTCCCCCCCTTTTCTCATGAAAATGTGTCTGTTTTTTCATGCATACTTTCCCCAATGTACGCATCAGTCGTGCACATCTTTGAAATGTATGCATTCTTCTCCCATTGATTAAAGTGTGTTTGTGCACATTTTCCAAATGTACGCATGCTGTCAAATGCATTTTTTTTTTTTTTTTTTTGGTCAGCAAATCACATGGAAAGCTTGGAAATATAAGGACTTTAGCCATAGGTTGTGTTTGCGTCTGTGTTCGGTTTGGAAGGTGCAAACTGGTTAAATCCTGATCAAAAATGAACTAAAATGAATTTCCCATACGTCCCTAGTTTAGCATCAGGAGAATGAGCACATGAGCCTTCGGCTTGCATCACAGTTTGTTTCTAATAATGGTTTGCGCAAAGCATAGTTTGCTGCGGTTGGATAAAATGGTCAACTATGGCTTGCTATTAAAGCAGGATCTGAAGTTTCTAATCACCATGTGCAAAGGAAGAAGGATGGAAAACGGAAGAGGAAGTGGAGGAGGGTTATGATCATCTGCTAATGGCCACGGCACAGCTACAGTGGCCATCAGAAATGCTGCCAGCCTTACACCTGAATCAAGCAGTTTAAACCTGACTGCTTAGGATTGTATCCAATTTTAGTCTAACTTCAGTCCCAGTCATCGCTATGGGTCTACTCTAAGTAAGACTAACATTGGATACAACCCTTCGTTGCTGATGCAGCATCCATACTGATTTAATTAAGCCATCAAAAGAGGAGTGGCACAGGGCTTTTAAAAATAGAGGAAACAAAAGCACAGGTAACTTCTTCAGTAAGTTACTGATATATCACTCTTAATAAGTTTTAAAAAACACAGAACACATGACGTTCGTCATTAAGAAACAAGAACCCTAAATAATGCATTCAGAACCTATAGATCTGAAATGGAACATAACAAAGCCCCATGAATCTGTTTGTTCATTAAGTAAGAAAAATGGGGGGGGGGAGCCCACATTTTGTGTTGCTATCATGTCAGCCAGCACCAAACCATACGCAATTTAGTGCAACTACAAAGTGAAGCCCGTAGTGTACAATGGCAGGGTTTTTGATCATGCTAATTAACACGCATTTTGTTTAAAATAAACAGATACGACTCTAATTGCCTTTTTTACATAAGAAAGGGAAGATCTTAAAAGTGAATGCATGCCCCCCAAAAAAGAAAAAAGAAAATAAAGAGAGGAGGGGATAAGATCAGAGAGATGTCTTCTCAGGCTGATAAGCAAGCTCTGTGTGACAGGAGACCAAATACAGTTTGAGATGCTCTCTGGATTGTCAGCAGACTTGGAGAAAAGGAAGGAAGGAAGGAAAGAAAGAAAGGGACATTGCTCCATAAGAATGGGCTGGCTGGGTCAGAGCAATGGTCCATCTAGGCCAGTACCCTGCTTCGTACATTGGCCTGTTTATCAAAAGCAGAACACAAAGACCACATCCTCCCCCCTCCATAGTTTGCAACTAGTTCCCAAGGATCTGAATCTCCATCGTGTGGAGTGCCTCCCAGAGAACAACTCTACCTGTTGCAGACGACACACTCAACACAGAGACTTCATGGAGTGGGGTGGGCAGGGCACTCAGCATCAGGGGTGAGGCCAACAGGCGTGGTCCCCCTTCCCCTCCAGGTGTAAACATCTGGAGGCTAACTTCTGAAGAGGGCTACAGTCTGCCTGGGTTTTCACCATCGTGAGTAACAAGTGACACCTGACTGCAACAAGATGTTGCACTACAGCCTCACTCCGTAATGTGGATAATCCTTTTCAGCATTCCAGCCAACCGTGCACTCCTCCGGGGGCTCAAGCAGGCCAATTCACACCCACCGCTGCTGTTTTTCTTTCCCAACTGACGCTCCATTCCATGATTCAGGCACTTACTCAGTCTTCATTGTTTTGGAGTTATGTTGATACCTCCCTCTTGTTTCTCATGGCCGTGTTTTGGTTCCGATCATGTCAGCACTTAACCACCTGAGTTCTCTAACAGAGCGAATAATTTGGTGTCATCCACAAACTTACTATTTCACTGTTCACCCCGGCTCTAGATAATTTATGAATAAGTTAAATTGCCCCAGTCCCCATATAGATCCCACTGCAAATTTCCCACCAGTGTGAAACCCTCGATTTTTTCCTACTTTTTTCTTCCTGTTCTTTAACGAGTTCCTGATAAATAAGAAGACCTGGTGAGGGTTTCATATCCTTTTTACAGGATTAAAAACACAGTTTCATGCATAAATTTGGATGTAACAGGAAACTAAAGTTTAAACCAGGGGAGCACAACCTTTTCAGTTCCAAGGGCTGCATCTGATGCTGGCAGGGGGACCATGGGCCGTGCTCTCTCTCTCTCTCTCTCTCTCTCTCTCTCTCTCTCTCTCTCTCTACACACACACACACTCACACACTCACACTCACACTCACACTCACACTCACACTCACACACACACACACACACACACACGGTGGGGATTTTAACTCACCCTGTCCCAGAGATTCTGCAGCAAGATTTTTGGGGTGGGGGTAGGAGACTTTGGCAACCCCCCTCATTGCTGATCTCATTTCACTCAGACTCCCTCATTCATTATATGTTATTTAAACTTCCTGTCAATTGTTAAAGTAACGTTCATTTCATTTATGATGTACATTGCATTCCATCAGATCCCTTCATTGCTTGCAATTAAAATTCCATTTACAGATATATTTTTAAATTGGTATCCCTACATCCTTCATCCCAATTAGGCAATTTTAAGTTAATTATCAAATATAATTTGTGTTAATTAATGCTTCCCTCAGATCCACTCTATTCCAGTACTTCTCTAACTTTAAAAAGAACATTTACTTTAAAAAGCAAAAGCAAAAGCAAACCTGTGGTCTTCTCTGCCTCCTGGCAGTAGCAGCAGCAGAAGCAGTGCAAGCTGACAGAGAGCAAAGTGCCATAGGGTCCTCTATGAGTGGCTACCAGATCATCTTCTAGGAAAGGGCTCTCCAACCTTGAGTCCCTGGATGTTGCTGGCCTACAGCTCCCAGCATACCCAGCCAGCATGGCTAATGGCAAGGGATTCTGGGAGCTGTAATCCAGCAACATCTGGGGACCCAAGGTTGGAGAGCCCTGTTCTAGCAGCTGCTGATAGAGGGCTCTGTGTGGTTCCTGCCCTCCAGGGCCAGTGCAAGGCAGTTTGGTGCCCTAGGCAAGATCAGATATTTAGCGGGGGGGGGGGCCTTCCCACTTGAGCCCTCCCTCCCTCCAGCCCTATGCTCCTGGCGCCCCCTTTAGCCCAGCGCCCTAGGCAGCCGCCTAGTTGGCCTAATGGTAGCACCGGCCCTGCTGCCCTCTGAGTGTGGCTCCTAGAGCATTCTCCTGGAAGCAGGAAGACACTCTGCAATGGAGCTTCCAAGCTGAAAAGAGCAGGGAGGTCAGCTGGGGATGATCAGCAGTTTTCTCAGCAGCAGCAGGGTCTTGGGGGGCCACACAGCAAGGCCAGGAGGACTGCCTGTGGCCCACGGGTTGCACACCATGATAGAAGCACCCAAGTTGGCACATGAGAGAAGGTGAATGCAAGGTAGAAGTATGTGGGCACAACTCTCACTTCTCAGCTTTATAAACCATGGTTTAGGACGCCAAGATTGTTCCATCTGAACAGACTCTATGTACGTGAGCCATTATATAAATGTCTCTCTCCAAGGTTTTAGACACTGACCTTCCCCATGCTGTGTTACTGGAGATCCTTTTAACTACAAATGACAAGAACTGAATCTGGGATCTACTATGTGCAAAGCATCTGCTCTGCTACTGAGATATGATCCTCTGCTGTCTGTTGCCCCTTGATTATGGGATTCCGGTTCCACAGAGGTCTTGGTAATTTTCATTGTTTTATCCTTTTTGAAAACCACCCTGGGAATATAACTGAAGGGCAGTATAAAAATAATTATAATAAATAAATAAACAAAACTGATTTACTAATAAGGCTATATATGGCTCCTTGTAGGGATGGGAAAGGAATTCATTTGGTTCACATTTTAATATGACCTGACCTAATTTGCACTTCCAAACTAAGACGTGAACAGGGATGCTATTATCCTTTGGTTTTTGCACTTCACCGAATTTTGCGATGGAGTTCTCCAATCAAAAACCATGCCCAAAAATTCATTCATCATCATCATCATCATCATCATCATCATCATCATCATCTCATTTCTATACTGCCTGATAGTCGAAGTTCTCTGCGTGGTTCACACAGCAAGGGAAATTGGGGGAAATAGAGTTCAAAAGACATATGTTAGGAGAAAGTGTTTACAGAAAAGTGTATATTAGGTGAAAATGAATATCCAAAATGTGTATGAATTGTTGTGTGTGCAAAAATGCACATGGAAATGTGTATGAATTTTTGTACATACTTAATTTTTTTTAAAAAAAAAAAAGATTTAGAAGCTGTCATGAATATACAGGCCTGTGGCTTACGCTGGCTCAGCTTGTCTGAGTGTGGAAAGCTAAGCAGGGTCAGGCCTGGTTATTACTTGGATGGGAGACCCCTCCTCTAGTCTCCTGCATTGAGCAGGGGGTTGGACTCAGATGGCCTTGTAGGCCCCTTCCAACTCTATGATCCATACAGGCCTGTGGCTCACACTGGCTCAGCTTGTCTGAGCATGGAAAGCTAAGCAGGGTCAGGCCAGGTTATTACTTGGATGGGAGACCCCTCCTCTAGTTTCCTGCATTGAGCAGGGGGTTGGACTCGATGGCCTTGTAGGCCTCTTCTGACTCTATGAAATCTATGAACATAGGTGTTGTGCTTGAAAAAATCCAAACGTTATAGAGAGCAAAAGAGGTAGACTCATTCCCCACCACTCACTAGCAGGGCTCTTAATATGAGGCTGGAGCAGGGTATCTCCTAGTTCAAGGGGCAAGGGAGTAGGGAGCTTGAAGACTGGGCTATACTTAAGGGGACAGTACACAATTAATTCACACTGCCTGAAATCGGCACAGGTTGCTCTCAGCTGTACAGGGCTCTTGTCAGGATTACTGAAAGAATGCACATGAAACGCTGTGAAACTGCCTGTGTAAAATACCAGATTTGATGGGGTTTGATGCAACCCATTCAGGCTGCCTGAATTACTGATAATATGAACAGAATATTTTGATGTAGCCAAGTGTTATCAGTACACTGATTCTGATGCAACAGACTCTCTGATTAGGGAGATGTGCTCTACAGTCCTGGCAGAACAAAGTTGGGGGCGGTGGGAAAGGAAGTGACTACAACATATATGTTTAATGTATCTCCCCCATTTGTGCAGATGGGCTGAAAGCTTAAACACAAAAGCCATCTATGGGGTGGAATTTTAGCTGTTGAGCGGCACAGTAGCGGAGCCACACAGCAAGATGTTTTATATTTGTTTAGACACTCGCATCCTGTTCTTCAGGTGAGAAAGCTCAGATCGGCATACATGGAGCTCCTGGGGAAGCTGCTCCCAGCTATTCACTGACCAGCCTGAGGCCTGCTGAGTTTTACAACTGTAACGGCAGCAGCATGTACCCTCAGACTGTTCTGTCTGAGTACACCTCTGAAACGGAGTTGTGTCACCAAATCCTGCAAAAAGCAAAACTTGAGACAAATGTGGTGGCTTCCGCTTGGAGGAACTTTGAGAGAGCACTGGAGGAACTTTGAGGGAGGCAAAAAGAGTTTAGATAAACACTGCAAGAAAATGTTGCAGTGCGGGGTGCTGCTAATTTATAATAATAGATTCATGACTGGCTGGCTGGCTGGCTGGCACACTGTCCTCTTCCAGGATACTCCATTCCATTTCCCTCCCACTGGTTTTTGTCCCCCACCTTCCCCTCAAAAGTCAGTCAGCATTCCATGGACACTGGCCAAGTTCAGTCCTCATTGAGGTGGGTTGTTCTGGTGGGGCCTCCCTTCCTGAATATTTTTTCCTAAAGATTTTTTTATACATCTGCAAATCTTGGGGTTTCCCAAACCTGCTGATACTTCTGCATGAATGGCACCATTTTGGCTATATAAGGAGCAGCACTCAGAGACCGCTTTTAGTATATATGACTAGAGAAATGTCTCGAGTACTCAGGGGAGGGTTGCACACTAAACAGGAATTCCAGTTAGGGGAACTTATTCTGAAAAAGGGCCTTTGTCTGTATCCCCAAAGGAGTGGTCATCAGATGAAGGGATTGACCAGCTGCTGAATAAGAGCATGAAGGGTTGGTTCCATGATTTATTTGATTCATCCATTCCATTTCTAACCCAGCTTTCTCCAAATAAATGCTTGAGGCAGTTTAATAGCAACAACAACAACAACACCGGTGGCAATGATAATAATAATACAATTCAAATATTAAAACCATTCAATCAAGAACCAACAAAGGCAGCACATATTAGAACCAGCCTTATGCCAATCCAAATGCTTTCTGAAAGTGAAACACACACACACACACACCCAAATAGATTAGTCCCTCCCCTATGAGATCCCTTGTTGCAGACTCTAGGATCAACTGAGAATGCCCTCTTGGTTGTATTATCGTTACGCCAAATATACCAAGCTCATAAAAGAAGGCACATGGAATGGCAAGCGTATTGGTGCTTTTCCTGCAATCCACATGACCTGTGCTTTAATTTGTTGCCCTGCTCACATCTCTGCAAGTGTGCCAAGTGCCTTCATAGCTCATCCAAATGCTGGCATTGACTTTGTATTGTGATATATGAGCGGAGAGACTTGCTGAAAATTGCAGACCTGCATTTTTTGTGCATAGTAACTGGATTCATTCCCCTTCACTCTATCACATATTTCCCCAGCCATAGACACACACATTTAAATGATGCACATGCAAATACTCACTGATATGCACGACTCACACTGCTGATAGTGTATCCCACAACAGTTGGCCAATACTTCAGGCGGTGTCCTACTTCCTTCTCTGTTTAACTCCTTACCACCAAGAGCAGGTGAGGGATTATAGTACACTAGTACAGCATATCCTAATCCTTCACATGTATCACTGGGGTTTTCAGTGTTGGTTTCTATGTTTTAAAGGACCAGGTAACAGGTGAAGAGAAGGACTTGTGCCTGAGAACTTGGGAGAGCTGCTGCCAAGCAAAGTAGACAATACTGTTAGATACAGTGGAGGCTGGTGGGTCCAATGTCTATCCACTCTGGGTCTTAGTCTGAACTTTAAAGGAGTTATCCATGGTGCTGAAGAACCCTATCCCCAAAATGGGGTCAGCACCATGGGTATCTCCTTAAAAGCTCAGGATAAAACCCGGAGTGGATACTGACATCGGAGCCACCAGCCTCCACTGGTTAGATAGACGAATAGTCTGACCTGGCATAAGGCAGCTTCCTATATTCCAAGAATCCAGCCCTAACTTTCTCAGTGCCATAATAACAACTGCTGTGGTTATTAAGGCCTAGAGCAGGGGGTAGGCAACATGGCGCTCGTGGGCACCAGTGTGCCCCCCCCAACACCTACCTTGGTCAGTGGAGGCTGGCGGTCGCCAATGTCAGCGGGGCTGCGTATCCACTCCAGATTTCATTCTGAACTTTGATGGAGCTATCCATGGTGCTGAACCCTATCCCCAAACTAGGTTCGGCAGCATGGGTAGCTCCTTGAGAGTTCAGAGTAAAATCTGGAGCGGATACAGAGCCCTGCTGACATTGGGGCCGCCAGCCTCCACTGACCTCGGTGCCCACATAGGTGCCCTGCCCTTCCCACTTCCCCCACCCAAAATAACCAATTTCCTTACCGCCAGCTGGGATCGCTTCAAAGCAAAGCGGGGGCCTTCTGTGAAATAGGTTTCTGCTTGCTCTGAAAAATGGTGGGTTCCAAGGAGTTCTTCGGTGGAGCTCAGACCCCCACCTCTGCCTTTTGCTCACTCTTTGGGGCGGGTTACGTCTCAATGTCCAGCCATGCCTCCTGTGCCGGCCATGGTGCGGTGGCACCCAGGACAGTTCATCCAATTGCCAAATGAACCCATTGGCCCCCAAAAGGCTGCCCAGTGCCCACCTACCCCTGGCCTAAAGGCACTTTAGGGTTCTGACTTTTTGTAAATCACCCAAAATGCTTTGGCTGTTGGGCAGCATAGAAATGTAAGAAATGAATGAGATGAGGTCTGGTGCTGTTGATGATGAGCAGGTGCAGGTGTTAAGCAGAGAAGGGAATAGTCACCACTGTTGAAGTGTTATTCAACCATTCCATTGTGTGCAAGTTTGTTTACTCATTCATTCATTCTATCGTTGTTGTTGTTGCTTTTGTTGTGGTTGTTTGAGTACCTTAAAAACCTAGGTGTGCGCAGGACACATAAGAAAACAAATGCTCCTCAGATAGGTTGACAAATGTATTGTAGACAACAAAAACAAAATAATTAGGGTGCAATCCTATGGACCACTACGCCCTTTCTGCTTGGACTTGAAGGCTTCCAAGGTTCCGATA
Organism: Shinisaurus crocodilurus; assembly: GCA_021292165.1. Taxonomy (NCBI): domain Eukaryota; kingdom Metazoa; phylum Chordata; class Lepidosauria; order Squamata; family Shinisauridae; genus Shinisaurus; species Shinisaurus crocodilurus. Next base: position 279,542,298 of record CM037879.1, on the reverse strand, counting down.
CCATGTTGCCAGGCTGAAGCCAGCAGGGCAGGAGAAGCAGTGGAGGCGATCTTTGCCTCCCTGTCCTCCGATATTTGAGTTTTTGCTAGATGGGCTTTTTAGCCCATCTAATGAGAGTGCTTCATAGGGGGAGAGAAGGAGGCTGGAGGAGGCTCAGGATAAACTGTATTCCTGGCCTCTCCAGTCTCCTCCCCAACCCTCCCACTGGAACTCCCCCTTTTCCCCTTCTCCGAGGTCAATTTTCCAACCTCGGAGAGGCACAGTTCTCTCCATGCTGGATGAGAAGGGATGTGGGAGGGGGGTTGGATCTCTGACTCACCCTTCTGAGGTCAGAGCACTGTCTCCCACCTCAGAGGGAGGGATCTGAGTCATCCCCATAGTCCCTGGGATGCTCGCTCAGGGACCACAGGATTGCTCTCCCCATAATTTAAAAAACTGGAGGGAGAAAAGCAGAATGCCAAAATTAAGTCCACAGCAAATTACAGTGCAATCCTTTATATGTCTACTTAGAGAAGTAAGCCCATTGATCCCAATGGCTTTACTCCCAGGTAAGTGGAATGCAGCCTTAGTTAGATGCTAGCTGCAATCAGTGAGTCTTGAGACATTTTATTTAAAAAGAAACTAAGGGAAGAGAATTCATTAACTCAATATCCACTGGCAATGAATTTCATAAATAAGGAGTAATAAGAGAAAAAGCACAAAGGCACAAAACAGAAAGGGGGGGGGGTTGAGAAATATTTTGGTTAACAAGCAACAGAGGACCAGCAGAATGGAAAGACCAAGAAGGTGATTATACAAGAATCAAAGATGAAAGGTAAGTAGGAGCTAGATAGAGAAGGGGCATATTTAATAGGAAATGTCATAATCTTAAAATGAAATGCAAAACAGAAAAGGCAACCCGTGCAAAGCAATCAAAAGGAGGAAAACATGATCATATTTGTGCACGGAAAAAGTAAAATGGTTGGCAGAATGCAAGGCAGAAACAAGAGAACGAAGGTGAGAATAGGGAATACCGATTAAAAGGGCATTACAATTACAAATGAGACGAAACAAGAGAACATGCTGAAGTGATGGTAGAACCAACTGAAAGGAAGGAACTATTCTTAGGCCTTAAGCAAATAACTGTTTTTAGGCCTGTGCACCGTTGTCCTTTTTAACTTCTGAGCAGTTAGGAACACAGGAAGCAGCTTTATACTGGGTTTGACAATTGGTCCACCCCGCTCAGTATTCCCTTCACTGACTGGCAGAATCTCACCAGTGTTTCAGATAGGAATCTTCCCCAGCCCTACCTGGAGATACCAGGAATTGAACCTGGGGGGCCCTGTATACAACACCTGTACTGAGCTACAGCCCTTCCCCTTCACATCCCCCTTAGCTGGGATCTTAATCAACGCTTTGCAAAACTGGTGGATGAAGTAATGGCGAGGGAGGTCCCATTTCAATATATTGAAGTCAAGGGTTCTTGCAGCTAGTAGTCACCTCAGCTTCAAGGTCTGCAGCCTCCATTTACCTCTAGGTTTTGTTGTTGTCCTTATTGCATTTGGGGATTCAGTTGGTCTAACCACAATATCTCTGCTAATCCACGTGTTCCTTTACCTCAGGGGTGGGGAACCTCACACCTGGGAGCTGAATCTGAGCTTCCTGGGCTACCAATCTGTCCCTCTGGGGGGTCCCCAGATGGACATGCCCCCTTCCCCTGGTCCGCCCCTTCCCTCAGTTCTCCCCCCCCCCCATTCTTAAAGGTTGAAAGGCCTCTCCTAAAGCTTAGCTACTGGCAGTAAGACGAGCTTTAAGCTACAATATCTGGTGTCTTTGTATTTGGGGCCCCACCCCTTTTGCCTTCTGCTCCATCCACCACTGGAAAGTGGCCCCCGAGAGCTTCTCTGAAATTAAAGTTGGCCCTCAGGTTGAAAGGTTCCCCACCTGTTTCATCTGATCCATATCTCAGCAACAGTGCTGGAACAGGCAATCAGAATTCCGACTTGGGCTTCTCTCTTACATTGGATGAGAAATAGATATAAATTTATGTAAATAGCCATTTAACCAACTGAAACTGAATCCAGACAAGATGGAGGTGCTTGCTGTCAAAAGCCACAATCTGGGTTTGGAGGTATGTCAACCAGTTCTGGATGGGGTTACACTCCCCCTGAAAGACTGTGTTCGCAGCTTGGGGGTGCTTCTAGATCCGTCGCTCCAAATGACATCTCAGATAGATGCGACGGCTAGGAGTGCCTATTATCAGCTTCGGCTGATACGCCAGCTGCGCCCCTTCCTAGAATCGGAGGACCTAAAGACAGTAGTGCACGCGCTGGTAACTTCGAGGCTCGACTTCTGCAATGCACTGTACATAGGGCTACCTTTGTACCTAGTCCGGAAACTTCAACTAGTGCAAAATATGGCAGCCAGACTGGTTACTGGTACACCTAGGGGTGCTCACATCACACCAGTTTTAAAAGCACTCCACTGGCTGCCAATCAGTTTCCGGGCGAAGTATAAAGTGTTGGTTATTACCTTTAAAGCCCTACATGGTTTGGGTCCAGGCTACCTACGGGATCGCCTTCTCCCATACAATCCACCCCGCACACTCAGGTCCTCTGGGAAGAATTTACTTCAGTCAGCCAAAACTAGGCTGACGGGTACTACCCAGAGGACCTTTTCTTCTGCTGCTCCCAGATTATGGAATGGCCTGCCGGAGGAGATTCGTCAGCTCACCAGTCTTTTGGAATTTAAAAAAGCCATAAAGACTGATCTCTTCCGGCAGGCCTATCCGGCGGAATTTTAGGTTGCCTTTAAGATGTTTTTACGATGTTTTAATGATGTTTTAATGATGTTTTAATGATGTTTTTTATGATGTTTTTAATATGTTTTAATATGTTTTAATAGTATGTATTGTGTATTTTATATTTTTGTTGTTCCCCGCCTTGATCTAGACGGAGAGGCGGGTAAGAAATAAAATTTATTATTATTATTATTATTATTATTATTATTATTATTATTATTATTATCCTACCATATTTTCTCAAAATTTCAGGTTTGTCCTTCAGGTCATTTGGATAAATGGCATTGTGGCTCTTTGTTGATCTACAGTTGTACCACAGCGATACCTTTCCCTAATTTAAACCCATGCCTTGAACTGGAGACAACTGCGTATTTCTGAACCTTATGCTTTCATATTGTGCTGAATAAATGCATCTTGATGGCAAAGGCAGCATAATATAACTTCAAATACTGGAGTAAAAATAAATTAGTGCATTGGCTTGCATTGTGAGGAAAAGCCTATTTTCATATCAAAAGTATAGATGAATCGTTATTGAGCCATGATGACCTATAATATGCAAATCAATAGCATAGACCAGAATATATAAGGAGATACTTAACTAAACCGTCTATCTTATTTGCTCTCATCTATTTGTAATCATTATGAAGCAAGAAATACCTTAGTTAAGAATATGGCTCAGCAGATGCAGAGAGTCAATAGTAACGTATTTTACACTCTGCCTTTGTTTCCAGATAATAAAAGCCATATTTATAAGTTGCTGGGCTGTACAGATTGTGGACTGATTGTAGGGTGGAACAAAAAGGAGGCGCTTTTCACAAAAAACTTTCAGCAGTCATGAAAAGCACCCCCTTTTGGTATTTTTTTTTTCTGGGGAGGTGCTATGATAGAGGACAACAGTACTGAGTGCATTTAATGTGACTGCAATGTTACCTGTATGAGCATTGCCCTCACTCTCAACTGGCTTTGTGAAGTTCACAGATAGTCAGATCTGGTTGGCCATGAAACATCACAATTGCTATGTGATCCCTGCTTGGCTGGGATCACTATAGCCAGGAAGACGCCTTTTTTATGGAACAGAAGCAGCAGCCAATCAGAAGATGAATACCAGCAAGCTAAGTGAGTAATGTGTGGGGGGGTTCAGAAAACATTTTGCCCCTCCCCCAAACACAACTCTCACCCCTGAACTCTAAATGGGCAAACATTTGATGAAGCCACAGCTGGAATTTACATAACAACATACAGAACTGACTTATGCTGAGTGAGTACACAAGGTAATGAAGATGGAAGGATGAACCACACTAAAATAGACAGATTCCACAGAGGTATTAGTACAGCAGATGTAAAAATGACCAGACCAACAGAAGAGCAACCCCTCAAAGACAAACCACCCAAATGTATTAACATATGCACTAATCCACATCAAAGCGGGCGCGTGGTAAAAATTATATTGAACATCATGTATAAGCACTAATTGGTGCCAAGGCAAATGAAAAAAGTTGCAAACATTCAGGATCACAGAAATATAACAGAAAGGCCAGTAATTTCAAACTCAAGAATGCCTATCCAGGATCATAATCATGCAATGAGGAAACAGCCCTATCTTATAACATGCACTATCCCTTCCCATCTCAAGTGATCTGTTCCAGCGGGATACATTTTCATGGTGATTAAACTTTGCACACAAGACTCTGAAAAATCCAACTATGTAGCCTGTAGTGATGATGATGATGATGATGATGATGATGATGATGATGATGATGATGAGAGCCAGTGTAGCGTAGTGGTTAGAGTGTTGGACTGGGACTCAGGAGATCCGGGTTCCCTGCTTGGCCATGAAACTCACTGGGTGACTTTGGGCCAGTCACAGGGTTGTTGTGAGGGTAAAATGGAGAGGAGGAAGAGGATTATGTAAGCAACCTTGGGTTCCTTGCAGGAAAAAAGGCGGGGTATAAATATAATAAATAAATAAATTATGATGATGATTATGATTATGATTATTATTATGATTATTATTTTCATTTCTATACCGCCCAATAGCCGAAGCTCTCTGGGCGGTTTAGTGATGTGGGTTTTCTGGAAAATTTTAAACTGGAAAATTTTCCAGAAATATTTCCAGTGCATATTAGGTTAATTTGCACAGGGTCATTTGCATAGGAGAATTTTCAGTTTGCATCAGAAAATGTTCTAGAGAGTGATCTAACTTTGCATCTTCATTTTACTTGTATTTAGTAAACAACATAGCTAAAAAGGGGAGAGGGAAGAAAAGTACCCCATGTTATTTTATTTTTTTTGTCCCAGTACAATACAAGTATTTGACCTGAAATATTTGAGGGGGGGGAATTAAAGCACACTTAATGTGATTTAAATGTTATATTATGTAGAACTTTTAATTGGAATACTTGTAAATATATATATATATATATATATATATAAAGAAAACAGCATGTACTTCCCTTACATTGTTTAGTTTTAAGGGGGGGAAACAAAGGTACTGAAAACTGTTGACACACTAATTAATTTTAGCAACCCAAAGAAAAATGTGCATGAGATGCTGACAACCACTCATCTATTTCAACAGAGTTCAACACTTTCGCTGTCACTATTTATTAGTTCCATTTCACTGCAAGACTTATATGTATTTTAATGACATATATGTACAGGAGGGATAATCACCTGAAAAAAAACATTAATTACAACTTTGAAACTGCCACGCTTCCCTAATATTGTATTTACAATCGGCATATATTCTTTTTTTACTAATGAACTGATAAAACGGAATTTTTTCCATGGAAAGAACTGCCTCCCCACGTCACTGGTAGCCTCCTATGAGTTCAAGTGGGGTGGGAGGATATTTCCATACACAGAAAAAGCCTTTAAAGAGTAGCATCTTTTTGATCTCCTTAATCCGTACTGCAGTGGAGTTCCAAACGGCAAAGAACTTCACACCCAAATTGAATATATCAAATTGCTTAAAGCCTATCCCATCCTGAAAGCTGCTGCTTCCATAAAGCATCACAACCAAACCCCAGTACAAATAAGAGATGGCAGCCAATGTCATCTTAGGGCAATGGACGGGGGGGGGGGGGGCGTGCAACCATTTTGGCACAAGTGGCACAGGAAGTCAGATTCTGGGACGTATCTTTTAGACAGGAGAAGGCAAATCCTTGAGCCTGGCTAAGTCATGAAGCAGGAGTGTTGAACTGCTTTCAGCCCGAGGGTTGCGGATTCAATTTCGAAGAAGCTCTTGTTTCATATTCCAGTGGTGGGTGGAGCTGAAGGCAATACAGGGCAAGGCCAAAGGCAAAGTGGCGGAGTCAAAATACCACAGATTTTTATTTATTTATTTATTTGTTGTATTTTTAAATCACCCGTTTAGCCGGTACCCGGCCACTCTGGGCGATGTACAACATACAACAAAGAAAACAGATTAAAATACACTTAAAACCATATAAAATGTTAAAATCTTAACCCACCCCATATTCCTGCCTGAAAAGCCATGTTTTTAATGAACGGTGGAAGCTCATCAAAGAGGGGGCATGGCGGAGGTCACTGGGGAGGGAGTTCCACAGTTTGGGGGCCGCCACAGAAAAGGCCCTCTTCCTAGTCCCCTCCAGCCTGGCTGCTCTGGCTGATGGGATAAGGAGAAGGCCATCCATGGAGGATCTTGTTGAGCGGCCTACTTGATGTTGCTGGAGACGCTCCTTGAGATAAACTGGACCGGAGCTGTATAGGGTTTTAAAGGTCAAAACCAACACCTTGAATTCAGCTCGGCAAACAACTGGTAGCCAGTGCAGCTCCTTGAGCACCAGAGTAATGTGATCACGCCGGCAGCTGCCTTTAACCAGGCGAGCCGCCGCGTTCTGTACCAGCTGTAGCTTCCAAACCATCTTCCAGGGTAACCTCACGTAGAGCGCATTACAGTAGTCAAGGCGAGAGGAGGCCAAGGCATGAACCACTGATGGGAGTAGATGATTAGAAAGGTAGGGGTGCAGATATAGCGCCATCCGGCTCACAGCTGACGCTTTGGCTTAAAGCTCTTGCTGCCAGTAACTAACCCTTTGGAGAAGCCTTTTAGAATGGGAAAGGTTTCTACTGTACATACAGTTCTACCATAAAAAAAGATAGAAGCATTTGAAATGTGGATTTACTGCAGGATGTTACAAATTTGATGGACCAAGAGGGTAACCAATGAAGATGTACTGAAGAGAATGTACAAAGATCAAGAAATTATAAAACACAGAAAACTAGAATATTTGGGTCATATAATGAAAAATGAAAAGTACAGCCTGTTGCAGCTGATTATGCAAGGGAAAATAAACGGGGGAACGAAGTGTAGGAGGAAGAAGAAGGTCTTGGCTGAAAAACCTTAAAGAAGGGGTCGGGGGCAATACAACATCGTTGTTTAGAGCAGCCGTATCGAAAGACTGTTTAGCTATGATGCTGTCCAACCTTCGGTAGGAGAGGCACGAGAAGAAGAAGAATGGGGACCAAAGCCAGGAAGCCACCCAATGATTGGTGGTCAGGGGGAAAGGGTTGCAGCCAGAGGGATGGAGCATGGCCAGATGATTGGGAACCCAAGCAGGCCAGATTTGACCCACAGGCCTGAATTGACCTCAATTTCTCATGCAACCCTACATACCTGTGGGCAGCGGACTACTTAGAGGGTGCAGGGCAGGCTTCATGGCCCGCTTCCAACACCTCAACCCCCCTTCTCTGCCCCCCTCTCTCTCATAATACTACTAGAACCAACATCTCCTGCCTAAGGCCATCAGACTCTGACTCATGTTAGGGCTGTCCCTGGGTGAGCACTGGTATTTATCAGTCACTGTTAACAAGTGGACTGTCACCAGTAATTAAGATGTCGAGAGGTACCTCTGTGCCCTAGTACCCTCCTCCCTGAGGCCTGGGCCTACCTTCCAATGCAAGTGAGTGAAGCCACCTGCTTCAGAAGGCACTATGAGGAGATAGATAGATGAAGGCGGAGATCGGTGACTGAATGGTGCAGCATGACTTTTTTTTTTTTTTTTTTTTTAAGTGTTAACTGTAGCGGAGAAGGGAACCATTTGGGCCCTGCCACAGGTGGCTAAATGGCTGGCTGGGCCCAAGGGCCTGTAGCCATCTGGCCTTTCACAGGGGAAGAGCTGTAGAAATAACTGGATAGAGAGACATTTTTCTCCCTCTCTCATAATACTACTAGAACCCAAAGGGGTCATCCCATGAAGCTGACTGGTGCTGGGACATTTAGGACAGATCAAAGGAAAGACTTCTTCACACGGCTCATAGTTAAACTATGGAATTTGATGGAAATTGTGCTATTGCCTGCTGAAATCAACATGGTAATATAACCACTAATTTAACCACTAGAGTGGGAGGAAAGAGTTAATTGAACATTCCTCAGGGTGCATGTTTTGAAACCCCTCCTCCCTACTTCCTGCCTCTGTGCCCCCCCTCTTCCTCTCCAATATGATGGACACACCCATATGAATAAACGGATTGTAAGTAAAACTATAAATGTCTTTATTAGTTTTAAACCTTGTTTGGACAATCCATTCTATTTAAGAGCCTTTTTAGCAGGGTTTAACAACTCACGTGGTGATAACCAGTTTCAATAACCAGGCTGTGCATAAGGGGGAAAACTCTGCTTCGGCCTAATCAGTATAGGACCGACGCTTTCCCATATCCTCCAACACAGGGCTCTCCAACCTTGGGTCCCCAGATGTTGCTGGCCTACAGCTCCCAGCATACCCAGCCAGCATAGCTAATGGCAAGGAATTCTGGGAGCTGTAGTCCAGCAACATCTGGGGTCACAAGGTTGGAGAGCCCTGCTCCAACAGAATGCACTTCCATGTAGATGTAGTGATGGCCACCAATTTGGAAGGCTTTAAAAGGGGATTGGACAAATTCACAGAGCATAATGACCGGGTATGCCAAAGGAACGGCTACTAGTCCTGATGGCTATATGCTACCTCAAGTTTCAGAGGCAGTATGCCTATGTACACCAGTTGCTGGGGTACATGGGCAGGAGGGTGCTATTTCACTCATGTCCTGCTTGTGGGTTTCCTCTGGGCAGCTGGTTGTCCACTGTGTGAACAGAATGCTGGACTAGATGGACCCTTGGTCTGATCCAGCAGGGCTCTTCTGATGTTCTTAGCTTTACCCCCAAATGACCACATGGAACAATGTGGACTGCAGAGGCAGTCTCTTAGGACTGGGATGTCCCCAACACATGTTAAAAAATACTCAATGCTGACTCATTCAAGAGCTGTTTTTATGTCCCTTTCTCTCCATCATGGGTTCTAAGAGTGTGGCTTGGATGTCAGCCAAGCACTGACATCCAAGGAGGATATCATCAGTCTTAAATTACATTATCTGGGGGGTGCGGGAGGTTATACTGCATGGCTGCATAGGATCCTGTGAACTGGTCCCAGCATGTACATAAACCTTCAAGCCTGCTATAGCACCCTACCAGTCCTGACACATCTTGTCAATTGTATCATGTGCGTTCTCTCATTATTATCTGCCTTCGGTCAATAAGGATTATATGTATTTTGATGCACAGCTGTCTGCCACATTTTCCCTCTCTGGTTGCCCAAAGAAACCAGATGCTGCTGAAGAGAGTGAGTAGAGGAGCAACAGCAGAACAGTTTGAATGGGGGCTCTCCAGCTGGCTGTAGCAGCTGCCGAAGGCAGAGTAGCTGCTACAGCCAGCTGGGGGCTTCTGGACACAGAGGAGCCAGTTTGCAATCTCCCATGTGAACTGGCTCTGAGAAATCTGTAAATAAAATGCACCGCAGAGAGTTGCACGTTAATCCTTATTGACTAAATGCAGGTATTGACGAGAGAAGCCCATAAACCAAATGACGGGATGTGTGCTTGCAAATAATGAACCGGGTATGCCAAAAGGAAAATGTGTCGTGTGAGATTTCCATATGGAAGCAGAGATCGAGAGCCAGAAAGGGTGAATGTGTGCACTGTGTGAACCACAACAGTGCTTCTGGTCCCCACCACCAGTACCATTGTTTCTAGTAGAACTTTCCACATGTTAGCAACATTCTGCCTTTCCCCCAATTCAGGCTGGCTCCAGGCTTGAGGGGGGCCTCTCAGCACGGTTCCTCAGGAGGCCATGGCTCCTTCTCATGGCCCCAACTCCAACCACTGATAACTTGGTGGTTTTCTGGCTTTTGCGCAGTTTTCCCCCCATTCTGAAAGGTTGGAATGTCTCTCCTAAGGCTTTGTTACTGGGAGCAAGGGCTTTAAGCTAAAATGTGCTGGTATTTTTGGTCCCAACCATTTGCTTTTGTCCCCGCCTCTTCTGCCTTCAGTTCCACCCACTACTGGAATGCAGCCCTTGAAAGCTTCTCTCGGCCCTCGGGCTGAACGAGGTTCTGCACCTCTGCTGCAGGAGATGGGCAGCCCGTCCTCCTCCTTTTTTGTTTAGCTGAACGTGGGGTGCGGGTGGACCTACTGGAGCAGGAGAAGGAAGATAACAGCAGCAGCAATAGCGGTGCACCTTTGATGAGCGCTGAGCAGCCACCATGGCGATTGCCCACAATGCTCTGCAGTGATGCAGCAGCGGTCAGAGGCATTGTGGGTAATCACTGATAGTAGCTCTACGGGGCTCATCAGAGTTACAGAAAAGGGGCTCCAGGGCAGCAGAAGGCTCTTGGCAAGGATATCACCTGCTGTCACCAGGCCTGCCCCCATTGGTTCTCAGGGGAGGAAGAGGAGGAAATGCAGAATGCTGGCATGCCACACAGGAGGCAATTCGATGTCATGCCTTTGGAGGAGGGTGACTGACATACAATTGACTCTTTTGGGTGGCCCTTACATATTTGCTGTCCTGTTTAGCTTTGGGTCTGAAAGAAGCAGCTGCTTAAACGGTAAAGGAGACCAAATTTTGTATCATACTAGCCTGCAAATTCAAATTTCTTCCTCAAAACCCACTTTCCCCTCCATGTTCATTTCTCAGGCACCCATTGATTTAGAACAAACCCTCTTCTCCTTTCCCCTGCCCCTTCGAAACAGTGACCGAATATTTGGTAACCCACCACATTTCCCTTCAGACTCCACTCTCCCAGGCTGCTCTTCCTCTCTTTCTTCCTCTCCGGGAACACTCACAAGCTTTCCAGTCAAGAGACGAGCTTGCCTGTGAGCAAATTCATTCTCTTCACCATTATCTAGCGCATCGTAGCTTCCTGTTTGAATGTTGGTTCACTGCAGCTATTTCTGGGCCTGCCACTGTAGCAGTAGGATGTTTTTGTTGTTGTTGTTTCTTAAAGAAAAAAAAAGAAAGAAAGAAACCCAAACGGTGCGGGGAATCCCCTTCTGTCACTTATATTCCTTTTACTTGTAAAGTAGGGATGACGCGTCTAACCAGGGAAATGCTGGGCAGCAGGGTGTGTTGCATTTGAAGCCAGCAAAGGAAATGAGTAAGAATTTTTTTCTATATTCATGCTAGATAAGATGACGCCCTTCTAGCACAGCTTCTTACCTGCCTTCTTTGAGGGCTCCGATGCATTTACAAGACCCACTTTTACTGACTATGTCCACCACCCCCCATGGCATGCTATTTGTTTCTTCTGAAGTGAGGGCTGAGCCCAGGGTTGCCGACTTTATTTTTCTGGCAAGGATCCTGGGCAGAAATTCAATATATGCAGCCTTTCCCAATCCCGTGAGGCGGAAAGCTCTACCTGTGGAATGTCTGGCTGCCATACATATCTTCAAAGCACAGGAGCCCTGCCTAGGGATGTACGGATTTTTACATCCGTAAAATGGGGCAAGCTGGGAGTTGTAAGACATTTTTCTGTCTAGCATGCATATGATTGCACCCTAAGCCTCCAATAATACAAGTGTATGGCCACCTGCTGTGTGTGTCCCCATTAATCTAATATTCTTATTAGAAGAATAGAACAGAGCATCCCCACCCCCAAAACATTTAAGGAAAAATATTCTTACTAAAGCGAACTACACATTTCCTAATTCTATTTCTTGAATGCAGAATTTGGGGTATCTTGCTATGAAATGCAATGATGTGGGGTGGAAAATGTTCTACAATCACCTTTCTCACCACTGTTATTTTCTACCAAAAAAAAAATGCCTTTTCTCAAAATACATTGTTTCATAAAATTAAGAAGTATCATCCACTCCAACAGGACAGTTTCAAAGTTGCCATTAACTTTATTTTATTTTATTTTTTCAGGTGATTATCCCTGGGAATTTGGGCGTACCAAAATTAGTACTTTAGCAGTTCTTCTTATTCTTAAAATGTAAATAATGCAAGAAAGGCATATATGCTACTGAGCTGTCATTTCTGAAAACCTTTGCAACTATTCCAGTAGGAACTATTTCCAACAAAAAGCCTTGAATTAGTTTGAATGTAACTAGGTTAACGTTCCAATCCTAAAGCCATCCAAAGGGGCATAGGAAGCCATGATGCAAGTGGTGCTCTGCCAGTGGAAAGGGAGGCCTACAGGTGGAGTGGTACTGGTGAAATGGTGTTTATGCTGCTGCAGAAAGCTCCACAGGTATGTATGTTCTGCTAGTGGCGGCAGCCAAAATGAGGAATTCTGGTTGGGTCCCCCATCATCCCCCAATATGCCCCAGGAAAGGGACCAAAACTACACCAGCCCTGGCCAGTGTAGCAATTTCCCTCTCATTGGAGTCAATGGGGAGGAAACTTTAAAAAGTCTTCTCTCTCCCACACCCACCGCCCTGGCCACAGCAAGCCAGCAGGACTTAGGAGCTGCTGGTGGTACTTAGAGCTGTGGGGGCCCAGGGGAAAAAAACCGGAAAATTTTGTGGAAACAACAGTTTTTTCAGGGGGGGCTCGGGGGGGAATGAGGTTTTTTCGGGGGGGAATGGGTTTCCCCCCCCAAATAAATTCTAGTTTTTTCTGGGCCTTCACATCTCTAGTGGTAGCTCCACCACAGAATCTCCCCGCCACCACCATAGGATTGCTTTTTCCATGCAATTTGTTGACCACCACCCCCCATGTCAAATATTCAAATTCAACTGCTTTTGGCTATTGGAGGGCGGGGAAGAGAAAGAAAAACTTTTGAGATAATTATACAGCATATAAAATTAACATGCTGTATCCTTTTTGGGAGGGTGTGTGTGTTTTATTTACTAAATAGAAGCAGGGGGAAAATGCTGAAACAGATCCCAATTGATCAGGGAAATCAGAAAAAATTTCAAGAAAACCCACATTACCAGTGTGATGAGTTCTAAACCCTTTGGACAGCCGATGCCTCCTACTTTTAATGTTTGTTGAGCAATTTATGGGAGGTTTCAATTGTATGCCTCCCAACCACAGTCTCACCATCTGATCCTAACCCAAATGTCTAGCCCGTTTAATTAGCAGTGCTAATCCTAGGTGATTACAAGAAAGACAAACAAAACAAAAATTCTCTCTGTGTGTATAAATAAAAATGGTGCCCACGTTTAAAGGCCGGGGACCTCCACTTTGTGTCACTAGTCCTTCTCATTAGAGAGGGTTTATGGGGAATGGATCCATAGAAAGGTGGACTGATGGGTTCAGATTTGGTTTATGTCAAATGAACCAGACTTTTTAATTATTCCAACTCTCAAAATCCATTCACATGTTGGGGTGCCTCTTCCCCCCCCCCACTATCATTGCAATAGAAGGGGTAGCTAGTGGAATGGGAATGAGGATAAGAATACCACTACCTTAAAGAATCTTACACAAGGCTTAAACCCTCAACCATCTCCCCCGCCCCAAATAAAATTTCCTTAACATTCAGTCTCACAGTCTTAATGTTCAGTCTTAATATTCAGTCTCTTCTATTTAACCTTCTGCTCTGGTTAGAAAAGTCGGGTGGGAAACACTTACCAGTAAATGCTTTAATAGCACTTCCTCATGTTTTTCTTGTGTAGAGCGGACCGGTGCTGTAATGCCGTAACAATTCCCCTATCTCTCCCTCTCTCCCCCACAGTTTAGCCAGCCTACTTTCAGCAGATGAGAACAAGACACATTGTCCCTGAACACAAGGAAATCGGCTGTACTCTCAGTAATTATCAGAGAATATTACTAATCCCCATGGATGACAAAGACAATACACAGCCGCGCATGCACACACACACACACACACACGCCAGAGCATGAGAATACACTATAAGAGAGAGAATAAGAAAGAGAGAAAGAAAGAAGAAAGAAAGAAAGAAAGTTCTAATTACAAATTAAAGTGGAAGGCATGATACTAGTGAAGTATATTTATCGTGTTAATGTACCATTTGTCTTCTGGGCAAGTTACTAAAGGTCATTTGTTCTTCATGGCAAGTGTTGAAAATAGTTTACGTTGAGGGTCTAACTTAAAGGAACAATGTCAGAACCCTCGGGCCCAAAATGACCTTTCAACATCGACAGAGAGCTCTAAATCTCCTACTGAGGGAAGTGGTGATGTTTCCAGTGTTCCCTCTCCCACCCCACCCCCCCGTCTGCCTTCCGTCCCCATTTTGACTCACCCGTTCGGTATGAAACACTTTATGACAAGGAAATGGACTGCAGCGTTAACGCACTTAACTCCGTACCACTAAATCTTCATTTCTAGCATTTCTGCTACTTCTAGGCATTAGTGGTAAGAAACTGAAGTGGTGTGGCACCTTCCCAAAATTCTGAACCACAGAGATGACTGTATAGAAGGGCACCTTCCATGGGGCCATATTCTGGGACTCTAAACATCCCTGACAAATGATTCTAATTATCTGCTTGTCTTCAAAACACGGGCAATGTGCAACCTATGATCCTACCTAGGTTTACTCCAAAGTAAGTCCTACTGTGTTCAGTGGGGCTTACTCCAAATACTAAATAGGCTTAGGATTGCAGTCCTATGTGCATATTACATATTAAGTGCTACGAAACAGATTTACCAATGTACGGCCTAGTTCTAAAAACAAAGAACACAAGAATATGCCTGCCAGGTCAGACCCAAAGTCCATCTAGTCCAGCATTCTGTTTCCCACAGTGGCCAACCATATACCTCTGGGAAGCCCACAAGGAGAACATCAGTAGCCCTCTCCTGCTCTTGTTCCCCAGCAACTGATATCCAGAGTAGGGATATGTGAGAAATCCAATATGGGGGTGAAAATCTGATGGATTTTCTCGACTCTGTCCCATAGATTCCATTCCGTCAACCTTGCACTGGCACCGACTCAATCTGATGCGAGTCGAGCCAGCACATGGACTTCCATTTTAAAAACAGGCCATGATTTGTGTCGTATTTTTTTTTAAGCTATGGGAATTTTCACAGAATTTGGGCCTCCACTCTGCAATTTGCGCTAATTTATGCAATTTGCGCTAATTTACACACATTGCATAGATTTGCACAAATTGCAGAGTGGAGGCCTGAATTTTGCAGAACTGTCAGAAAAATTCATGGTGGCCAAGGTGGAGTGTGTGTATATGCAGTAAGAGGAGGATGCTTCCATACTTCTCATGTTAAATGCTATAACAAGAACAAGAACAGCAAGAACAACTTAAATCTAACAAATTGGCCCCAATTTGTGCAAACTTGCGCAATTTGCTCTAATGTATGCAATTTGCGCTAAGGATCTGCATTTCTCATCTCCAAATTTGCCCAAATATTTCAAGCAATTTCATGGAAACTGAGGGGGGGGACGACGACCCGATTTGTCCCGCTTTTGGTCATCGGGTTGGAAATGTGTTGAAAGTCCACCAAGCTCAAACGGAACAAGTTTTCTACTGTCACAGATCCCTAAGCCAGAGAGATGCTGCCTCTGATCCTAAAGGTTACATATGAGTGATATGACCATCATGATCTACCTTCTCCACGAAATTTGTCTTATCCCATTTTCAGATAATCTAAGGCCAAAACAAACATTACTTTAAATCTATATCTAGCAGTTACATCTCCCCCCCCCCCATATGTACTCTACAGTAAGTGCACGGGGCTCAATCTGGATCTTAAACACCCCACCACACACATACTAGAGTCCCAGTCCAGATCAGGGTCCCTGTACCTACTCTAGAGTAAAAATGAAAATATTTCATAGATTTCATAGATCATAGAGTTGGAAGGAGCCTACAAGGCTATCGAGTCCAACCCCCTGCTCAATGTAGGAAACTAGAGGAGGGGTCTCCCATCCAAGTAATAACCAGGCCTGACCCTGCTTAGCTTTCCACGTTCATACAAGCTGAGCCAGCATGAGCCACAGGCCTGTAAATAAAAGACACAGATCCTAGGTATGGCTTCAAGTTCAAACTTCAAGTTCGGCCCTAAGTAAGTGGTTACCACCTAAGCATATTTGCACAGCAGCAAGCCCCATTGAAATTTGGCAATATTTCATTATCTAGCATGGTCCCTGCACTTTCCGACAAACTGAATGAGCAACCTTACTTACAGGATGATTGCCTCATACCAAAGCCATTTACCCGTAATGGAAAGGTTGGCATAACCTCACTACAAAGGAGAATAAATATGTGACATCTGACACATGTCTGCTGATGGAACCAGGAACTCCCAATTTCCTCCTCAACTCTCCTCCATTACATTTAATGATCCAAAATGCATAACAATGTCATCACATTGAAAATATACCTGCTTCTTCTATCAATGGCAGCCATTAAACTGGAGAGAGTGGATGATAACACCCGTCTTCTCCCAGGCATTATAGATGGTTGATTCTAGATTTTATACTTTAGATTCAATTACTTTCTAAGCGCTCAAAGAGTGTGGGCATAGCTGCTTTTATAGAGTTTATACCATTGTGGTTGGTCGTTATTTGTTGTGTATTTTGTTTTTCCTTTTTTTAATCTCATGTAATCCACCCAGATAACTTTTGTATTGGGCAGACTAAAAATATAGCAAAGAAATAATAAACATTATAGGTCACGTTTTGCATTGCTACAGGGGAGAGAGGAGGGGAAAGACGAGATGTGAGGTTGTTCCTTTGGGAAGAACATCTAGTTTCAATCCGCAAAATTCAGATAACAGGTTTTGGAAACACCTGTTTGCTGGTATAAAGTATGGTTCCGTTCCACTCTAGGTTGGTGGATGTACCAGGAGGGCTTTCTCAGTGATAGACTTTCATCTGTTGAGCTTCCTTCTTAGACAGGGCCTCTCTGTTTTGCCAAGCTTTTACCTTTACTTTTAGCTTTTAATTTTCAATAGCAAGTTTTAACTACTTCTTGTTGTGTCTTTTTAGAATTAGATTTTTTATTAGCACGTATTGAGTTTGGAAGATTGAGTTTGCATACACAAAATTTAAGGTGCTAGTTATTATTATTATTATTATTATTATTATTATTATTATTATTATTATTATTATTATTATTATTTCTATACCGCCCAATAGTCAAAGCTCTCTCTGGGTGGGTTCACAGCAATTCAATAGTTATCAGATAATAGTTATTATCTATCAAGCCCTGAGAGCACGATCCTATGCATGTTTAAACAGAAAAAAGTCTTACAGCTCCCAGCATTCCCCAGACAGCATAGCTGTCTGGAAAATACTAGGAGTTGTAGGACATCTTTCTGTCTAAACATGCATAGGACTGCACCACAAATGGCTTGGAACCAGGATATTTGAAAGACCATCCTCCTGCCCGAATCTGCATGAACCTGCCTACCTGCATTCATCAACCTACTCCAGCCTTCCCCAACTTGGTTTCCTCCAGATGTGTTAGACTACAATGCCCATAGCTAGCTGGGGGTGCTGGGAGTTGCAGTCCAACACATCTGGAAGGAACTAAGTTGGAGAAAGTTGCCCTACTCTGTGTTCCACCACCAAGGCAGGTGCAAATGGTGAGTATGTGGGACAGGGCATTTTTGGTAGCAGCACCCCGATTATGGAACTCCCACCCAGGAGAGGTTAGCCTGGCCCTTCTCATCTTTTAGGGAGAAGGTGAAGAAAGACATTTTTGTTCCACCAGTCTTTTCATGTGTTTTAAATTCATCTAGTTACAGTTTTGTCTATTTTATGTTGGCTTTGAATGCTCTTTTTAATTGTATTGCGATTTTATTTGTAAATCGCCTCGGGAGACCTTTTTGAGAGGTGAAAGATAGTATACAAATGTTTTGTAAGTAAGTACAGAAATAAATAAATAAATAAATAAAGTTATACATCTAGTAACATCTAGCTATGCCTTTTAGTGGGTGTCCTTCTCCCTTCTATCTTCCGTACACACATTTGCTAGTTGTTAGAATACATGCAAACTAGAGGTGCCTGGGATGACTTGCTTATATTCGATAGGCACCTGGACTTTACTAGAGGATACATAAAATCCCCTTCTTTAGAGTATAAAATTCTTTACCCTGGGAGGTTTAGTTCTCCTCCTCCGTTAATCCATTCAGGCAGATGAAGAGTTTTGTTTGAATGCTCTTTTTGTGATATTGCCTGATGCCGTTTCTGGTTCTGCTGGGTTTTGTTGCCCTGATGAGAATCCTTGGGTTGGATCCAGATTCATGTTGGATCAACTGCACTGGCGGAAGTGGACTGTTCCACTCTTCTTCTTTACCATGGCAGCCCCTCCAGTCCCCTGAAAATGCTACACAGAGAGTCAGGAGCCCCTGCTGAATGGGGTGAGCTGTGGTGTGGGGGAGGGGGGATCCCCAAAAATCAGGCAAAGGGATCTTCCACATGGGGAACTCTCCCTCTCGTGGAAAATCCCTTCCTCTTCTGGAAGGCAGATCCTGGATCCAGCCCCTTCTTTGTTTTATTGCAGATTGATAGATGGTTTTATTGTTTTATTTGTTTTTAATGGCATTGGAGGGTGCTCTGGGGTCTCTTGGGAGGCTCAAAGATTCAGGATATCAACGATACACAGCACAATCCCATATATGTGCAGTGGAGGCTGGTGACACCTATGTCAGAGGGGTTCCTTATCCAGTGCATCTTTTCGTTTGAGCTTTATAGGGTCTGTCCATGGTGCTCCGCGGTGGCGGGCCTATTGTGGGGATGGAGTCCAGCACCATGGATAGCTGCTGTAAAGCTCAAACAAAAAGATGCAATGGATAAGGAGCCCCACCGACACAAGAGTCCCCAGCCTCCCATGTAGTACTCAGAAGTCCCATTGAGTTCAATGGGGCTTATTCTCAGGTAAGTGGGTATAAGGTTGCAGCCTAAATAAGCAAATAAACAGAGTAACCCAGATTGCTGGTGACTAACATTAACATGGATTGTGAATGAAGTTTAAAGTGTTTTGCGCAACAACATACACACACACACACACACACACACACACACAAAAGGCTACTGTAGCAAACATCTTTAAAAGGCAGTCACCGTTTCCTTGCATCACTGGGATCTTGTTGTCATTTTCCAACACTTCACTCATTTTATGAGCTGATGTGACACACTCTGGGTGTCAGCAGCAGAAGAAAAAAATAGCAACCTGACAAGTAGAAGAGATGCATTAGAGGAGCTCTTTAGGGTTCCTAGGCTTCAAATGTTTCCTGATCAGAAAGTAAATACTCAGTCTCTGATTAATTTCTAGCCATTTCATCACACCCGCATCCTGCCCCCTTTCCACCAAGACACTTAGGGCAAAATATAGCGTCGTAGGGATGGACAAATCTGTCACTTTCAGGTTCTCTCAGGTTCTCCATTTTCCATTCTTAAGTTTGGTTTGCCCTGAACCTTGAGAATTTTAATAAAAAGTTTGCATTAAAATTGGTACTTTTCTGCACATTTCTTCTGATACGTACATTTTTGTATGCAATTTTGCCTGGCTGATATACACATATTTTGCAAGCAATATTCCTAATATAATGCATTTCTGAATGTTATTTTCACCAATAAACACATTTTTGGGGTGCATTTCACCTTAATATATACAAATTTTATGCATTTTTAATTGGAGAACTGCATTGCAAAATTCAGGGAAGTGCGAGTTTTGAATGGGTTTGCATATTGATTTGAAAATGTGAAATTATTAAATGTGAAAATGTGAAACCAAACTGATTTCTCCCCCAAGCCTATTAAGGGCTGTCTCATTTTATCCTCACCAAGCTCACCTTGCAAAAAAAAATTCACCACTGAGTGGGAGTTTGAACCCAGTGCCCTCTACTTAACATTCTACACTCTACCCCGGGGCTGGCCCACAACATTTTGCTGCCTGGAGCAGAGCAGTGAATGGCACCATCCTCACCCTGCAAGTTCAGGTGCCTAGTACTCAAGGCTAGTCAAGTTATTTTGGCACCTGAGGCAGAAAATCCCACAAGAACACCACCAACACCACCACCAGCAGCAGCTGTAAAAATACAACAACAATAATAAATTAAAAACTAAACATTTGCTGCCATTCAGGATACCAAACATCTGCTGCCTGATACCTCATTCTGCCTAATGGTAGGAACAGCCTTGAACGACCCTACAGCCTAAGGACATGCCCCAACAGCACTGTCCTGCTCACACCGTCATAAGGCATGAGTGAAACTGTTCCAAAGGAGTGTGGCGGAATATAGAATGATCCTGTTCCGCTCTGCCCAAACACGAGTGGATTGCAGAACCTGGAATAGATTCCATTCCAAGCATGCCCAAAGAAGTCCAGCTTGGCTAGAGATGCCACCGAATTCCTCCCCAGTCAGCACCTGGACCTTGCTGGGTCTCCACTCAGGTTTCAGTCTATTTCTGGCTAATTATCTTGTTATCAACTCCTACACAGCAGGCAGGGCCATAGCTAAGAACCTAAGAAGAGCCCTGCTAGATCAGATCAAGGGTCCACCTAGTCACAGTGGCCAGCCAGCTGCTCACGGAATCCCACAAGCATGACATGAGTGCAGCAGCACCCATGTTCCCCAGCAACTGGTGTACAGAGGCATGCTGCCTCTGATACTGGAGGAAGCATATAGCCAATCAGGACTAGTAGCCATTGATAGCCTTCTCCCCCAGGAATTTGTCTAATCCCCTTTAAAAACTGCCCAAATTGTTGGCCATCACCACATCCAGTGGAAGTTAATTTCATAGCTTAACTATGCACTGTGTGAAGAAGTAAACTCAGTGAAGAACCTCAGTGGTTGAGTTCATGTTGGGCATGCAGAAGGCCCCGAGTTCCATCCCTTGGTGTCTCCAGTTGGCAGATTCTTGACTGAGAATCTAGACAGCCGGTCAGAGTAGACTCTAGTGGACTAGAAGGGCAAATAGTCTGAGATACTTTAAGTCAGCTGCCTATGTCCATTCATGTACAAGGTCCTAGATTCAATTGCTGTGTTCTCCGGGTAGGCCTGAGAAAGACTCCTGTTTGAAACCCTAAAGAGATAGAGTAAAGCCTAGTTTGTCGCCCAACCTTTACTTATTCTGCCTCTTAGTCAGACAACCTACCTCTCCCGCCTCTGCTAGAGCCCTATCTGCTATGAGGTTTCTTCAGAGACTTGTCTCGCATTAGCTCCTTCTTGCCTCAGTTTCTTCTCTCCTCTGTCCTTCCTCTCAAGCTTCTTCCTCCTTCCCCTTAGGCTCCCGTCTCCTTTGAGGTCTCTTCCTGGTCATCTGCCTGCCCCACAAAACTACTCCGGTCCCTAAGGCTTGGAGGAGCAGCTTTAATCTCCGCCAAACTGACAATTTCCCTTTCTCTTGCAAAAGCTGGAGTCCACACATTCTGACAGCCGCTACTCCCTGAGCAGCAGGAATGCTCATGAACCGGTTCAGCTAATCGGTGTCAGAGAGGCTTCAGCCCCACAAGCACAATACAATATGGATGACAATGAAATAGGCCTTGTTTGTTTTTTTGCCTTGGCTTTTCTAATGCTGGCAGAATTACACGGACCCTCACCATTTCCAGCTCTTTGAAAAGAGAAAAATAACCACTTTGTTTCAGGCAAAAGGATTTGTTCCCAGTGTGTTTCTGCTCTTGGCAGTTTGAAGTAAAACACACATAAATACCCAAGAGACAAGTAGAGTTGTGAGTGTGTGTGTTTTCTCTCTCTTTGCAATCAGCAACAGAATATGACTGTTCAGCAGAACAGCTCAAGAAGTTGGAAAGCATTAAAACATTTTTCTAATGGCCCAGGCTTGTAAGCTGCTACGTCAACATGACATTACAACCTATCGTGTGGTCGGAGTGATAAATTGACCCAGGACATTGTGCTGACACAGCAGCATGGATAGATGTTGCTGCAACAGTCATCATTTACCTGCTGTGGTTGAGCAGCAGAATGGAGTGTGATGACCAGGGTGTGTAGTTGACAGAGATAAGCCAGGCACAAGGGTAAGGATGAAGAGATCTGGCTTGCACATGGTTCCAAAGGCTTTTCAACAGCCACAAAACGAAGACAACAAAGCAACAATAATGACAGGTGCTTCCAAAATTCTCTTCTGCATTTTGGAGTTCTGAACTGATACGGTCTTGTTTCAAAAGTGGAACTGATGCATTACGAATTGTCCATTGTTCCACTTTGTTTTTGTTCTCAGTTTTGGATGCAGCACTGAGCACATGCAGCTTGCCAGAACTTGCAGTTCACTTGTGTCCTTCCCCCACTACATTACCAATGAGCATGTGTGCATTGATAACACACTGCTTTGCTTTCCACCCCTTCAATCTGGGTATCACCATATACAAGACTGCACCAAGGCTCCTTTTCTGTGGTGGTTCGTCAATGCACATGTGCAGGTTGATAACAAAATGATGATGATGGAGGAGGAGGAGGAGGAGGAGGAGGAGGAGGAGGAGGAGGGATGCGATTATACATATATTGGTATCAAGATTTGTGTGTGGTCCTTTTACTGATGTGCAGCAGCACACATGTGCATCAGGAAATCACCATGCAGTTTTTATTTAATTTATACTGAGCTTTCTTTATAAAGTTTATACAGAGATTTCGATTCTTTCTCTATAAAAAGGTTCTTAATGCAGTCCTACGTACAATCAAATAAAGACTACTTTTCAGCAGTGATTTATCAATGCTCACCTGCACATTGGTAACCTAGAGTCAGGGGAGCAATTGTAAATGAACTGAAAGAACTGGCATCTGTGGCAAACTCAGCAAACTCCAGTACTGGCATTTCTTTGAGAAATTCCTATTGCTTAACTGGAATTTAAGAGGAGTGGTAGTTACTCAGGGCAGAGCAAATAAGAGGAACAAGAAAGGAATGGAATAGGGAAATGCTTTGGCACTGGCATTTGGGGATACACCATAGTTTAGTGGCAGAGCACATGCTTTGCATGCAGAAGGTCCGAGGTTCAATCCCTGGAATCTCCAGTTAAAAACAACAGAGAGCAGGTAATGGGAAAGACCTTTGCCTGAAACCCTGGAGAGAGTAGACAACCTTGGCAGGATGGACAAATAGCTTGTCCTGGTATAGGGCAGCTTCCTAAGCAGAAAAGTACATAATCTGGAAAGTTTGTTTACTACGCCGCATAGGTTCAATTGGAAAAAAAATAGCCGTGATTGAAATAACTGAAATTAAATAAAATGGACCGTTTGACGGCACGGAAAGAAAGCCAAGTCCCAAATTGTTGACAGAAACATAAAAGCAGATTCTCCCCGTGCCTTCCATAATGGTTTTTCTATTGAGCTTCCTTCTGACCTTTCCCAACACTGAAGGATATTGCCTTTCAGCAAACTTCATGTCTCTGCTCTTGGCTATTATTCCAGCTCCTGTTGTTAACAGTTGTTAGTCATAGTTGTTTTCAACATGCATTATGGCTGGCTGTGTCCAGAGGATAGGTGGGGAAACCTGAGAAAGACTTTATCAAATGCTCGCATTCCCCCCACCCCATCCCTTATCTCTCCCACCTATCAGCAGGGACAAATCGTTTGACATAAGCCACAGTGCCTGACAATGTAAGCTCCAATTCAGACATTCTCAACCTGAATGAGCGGGAGGAGCGCTTCTTCAGTCCTACCCTTCTCCTCATCCCACCCATCAACTCATGGAGGGCGAGGGTCTGAAGAAGAGATCCTCCTCTATCCATGGAGGGTCTCCGCATGAGCCAGGATGTGGATTTTTCAGAGCTCAGGCTTGCATGGAGACGAGCCTCCATGGATAGAGGAAGTTCTCCTCTTCAGACGGTCACCCTCTCTACAAGTTGAGGGTGACAGATGCATGCAAGGAGGGAGAGGGGTGTAGCTGGAGCACTCCTTCCTTCCCCTCACGCATTTGCCTGATTCGAGTGGAGAATGCCTGAATAGGGCTGTACGTGCAAAGGATCAAACTTAAAATTATCCTTTGATGGTGTTGGCACAACTGAATAAAGATTAGATTATTGCAGTATGCTGTGCAGGGGAGCTGCCTTTGAAAAGTGCGTGGGGGAAATCAGCCAGTGCAGAAATGCGGTGGCTGGCTGCAGTTTGCTTTTTGGAGCATATTACTCTGGTTTTGTACACTCGCTTGGCGCATTATGTGGCAGCTAGGCTGCTAACCAGTGCACAGTGTCAGGACTATATCACACACATCCTGGAAGACCTTCAGTGGTTGCCAATTGCTTTCCGGGCACAATTCAAGTGTCGGTTTATTTACTTTTTTTTATCATTATTATTTCAGGGGGCGTTAGATATACATACATGGATTTGTATATATCTGTAGCAATGAATACATACAAAATGCATACAGAGAGAGAGAGAGAGAGAGAGAGAGAGAGAGAGCTTTCTAGAAATTATGCATAAGATTCAACAAACATGGAACAAATATCCAAGTAAGTAATTATTAGGAGATGGCGTCTATTTGCCACCAATTCAAATATTGAAACTGTTGTAAGGTCCTCAACCCATTGCATTAAAGGAGGTAAGCAGTTACCCTTCCAATGTTGTAATATTCATCTTTTAGCTGTCAAAAGGGCACGGAGAATCCATTTATGCTGACCATTCATTAATTTCCATGAAGCAGGTACATAATTTAAAAGAACGTGTACGTCAGCGAATATTAAAGTCTGTTCCAGTACAAAATGTATCCGTATAATAACCTCCTCCCTAAGAGAAGCAAATACCGGATATTGCAAAAACATATGTTAAAAAGAATCCTTAGCTGCATTGCACCACCAGCAATTAGCTGAATTAGACCATCCTTTATTAAAGAGATGTTGTGGCATCCAACAGACATGAAACAAACGTTTTTTGCTTAATAAGATTCAGCCTAAGATCCATGGGTGTGACAGGTATAGATGCCAAAGTAGCGATGCACTGATTGGTTTTGACCTCTATAGCTCTAAGGCAGTGTTCTCCAACCTCGGGTCCCTAGATGTTTTTGGCCTACAACTCCCAGCATGCCCCAGCCAGTACGCTGGCTGGGGCATGCTGGGAGTTGTAGGCCAAAAACATCTAGGGACCCGAGGTTGGAGAACACTGCTCTAAGGGCACCATCCTATGCAAGTTTAGACAGGGGGAAAAAAGGCCTACAACTCCCAGCAGGAGAGGCCCTTTTTAGGGCACAATTACCTGCAGAGGCTCATGTGTTGGGCACACTTGAAAGGGCTTACTCTTGTGTTCTCCTGAAACTATGGAATCCACTCCCTCAAGAACTACAGTTGGCCCCTCCTCGCTTGGCTTTTAGGAAGGGCGTAGAGATGCATCTTTTCAATTTAGCCTTTTAAAACGTGTAGTTTTCACATTTTCACTGCTTTTAACGTTCTTGTTTTAAAGTGTTTATTGTTATCAAATTTGTACACTGCCTTGATGGCCTATTCTTGTTCTTAGGTTCTTGGGCATGTTTCTTTTCCTTTAGTCTCACCAGTTTGCCTTCTGGGAAATGTGTGTTTTTGCCCACCACAGCAGCCATTTTATGAATGGGCAAGCCCTCCCATGGCAGCCATTTTGTGAATGCACCCATGACACTCTCACAAAATTCAAAATGTGCCCACCAACCCAAAAGGGCCAGTTTAGACTGAGTTAGACCACTGACCCTTCTTCTGAACTAGCAAGCACCACAAATTCCATATGATGCTATGTTCCATATACAGGCCTGTGGCTTACGCTGGCTCAGCTTGTCTGAGTGTGGAAAGCTAAGCAGGGTCAGGCCTGGTTACTACTTGGATGGGAGACCCCTCCTCTAGCTTCCTGCATTGAGCAGGGGGTTGGACTCGATAGCCTTGTAGGCTCCTTCCAACTCTATGATCTATGAAATCTATATTGACTTCGCACACTATATTGAGCCAGACAGATTTCTTCTTGGACCCAACCATTCCAGAGGGAAACAGGTCCACGGTTCTGGATGAACAAAAGCTGACTGGCTGGGGTAGGATGTATGGGGGATCGGAAGCAACACTAGCTTTATCTCTGTCTTGATCAACAGATTAAAAGGCAGGGGAGCAACCGTGCAACTGAGACCAAGGCAAATCAAACACAGCACAGACAGAAGTTCTATTTCCAGCTACTTCTGCCACTTCCTTTCCCCACTGCATTGAATAGAGCAGTGTTCTCCAACCTTGGGTGCATGCTGGGAGTTGTAGGCCAAAAACATCTGGGGACCCAAGGTTGGAGAACACTGGAATAGAGGATGAGGTGCAGGTGAGAAGCAGGGATGGGCGGGAACCATTTCCAGAACACTGCGAGGGGGAGCTTCCAACAAGTCCGTTTGCAAGTTGGTTGGTTATATGCTCCTGGATAAGAATTGTGGTTGCCAAGATTTGGATCCAGGTTAAAGAATATTGCTGTTAACATGTTCACACCGTTTCCCTTTCTCTTTGTTTTTTGTGTATTCTTGCATCCAGGGCTCGCTCCAGGCGTTAACGGGGTCCCCCGGGCAAAGCACCTTCTAGTAGCCTCTGCTGCTCACCACTCCTTCGGACTTAACCGTGGCAGGTGGCAGCAGCTGTAGCAGCAGCACAATGTGCTCTATGGAGCCATTGTAATTACCCATAATGCTCCAATGCAGAATGGCTTGGCCACTGGGTGCAATGTAAAATGGCAGCTTTCCCGTGCCTGCCGCTGCCACTCAGTAAGCCAGGCCCCTAGAGGATGGGCAGGAGGGTTGCCCGGGGGCTGAAAAAAATATTTGAATTTCCTTTGAGGTTGTATCAAGTTAACCATCATCATGTATAAGCTTCTTGACCGTGGAACAGACTACCTCAGGTGGTGGTGGACACTCCTTTGCTGGAGTTGTTTAAGAGGAGGCTAGAAGGACATATACCAGAGTTGCTGTAGTTGCAACTTGCATTACAGATTCTGCATTACAGATCTAAGGTCTCTTCCAACTCACAAGATTCCATAGTTTTAAGCCAGCATAAGAAGAGCCCTGCTGGATCAGACCAAGGGTCCATCTAGTTCAGCATTCTGTTCACACAGTGGCCAACCAGTTGCCCACGGGATCCCACATTCCCACAAGCAGGACATGAGTGCGACAGCACCCTCCCACCCATGTTCCCCGGCAACTGGTGTACAGAGGCATGCTGCTTCTGATACTGGCAATCACCAGCTGGTGACTGATGGGCCAGACCTGCCCTCTGGAAGCAACCCTTTTTGTGGCCACTCTCTGGTGCCCTGCTGAATTTTTGTCAAGGTACGATGAAAAGGTGACCTGACAGTTTCATTCATAAAGAAAGGAAAGACATCTTTTCCATCTGTAAGAAGGAAATACTCCACACTTTGATGATTACTTCTCAATTTTGGATTTTGTATGTAACGTGTATATTGCCTGCAATATTTGCACGTAATGCTATGGCCAAGTTCCATCGCTGTCAAGGCCATTATGCTAACCGGGGGCCACTTTATAATCATCTTTAGCATTTATGTAGAGCTTTGTGGTTTTCAAACTGCAGCTTTACCTGCATCTTCTTGAAATCCTCACAACAACCCTGGAAGGTAGGTCAATATTATCATCCCCCATTTTGTGAATGGGAGGTTTGTGAGAGAGTATGGCTTGTCTAAGACCAACTAGTGAGTTCATGGCACTGGCAAAATTCGAACACTAGACTTCTGGGTTTGTGGCTCATTCACTTAGTCACTATGCTACACCAAAGCTAAGGATCCTGATAATTAATGAGAGGGTCAATTAGTGAACTTTGTGAGTCAGATGTGGAGGCTAGATTATCCTCCACAAAAGCAGGACCTTCTCTGTTGTAACCCCAGAACAGGAAGTTTGTATGGCTCCATCTTTACTTTCTTTCTGAAGGCAGGTCAAAAGGGAGCATGATCATTTCTACCCAGTGCTTGTCTCGCTCCTGCTGGTAACCTACTTTCACAGAATATCTGTGTTACCCGAATAAAAACCACTGCTCCTGAGAAGAGGGTTGCTACAGCTCTTCTTGCTTCATCCAGTTCTTTATGAGAGAGAGAGAGAGAGAGAGAGAGAGAGAGAGAGAGAGAGAGGAAATGGTACTTTTCTTAGGAATCTAGTTCACCGTTGCTCTTATGCTGGGCCCCTCATGTCTCCAAGCAGCCAGTATTGCAAGATGCAAAACCATCGTTTCTGGGAAAGAGGTTACTACAGCTCATCCTACTCCACCCAATTACTCATGCTAAAAAAACCCAAAAAAAACCCCACAGGACCAAATGCAGCACCTCCCCTACTTTGGCATCTCTCCTATGCTCCACACTCACACAGCCTGTAGGTAGTTCTGCACTGCCAGTTTCAAAACCACTGGTGCAGAGAGCCTGTGTTGCAGCTGCAGTGTGCATCAGCCTGAGCATACAAAACAAGAGGAGAGCCATTGGCACACACTCTGCAGTGAAGTCAATCATGATTAACTCGTTAAATAGGCTGACAGATCTTACCTAGGCTTGCCAGGTGGCAGGACTTGGAGAGCAGCCAGACACTTTTGCAGCTGCATAGATGGAGGTTTCTCCAGCCCAGCTCCTCCCGCAGACCCTTCACCCATTGACCACCAAGCCTGCCGTGGGACAGAACAAGACCCCTATTTGCTTCAGCCCATGCCACCGCAAGCCACCGGACCGAACATTGTCCATCGCTGGCCATGGAAGGCTACCCACCAGGGCCTCGATCGGCTTCCTGTTTTTGCCACCTGCCCAGGACTGTGAAAACAGAAAGGTTGTCAAGCACCAGGCAAGCAGGATATGATCCCTCGTAGGGGTGGGAGTTCCACGGGCGAGCTCACTGAGGTTCTCTGTTTTCCACCTGAATGCTCGCCTTGCCTGAATGCTCGCTTACCCCTCTACCGCCCATGGTCACTTTGCGTGCTTCGCGGGCGTGCCGGTCCCGCGGGGGCACCCCCGGCCGGCGTTCGCACGACACGGGAACCGCAGGGGGCTTCTGCTCCCCCCGCGGTTTCCGTGTCGTACAAACCAGCCCACTGACTCTCAGCCTAACCCACCTCACAGGGTTGTTGTGAGGATAAAAGGGAGAGGAGGAGGAGGACCATGGAAGCTGCCTTAGGCTCCTTGCAAGAGGAAATAAAGTGGGATATAAATGTAATAATAAAATTTTAAAGAATAAAACATTTATTGATTTAAAACATTTATTTACCGCCCATCAGCCAAAAGGCTCCCTGGGCGGTTTACAAAAACAGTACAACCCCACCCACCCCAACAAACATAAACAGATTAAAATACACCAAGATAAAAACAAGCAGCCAAATAAATTCAACCCTGAGATACAGTGGCGATAATAAAAAGAATAAAAGGAATAAAATCATCCATTAAAATATTGGGTAAATAAAAAGGTGTTCACCTGGCGCCTAAAAGAATAGAGGGTTGGTGCCAGGCGGATCTCCTTGGGGAGTTGCCTCCATAGATGGGGTGGCACAACTGAGAAGGCCCTTCCCCTAGTAGCCACCCTCCTAGCCTCTTTTGTGGCCTCTAACCTCTCCCAATGCTGCCCCTGATCCCCCATGCACGCACGCACGCACGCACACACACACACACACACCCATGGCATCTCCTGCTGCAGATTTCCCACCTTTGAAGAGTCCTCTGAAAGCATGGGTCCTGCCAGATCTGCAGTTTCAGAGAGTGTCCATGTCCAGGCATGGAAAGAAGTGTGTGTGTGTGTGTGTGTGCGTGTGTGTGGCGCACGCGCCAACAATGAATGGCCCCACCCTCTTCTTACTTTGACTCCACCCAGAGTGTGGCCCTTGGCTGTAAAATATTTGCCCTCTCCTGCATTGAACAGTTGGAGCCACATGCAGACCAGCCAAATAGGAACATAGGAAGCTGCCTTATGAGCCAGACAATGGGTCCATCTAGCCCAGTACTGTCGACACCGACTGGCAGCAGCAGCAGCTCTCCAAGGTTTCAGGCTAGCATTTCTCCAGCCCTACCTGGAGATGCCAGGAACAAACCTGGGACCTTCTGCATGCCAAGCAGATGCTCTACCGCTGAGCTCTGGCCCTTCCCAAACAATAGATATGCAGTAAAAAAAAAAAAGTATGTATAGGTTTTTTAAAAGATGTGCTTGTGGTATCATACTGTATGAGACATGCTTTTTGAGGCGGGGTGGGGCTCTACTAAAGTTACACAAATTATGAGCAGGGGCGCAAGGGGTTAAAAAAGCTTTTGAAAGTGTGCCGGACTCTGTAGACAGCCGCAATCCTGGTTAGACACCACAATCCTAGCTAGGATATGGATTACTTGTAGGTAAACCCCCATATTTAATTGCATTTTTTAATTTTTAGCTTTTGTAATCTGCTCAGGGAATGTTCATTATTGGGCAGATCCTCTCTCTCTCTCTCTCTCTCTCACACACACACACACACACACACACTTTCTATCCATCCATCTGTCTATCGCCCTGGCAAGCTCACAATGCAGCAGAAAGCTACCAGAGAGGGAGCGAGACATGAGCACAGAGAATACCCTCTCTGTTATCCCCACCACATCCACATCAGATGATTATCCACTGATTATCGGTTGATTATCTTAATGAGAGGGCAGGCTCATATGGTACCCTCCTCTAGAAAACGGGGATGGTTAAGAGACCCTGGAGGAGCATGGTGGAAGATGCCATACTTGTGCTTTGTTTTTGTTTTTTCATGCCTGCAGATCTGTTAAGGGGCATGCACACTCAGAAACTTTAGTTTTGCCTACAGCCAGATCCTGCAACAAGTGTAGTGCAATTATATTCACATTTATTCAGAGGTGTGTCTATCTGTGTTTAATTGGGCTTGCTCCCAAGTAAGAGATGTGAAGTTTGGGGGGGGAAACTGGGCGGGGGGGGAAGGAAAAATTGGACAAAAACTATTTCCCTTGTCCATCCGTCCCCAGGCTTGCTTGGAAAAAATAAGGAGGGGTGTTGATTTTTTTTAGTTGTCCACATTTGGTTTAAACTAGTGTTCACATCTCTACTCCAAGGTAAATATGCTCAGTACTGCAATGTTATTTTAACCATACTCATTAAGGAAAAAGTCAAACGAATAAATGTATTCAATTAATTGGTTAACCAACTGGCAAACACTTTATTTCAACGGTTAGAGAAAGCAATGTTTCCTTGTCTCCTGGTCATGATAATCATTGCATAATACCTGAATTGGGCCAGACTCAACTTGCAAGTGGGAAGAAAAACAAGCCACCAATGTGGAAAACCTTGAGAGGACAAAGAGCAGACACCATAGAAACAGAGGAAATGGTAATAAAAAATTTTAAAAGCCAGTGAGATGAAAAGGATCAATACACAAGGACTGATATGATGGAAACTCAACAAGATAGAAGTGGAAGTTTTGTAAGTGCCAACTGTTCTCGCAACAGACAAAAGGCTGTGCGCTCAGATCCACAGCAACCCACACACCTTGCTCTTTCTGCTTGGATTTGTCTGTGATGTTTTCCTCCTTTTTGTACTCTTACCAGGGAGGCTGATCTTCTGGCAAGAAGTTGGCAGGTGGTCTCTCTCTCTCTCTCTCTCTCTCTCTCTCTCTCCACCACCACCACCTCTCCCAGCCCCCTTCCTTCCCTCACTCACTCCTTTCCCTACCCTTTAAAAAAAAAAATCCAGACAAAATAGTAGAAATAAGATGGTGCGAAAGCTGTAGCTTGTGCAAAATGCAGCAGCCAGATTGATAGCAGGGACCAGAAGGTCTGAGTATAAAACACTGATTCTGGCCTGCTTGAACTGCCTGCCTGTACATTTCTGAGCCCAATTCAAGGTGATAGTTTTGACCTATAAAGCCTACACAGCTCGGGACCACAATACCTGATGGAGAGCCTCTTCCAGTGTGAACCTACCCATATGCTACAATCAATATCTGAGGCCCTCCTCCAAGTGCCTCCTCCAAGGGAGGTCTGGAGGATGGCAACAAGGGAGAGGGCCTTCCCAGTGGTGGCCTCGTTGATTGTGGAATCCTCTCCTTAGTGAGGTCTGTCCAGCACCAACATTCTCATATTTTGGGTGGCAGGTTAAGACTTTCCTCTGTTCCCAGGCATTTGACAACATATGATGGGGCTTTTTAGGTTTTTATCATGTCCGGATAGTTCTATTGTTAATTATTTTCAACTTGTTTTCGAAGTGTTTTCAATTTTTGTATGTTAAAGTTTTTATATTTCGTTTTATAATGTTGTGAACTGCCCAGAGGGCTTTGGCTATTATGGGCAGTATAAAAATGTAATGAATGAATGAACAACAAAATAGGTGGGTGGGTGGGTGGGTGGGTGGAAGTCAGGTCCACTTAGAGCAGGGTGCAATACTTGTGTTCCCAGGCCACTAGCTGAAGACCAATGCCTGAAGAACACAGGAAAATAAGAAGAGCCCTGCTGGATCAGATCAAAGGGATCTTAGTTCTAGCCCAGTATCCTGCTTCCAACATAGGCAAACCAGATGCATCTGGCCAATAGTCATCTCTTGCTCCTCAGCAATGAGCATCCACTGGCATTCTGCATCTGAATCCCAGAAATTCCAGTGATAAGATCTACTCTCCATGAATCTCCTTTTAAAACCACCTAAGGCAAGGACCATCACCACACCCTGTGGCAGCAAATTCCAAAAACCAATTGGACCAGTGGTTTTTGAACTTCCTACTTTCCAGGAACCCTTTCTATATTATGCTTCTTAACAAGGTACCCCTGCATATTATGGGAGATTTTGGAGACTGTCCTAGGGTGCATGTTCATTTCATGTGCTGACTGGTCCTGTTGGCCTCACCATGGCAATAAGTGTGCCCCAGAAACACACCCAGAACTCCATGAAGCTGCACATTCATGGAGAACACTAGAAGCAGCTGACAAGCTATCTTTCCAAGAAACTTGTATGCCATTATTGATCTTCCCAGATAGATATTGATCTATCTATTCTTCTAGATAGATAGTTATGGGAGTGTATGGAAAGGGAACTTTTTGCTAGCATTTTGTATCTATGGGGCAAACTAGATGTTAAGCAGACATTCCATGATTAGAATGCCCCACATTTTATTTTCTTAAAAAGTAGTTGGGGGGGGGCAGAATTTAGGGTTGTGGCATGATAGAACCTTGCCCAGCACACCACAGCCCTGATCCAAATCACCCCATGCTTCAAAGCTGCTATTAACCATGTAGGAGAAAACTTTGGGGTGCAAATGGTGCCCATAAGTTCTGCCCTGCCCTTCCCTACAGCTAACACCCGCTTTGGGATAGGGGTAGCTTAAGTTGGGGAAGTAGCACGGGGCAATAGATCATTGCTCAAGCTTTACAATGGTTACCCATGCACACAATTTTTTAAAAAATCGCTTGTTTTTCTATTTGTTCCACACACGAGTGGTTTATCCATGTGAGCAGCTTAATATGCAAATCAGGAACTTACCGAATCCCCTGGCAGAAATTTTATTTAAATTTACTGAGTTCATCCTTTGTTAGGTCCTAGCTTGAAAATTACACTACTCTCATGCATAGGTCATTCAGTTGATTGCAGCGGGAGGGCACAAACACGTATCCATCACTAACATGTGAATCAGTTGTTTGTAACATCTATATAATTATTTTTTTTAAGTATGAAAAAAAGCATCTATCTTGAAAGTTCTATATTTGACGGTGGAGAAGAAAGTCCTGTAACTACATTGAAACATTCCAGCCAAAGGTTCATTAAATTGTCATGAAGTACACCATCATACATGCGATCACTCGGACCGAGTAAAGTCTTTCCGTATAAAAGAGGCATCAAAGAAATGTTAGACTCAGCGATGATCCGTAATGACTGTGAGGCCATTCAGATCCCACAACTTCTACGTGAGTGACACAGTACAATAGAAATGTCTGTAAGGATTCTTGACTGTTTTCGCTAGCACGTTCCCTTTCACCTGCACTCGGGCTTTCTTCAAAGTCCATGGAACCTTGTGAAAGGGACCTCCATTTACGTTCATGGCAACTTCCCAGTTTTCAATGTTTATATTGTTTTTTAGACTGCCTTAAGATCTTTAAACTTCTAACTCTTATACTGCCATCCATAATATGCAACATACTGGTGCTAACTATTACTTTTGTCATTCACTGTAAAAAAATATTTTTTAAAGGGTGGACATTATGTTTTCCACCTCAGGTTTATGTTTATCATGTATTTTTAACACAAACCACACAAATAAAAAGTGCATGTTTCATATGATCCCCATCTGATTTATTTTTTTTACAGATAAAAGTGAATTCAAATATTTTTGAACAGTTTTCCCCAATATCAAATGTATAATTTGACTTGTTCTTTCTTTTTCCTTTTTAGCTTTAGAAAGAAACATTCTCTTTTTGCGACTTTCAGCTTTTAGTAACTATAGGAACTCTAATAGAGTTCATTATTTATATAGGGTAAGCCATGTACCCTAGGGTAATACCACCTTCCCCAACATCTGGTGCCCTCCAGATGTTTTGGACTGCAATTCTCAGCATTCCTGACCACTGGCCATGCTGGCTGGGGCTGATGGGAGTTGAAGGCCGAAACATCTGGAAGGCACCAGGTTGGAGAAAGCTGACCTATAGGATCAGGTAACCAACCAGCCAATACTGCACTGTACAATCAAAATCAATACAAGTATCCATTATTAAGGACTGGCAATCTAGTGAACAAGCACCATCCATAACTCACTAGCTACCACCTGACCCAACATGATCCTCCCTTAGCTTCACTCTTGATTGGCCAGATTCTGCTTTGGAGCCACCTCTGATTGGCTAAATATTCCCAGGCTTTGTTCCTGGCTTCTCCCACAATGTCCCAGCAAACCTTGCTATAAATTTATTGCCCTAATCATTTTGGCCAATTATTCTTTTTTTTTTTCCCTCTTCATATAGGAAGATTGAAGCAGATTTGCGTTGTTATTATTTTATTCATACATTGGGAATGATCCAATAGGTATCCATGCGCTAGCGCTATTGACATTGCACAAGTGTAAACCAATGCTTTCGCAATGTTGGTAGGTTTCCCGGGAGATCGGCTGCACTAACAAATGCTATTGATATTGTGCAAGTGTTGGTTTATGCTACTGCAACATCAGTAGTGCCAGCATCCTTCCCACACATTCCCAGAGGCATGCCCCTAAAAACCCAAAAAATATAAAAAGGAGGTGGGCTCCAAGACAAATTCATGAGGAGAAGGCTATTGGTGGCTACTAGTCCTGATTGGCTATATGCTTCCTCCAGTATCAGAGGCAGTGCACCTAAGTACTCTAGTTGTTGTGGAACATGGACAGGAAGGTGCTGTTGCATTCACCTCTTTTTTCTGACAGGCTCCTCACCTTTAACAAGCTAGGGATGGACGCCAAGTCCACCACCTGGTGAGCATCCCCCGCTGCGCGAGCTGAGCCAAGCCAAGGAGGTGAGCACCAGCTGAGGCACTCGCTGGACTTCCGGGTCCATGGCACTATTTTTTTAAATGTAAAAAAACAGCATAAACTACATTGAAATAGCCGCAATTTGCGTAACCAGCACTACGTTTTTTTTTACGTTAAAAACAGTGTAAAATACGTTGGAACAAGCCGCGATTTGCATGGCGCATGCAAACTATGTAAATCGCGGTTGTTCTAAAGCAGGGCTCTCCAAACTTGGGTCCCCAGATGCATGAACATTTGTAAGCATTTTTGTACACCATTTCCTCGAATATACACATTTTTTGCAA
The DNA here is from genome assembly GCA_021292165.1 of Shinisaurus crocodilurus. Taxonomy (NCBI): domain Eukaryota; kingdom Metazoa; phylum Chordata; class Lepidosauria; order Squamata; family Shinisauridae; genus Shinisaurus; species Shinisaurus crocodilurus. The sequence goes on along the minus strand of CM037879.1, from coordinate 279,506,663 downwards.
ACACGTCCCCCTCTGACTTTTTGCATGTAGTTTTCCCTAATGTACACATTTCCCTATCCATTTTTTTGAATGAAGAACTGGATTGCAAAATTCAGAGAAGTGAGAAAGGTGAAGGATCCCAGTTTGTATATTTGTTCAGTAATTGTGGATCAGGTCGGTTCATATTAAAATACAATCCGAAGAAATTTCACCCCCATCTCCACTCCGAACTGATTTTTTTTTCTTTTTTGCCAGGATAGACAGAGCCCTACAGTATGTAACAGAAGGGCCTGTCCTGGGTTGTCGTGCTACTGATCACCCCACACCCTAAAATAATAACCCTCCAGGCAAAAGCAAAACAAAACATTAAAGCATTAGAACATTTTTTCCCCCTTTCCCACTTTTCAACTCTGAATCTTTTAAATAGGTATAAAGACTGCTTGGAGACATCACAAGTTATTTACACACCAGGGCATTGTATGGGATTTTGCAAGGTGTAAATTTAAAAGTTTTAATGAATGTTAAAGTGTCTGGCGTTTCCACTGGAGCTCTCGCCGCTCAGCCATATGCTTTACCTTTTACACCTGTGCATTCTTTTCCCCAGCCAATTCTCTCTTTAAAATGTTTTACCTTCCTAAAGTGGTACAAGTATTAATATTTGGGAAACAAAACTGCTGTAGCCTAGACAGTAATTCTCCACAGTTTATTTACTGTATGTATTCCCCAGGCTCTATGAACAAGTGTGAATGAATGCGGTGGAGTTACACTGAATTTCTGTATAAGTAGGCATTTCTATTTCCTTTGGTACACATTAAAATTTATGTTTGAATCAGGGAGATGCTAAGAGAAGAGAAGGTAGATACAACACTGCCTGATTGGCTAACCCAGGCTAGCCAATCAAGGCTTCCCTGTGTGCTCCTGTGGTCTTCTCTCTGATTTTCTGCCTCTGACTGCCCTTTAGTTTCAGAGTTAACCATAGTTCGTTTTATATCTACCCAAACCACAGTTTGCAAACCTACTCCTAACCATGATTGCCAGCTTCTGGTTATGTGCTAACTATGATTAGCAAGAAGACCAGCACATGTGATAGGATCTGTATGGTTAGCTCTAATACTGGAAATGAGAGAATGCTCATAGGAAAGGGGAAGAGGGAGACGTATGCATACCCAGGGGTGCTCCTGGTCACCTTACCATGGTTAGCTGATTGGTTAGTGTTACATCTGTACAAAGCCAAACTGTACAAAGCTTAAACTTCAGCATACTTGCCCCCCCCCAAATTAAACATGGAAGTATGCTTCACTCTTCCACTCAAAAACTCAGTTTGTAAGAGTTAGCATCACCTACCTCGATAGCATTTCAGGTTGCTGATCTGGGTGTGCCTCTTTTGGATTGAGGCAAGCATGGAACACTGACCTCAGTGGGGCTCAGATGTTGACTGTGGTGTATGGGTAAGTTCATACTGGGAGAGGTGCTGTGTTAGGTATTATGGTCCTAAGGTGTGTAAGGCTTTATAGGTGAAACGGAGCACCTCTTATTGAATGTTCATATATTTCACATGGTGCACTAGCAGTTTTGTCATGGTGCATACATGCATGTGCCCTGGCACATGGCTTGAAACTTAGAAAGTTCCCTTATGCCAAGTCAGTTCGTGCATCTAGCTCAGCATTGTCTGAACTGGCAGTGGCTCTTCAGGGTTTCAGCAAAGAGCCTTTCCCAGCTCTTTCCCGGGAGTCTTCCACTGGAGATACCAGCGATTGAACCTGGGGCCTTCTACAGGCAAGGCATGTGATCTACCATCTGACAGATTTTTCCAACTCGGCCCTCCAGATTCCATTCTGTTTCCCCCATGCTGGCGCCGACTCAGTCTGACATGAGTTGAGCCAGCATGTGGATTTCCACTTTTAAAATGTGCCACAATCTGTGCAAGTTTACTTCTAAAAAAACAACAACCCACAACTCAGGAAATTTGCGCAAATTGCAGAGCCTGAAATTTGCGCAAAGAAGTTGTCATTGTCAATTTCATCTAGTTCGGCATCAGCACTACGGTTTCCCACTAGAGTTATGTGATTTGTGCACATCAAATAGACAAAATTTTAAATTATTATTATTTTCAATAAATGTTTGCTTTGGCTGGCTTTCCTCTAACCATGATCTTTGTACCGGCCTCATGGTCCCATTGAGTGTGTATGTGTGGTCTTTTTTGTTTGTTTTATTCTTTTGTCAAACACTTCGGGATATGTTTCAAATGAGAAGTGGTATATAAATATTGGTAATAAATAAATAATTTTTGATAACTGGGTGGTCCTAATAAATACTTTAATAAAAGATCATACTTCACTATCTCTGTTATTTTTTTTTAAGTCACAGGAAACCAGACACTGCCTTACACCAGGTCAGGACTGCATGCATGCCCATCTAGCCCAATATTGTCTACTCTGGCAGTGGCTCTCCAGGGTTTCAGGATGAGGCCTTTCCCATCATCTACTACCTGAACCTTTTTAAAAACTAGAGATGGCAGGGATTGTACCTGGGACCATTTCCATGCAAAGCAGGTGCTTTTTCACCAAGCTCTGCCCCCCCCCCGCCCCCAATGTTGATCTTGTCAAGGACTGTAGCCATTTGGCAATCAAAAATACCAAGTGGAAGACTTCCATTCCCCATCACTAAGTAAAGCTCAGACCTCAACTAAGGGTGCTTCCACACTTGTTTCCTCAGCTGTTGACATAATAATTCACTCACTCATTCATTCCTGAAAATGTAGACAACGTTCATCTTGAACTCTTGCATTCCCATATTGTCCCCCCCCCCAAGTATTAATTAATCTTGGTATATATATATTTTTAAAAATCCTTCTACCACAATTCCTTCTACCACAATTCACCGTCTTTTGCATTGAGAACCCACTGCAGTACTTTTGGTCTCATCTGAGGGGGCGAAGGGGAGTCAGTAACATTACTGGTGACTGTGTGTCCGTCTGCCTTTCCAGCCCTCTCCAGCCCCGCTGGCAAATACTCCTTCTCTGCTGCCACTAAAAAAAAGTATCCCTGCCCCCTTTTTAAAAAAAAGAAGTGGTGAAACTGATGTGCACACAAACCTCACGCCACCCACCCAAAAAAACCCTCAGGAGAATCCTGCAGACACTGACAAATTTTGTCAGTATCATCAGGCTGTTCCTTACTGGCTGCTGAGGTGGGGGGAAAGTTTGTCAGTTTCACTGTTGCATTAAGGTACTGTATCTGATAAGCGGTATATACATTTTTGTCCTTCTGCCAGCAGGCAAAGTGGTTCTTTTTCAGACAAGACTTTGACATATTGCTGAAGGGGGGGGGATTAACTGGTTGGGTGCTGTTTATTTCTTTTCTTGATGTATTTTTAATGGTGTTCAAAACTGATTAATGTTTTATGTTACATTTTAATTAAGTTGTTTTAATCTCTATTTTATTTTCATTAGCTGCCTTGGGCACCATTTTGGGAGGGAAGGCAGGATATAAATTTAATACATAAATACATTTATTAAGGGTGCAATTCAGTGAGGCTCCCCATAGCCCTTCAGACCTGGAGGATTACAGGCATCCTATGCAGGGCAGGAGGAACACAGGAGGTGAAGGTCACCTCTGCGCTCCTCCCACTCTGCAAAGCAGCTAGACAGCTGAATTTGGCCGTCTAACTGCTGTGCTTCAGAGGAGGAAGGAAGGAGGCTGAGGCACCACCAGGATATACGTCATATCTTGGCAGTGCTGGTCTCCTCTCCTCCCCTCCCTGCTGCCCAGAACACCCCCTTCTCTGAGATCACTGATCACTGTTGTGACCTCTGAGAAGTAGCTAGTGTGGTGTTTTTTTCTGCATTGGCTGTGACATGGGGAGGGCACTCTGAGCGTGGATTCCCAGCCCCGAGGTTGGAGCTCTTTTGCGACCTCGGAGCTGGGAATCCAAATGATCCTATGGACCTCTAGATGCTGTCTAGAGGCCATAGGATCACTCTGCCCAACATTATTATTATGATGATGATGATGATGATGATGATGATGATGATGGTGAAAAAGAAGAAAAAGAAAGAGGAGGAAGAGGAAGAAGATAGGTGCCAGGATGGGGACCAGTTTATGCACATGTGTGTGGATATTAGATCATGTGCAATCACCCACTGAACAGGACTAACAATAATAGGGCATTAGTAAAAGAAAATGTTTTTTTATTGTCATCTGGAAGCACTCTAGCTGGGGCGTTCAGACTCTTGACAAAATATTCATCTTTTTACCTGTACAATTCCTTGCAGATCTCTGTAATTTACAGTGTTTATTTTCCAAGTTCTTTACTTCTGTTTAAACAGCTGTTCCTCGGCATACGTCGACTTAAAACCATTAAGGAAAAAAAAAAACCCTGAAGCTACCCATTGTGAACGTTAAATAAAACTGCTGTGGGTTTCCTAGGAATAATCGCAAACAGCAGGAAACGAGTTATTTTTATTTTTCCACATCATAAGGCGAATAGCGCAAAAAGACGCGTGCCCAATGCACTGCTGCACACTTAAACCATCACAATTTACATTGCTTAAGAGATGTGAGGGGACACAAACAGAAGGAAAACAAGCAAGACTAGAGAGGTAGGCTTGCCCCACGAAGGCTCTGCAGTCTGGACTAAGACAAACAAAAGGATAAGCTGTGCCTGAATGGTATTAAGAGCTCCCAGAATATCAAACACAATGCCAAACCTGTGTATCCACAATAAATGGCATTCATAAAAACAACAGTACAATACAGGGAAAATGTGCAAAAGTGGGGAACACTCCCATAAAGCATGTTTGTGGGTTGTCCCAGCAGTTTTCCAGATATTGAACAGTTGGACAATTACAATTATCCGAATGCAGTGGCTTTCAAATTGTGTTCCAGGGAATCCTGGGGCTCCTCGGGAGCTTACCAGGGGTTCCTCAAGGAGAAGATGAGCAATGGAGGACAAGTTTTCTTAAAGACAGTTTGCTCACAACTACTGCTCTTCCCTGCAATGTGGAGTTGCAGAGCCGGGGTGGTGTCGAGTGTGTTGGAGGCATGCACCCATGAAGCAAAACCAGTGCCTTGTGTGAACTTTGTGTGTCCCACAATCCTCTGTAATACACAGAGATTATGTTGCAGGTGGGAAGGGGTTCCTCAGCAGACACACTGGCATGGAAAGGGTTCTTTAAAAGTAGAGTTTGAAAAACAGTGCTCCGGTTGGTACGTTACCAAAGTATTATCATACAGAAGTAGCGGGCTAGCCAAGAATGGGAATATAGAGGGCCAGAGTAGGAGGAGGAGGAGGAGGAGGAGGAGGAGGAGGAATCCATGCATGGGTAGGTACCTAAATTCACTCCAGAAGTCTTCTGAGTCAACTTAGTTGCTCTCCCACTTCCCAAATGACTAGATCATGGGTAGGCAACATGGTGGCCATAGGCACCAGTATGCCCCCAGACCCCTTTCTTGTCATTCACCAAGGTGCCTTACCCCTCCCACTTTTTTAAATTAACACATTTTCTTACCGGCAGCTGGGATTGCTGTGAAATAGGTTTCTGTTGGTGCTGAAAACTGTGGGTTCAAGGGAGTTGGTTAGTGTGTTGGGGCTCAGCCCCCTCCTCTCCCTTGTACTCAGTCTTTTGGGCAGGTTATGTATCATATGTCATGTCTCCCATGGTAGCCATTTTGGGGTAGTGTCGAGGACAGTTTCTCAACTTGCCAAATATGTCCATGGCCTGAAAAGGACTAGATTAACTAGATGGACCTTGGTCCGATCCAGCATGGCTCTTCTTGTGTTCTCTTCTTATGACTACTTAAGGCACTAGCTATGTCTCTTCTAATTCCCTTTTTCACCTTTCCTTTTATTTTCCCTTTACTCCTCCCTTGGTGATCAGTCTAGGCCTTTAAAATTCACAAAGAGATTGATGGCATAAATACTACATATGCAATAAGAAAGAAACTATGGCCAACACCAGTTGTATCTTTATGGCTGCAGACAATAGGGTGAAGGAAGCCGATAGGACTCTTCTAAAGTAAGTGGTTTTGAGAAGTCTGTCCAGTATGTTTTTTTTGCACATATTTCCCTCCTGACACAGTGGGGTAGATCTTCACTGACGTTCTGCTAATGAACTTGCACCTAACACCAGCAATCGACTCAAAGGTGCTAATTGAGCAAAAGAAAGTGTTGGGAAATGGGTGAAAATTTGTCACAAAAAAATTATCAAGATTTCAAAATTTCCCAAGAAATTGCACACAGACATATCAAGTAACAAAGACCCAAGAGCTTTGGCTTTGATTCTTAAGAAACTCTTCAAAAGAAGGGCAACATGAAACCATATAGATTCTTGGCCATTTTAATCATGGTAGAAATAAAGAAATGCTTTTTTTTTTTTTTTTTTAGAAAATTCCACATGGAAGTCACAAGTCACTTGAAAATTCTCCTCTGCAACCTACAGTGAAATGAATAAGGCCCAGTTCATATGGTACCCAAATGGCACTAGAGCCACTAGTAGCCAGGGATGGCTCCAGATTTGAGGGTTTCCTTAGCAAAATGGCTTCCTTTTGCATCAGTAAGACCAAGTGGGCTTACCTGTTGGCAGCACTATCAGGCAGCAGATGTGCTGTGAGATCTGTGCCAGGTGGCTTGGAACCAACATTTTAATTTCCCATAATGCTCCAGGCCAATGCTACATTTAGGGCATTATGGCAAATTAAAAGTGCAGCTCCAAACCACCAGGCAGAGGAGGCCCAGGGCAGGTGTCAGTGCAGTGATAGGCCCGCACCGTAACGTGGCAGGCTTCTCATGCAGTTGATCTATTGTTCTAAAATGGAGTGTTGAACCTCTTTCAGCCCAAGGGCTGAATTCCACATCAGAGAAGCTCTCTGGAGCTGCATTCCAGTGGTGGGTGGGGCTGAAGGCAAAAGGGATGGGGTCAAAAGTCCCCCGAATACCAGCATATTGTAGCTTAAAGTTCTTACTGCCAGTAACTAAGCCTAAGGAGAAGCACTTCAAAATTTTGGAATGGGGGAAAAAAACTGCACAAAAGCTGGGGAACCACCCAAAGATTGGTGGTTGGGGTGGGGGAATGGAATGGAATGGGACCAGTAGGAGGGTGCATGGCTGTCTGGGGATCCCCAGAGGGCCAGATTTGGCCACCAGGCACCCCTGTTCTAAAGGAAGCAATGACTTCAGTTTCATGGGCAAGGACCAAGGGCACTCCAAGGCTGAAGTTTCCAATGGCAGTGACTCTGAGGAGTCAGAAACAGTTCCCAGAACTTCATAAGTGAGGCCCTCTACCTTGGATCCCACACACTGCCCAACTGAGTCCCAGGAGGCATCGCTGCCCTCTGATTTGGAGGAGTGGACCTTGGACTCCTCCAGTGAGCAGGGAGAACCTGTGGAACATTCCCAGATCCTCATACCCGAGAAGAAGCCAGCAACTGCAGGAAAGAATGCTGGCCTTGAAAAACAACAATGACAACCACCACCACCACCACCACCACCACCAGATGCAGCACTTGAGGAGGTGGAGCTTTCAGAAGGACCTTCCTGGCCTGGCTATAAACCCTGTCAGTTGCTCTTAAGCCAATGCTGGCTGGGTAACTTAACTCACCTAGTTGCAGGATTGCTCTCCATGGTCCTGTACCCACAGTCCCTTTCTGTCCAGGGTACTGAACCTGCTCTACTTAGAACAGGGCTCTCCAACCTTGGGTTCCCAGATGTTGCTGGCCTACAGCTCCCAGCATACCTAGCCAGCATGGCTAATGGCAAGGGATTCTGGGAGCTGTAGTTCAGCAACATCTGGGGACCCAAGGTTGGAGAGCCCTGAATTAGAAGAACTTCAGTCACTGCCTGAGCCTTGGTAGAGTCTCTTCTCTAGAGCCGTTGCCTAGTAGGAACATCAAGATCCACAATAGAACAGGACATTGGGCAGGTCAACTGGCATTATCACTTCCCAAACCACTACTTCACTTCTCTCACCATACTGTAATAGGGAATGCCTTAAGCAGAGGACTGTCCTGTAGCACTCATGGCCACCTTATTTCTGAATTTGTAGTAAGTCTCTGGTCAAAAAAATTTTTTAAATGCACCGAGTTTCATCCAGCCCACTTGGATGTAGAGGAGTCACGGGAGGACATGAGAGAGCCATGTTCCTCCCTCCCCACTAAGAATGTAGGAATGGGGTGCACATGTAGCTCTGCACCAGGCCATTTGTGGGAACGAAGGCCTATGAACACCCCTACATCTCCACCTAGTCTGACCCCTCTGCATGGTCAAGGGAATGTGATCACATTCCTTGACTGGGCAGAGGTAGGGCCAGCCCAACCATTAGGCAGAGTGAGGCAATTGCCTCAGTCAGCAGATGCTGGGAGGCAGCGACAGCAAGTTTTTGGAGGAGAGAGCCCTGTAGATCCTAAGCTAGCCTGCTGCCTTCAGGCGCAGTGGAGGCGGATGTCTCAGCCCCAGTATTGAAGTAAGATTCAACTGCCGTGCTTTTGTGCATGGATGGTGGGATGGGGCACCGTCTTGTTCTTCACCTCGGGCAGCAAAATGTCTTGGGCCAGTCCTGCATGGAGCCGGGAAGGAGGTATGGGAATGGGAGGCACACAGGGGCCTCCCAGTTTCTCTAATGGTCTGGTGTAGTGCCTGTCAGCATGCGGGGGGCTGGGGGAGAAAACAGGTCTTTATTATGCCCTGTGGTTATCCTTTCAAATATGAAAAAGGTCCCTAACTCCTAATCTACTTTTCCTTTCCGGGCCAAGATCAAATATCCCCCTCCCAAAAAAGTAGGCCTATTCGCAGTGAGCACTGGTGGGTATTTTATCAATTGGGGAGGGGGTAGAAAGGTTTCAATGGCGCTTACCATTGGCGATAAGCAGTGGTGGTTTCTCTCGCTGATCTTTCTCTCATGTCCAAAGGTGGGTTTTTAAAAAAAAATATTAGAACAAAAGAAAGGAGGGAAATGTGGGGGGGGGGAAGCCACTGCTCACCCACAATAGTAAGCTCCTGAAAATCTTTACACCCCCCCCAAATTCCACCCACTCCCCCCACTTTTCAAAACCCAAAATTCACATGCCTCAAAATCGGGCCAAAAAATTGAAAACTTGAACACGGCCCTACTTAACTCTGCCGACTTAAAAAAAAAAGGGAAAAAAAGAGTGCCATTTTGCTGCATAGCGGCAGAAAAGGGAAAAGGAAGCAACTTCTAGCCCTAGGAAACCACACGACCACCTCTGTCCCACACTCTTATCAAGCATTTCTTTCCTCATTTCTCAAAACTCAAGAGACGGAAGGAGGGGAGAATACTATGGCTTAGGCATTCATTACACTGTATCCCATGACTGCAGGAGCAAGTGATAGCTATGGGGAAAGTTGTCCAAACATCTGGCTCTTCGCACACAAATTCTCTCCACCTTTTAGGCAGGAATTCTATACTGCATGAAGCAGCTCTGAGATAAAGTGAATCTTTCAAAAAGGGGGGAAGCAAATAATCCACAACTGGCAGTCTTCCATATGCACAACTTACTTCTTTCTTCTTCTTCTTTTTCATGGTGAGTGTTTTATTATGCATGTGTATTTTATCTCCCACCCACCCACCCAAAACTATAATCTACAATGGCACATTATTGTTTAAAGGCACTTTCCACCTGCCTGGGATGGTCGCATGCTGGAAATACAGACAGAGGGATAATGCACAAAACATACCCAAATGCATTGCACTTTATAGATCCATATCAGTGCATGCAAATGATTCTGACTAAGCATTCACAGGAGACAGGATGCATGCTGTGAAGGTATATTATGAATAATGCATAAAAGATGGCTAAATCTTAATGAGTCCATTGACATTCTATGGGGTCCAATAGAGCCTCAGATCCCATAGGAGCTCCATAGGCAGACAGACAGACAGACAGACACACACACACACACACACACACACACACTTTTCTATATTGAATGCACATGTGTGTGCATGCTCAGCGCCTTAAAAAATAAATGCACATCCTTTAAAATACCTAAGTGTACTGGGGTGTTCTCCTGTGCAAGAGCTCTATGCATTCCTCTGGAAATTATGCAGAAGTTCCCAATGGATTGTGGCCAGTGTGGCGTAGTGGTGAGAGTGTTGGACTGGGACTCGGGAGATCCAGGGTTCTAGTCCCTGCTTGGCCATGAAACTCACTGGGTGACTTTGGGCCAGTCACTGACTCTCAGCCTAACCTACCGCACAGGTTGTTGTGAGGATAAAATGGAGAGGAGGATGAGGATTATGTAAGCTGCCTTGGGTTCCTTGCAGGAAAAAGGCGGGGTATAAATAAAATAAATAAATAAATATTACAGATGCAGAGCTGAGAATGGGGTGGCGGAAGCGTAGGACCTAGGCAGTGTGGCAGGGGAAGGGATTTCAGAGAAATCTGCAATGGATTCCAATGAGCTCAGGTTTCTATGAATCTGACCCACAGATTCTGCAGAGGATCAGCTTTTCCCGAGTTGCATGGACTTGTGGACAGTTTTTTGTTAAATTACACAAATTTAGCCATAGAAAAATATGTAAAATAAAAAAGCACTGACCCAAAATGTGCATTTCCCCCTTAGACTAAAGCATGAAAATACACATTTTTCAGGGATTTGTGCATTTTCGAGAATGCAAATTTGCACGGTCCTGAATTTGCGCAACTGTGCAAGGACACATCTGCGCAAAATCCGATTCCTGTCAATGAGTGGACTATGGAATGAAAGGCGCCTGGCAATCTGTGAAACATAGATGGAACGGACTTTACAAAGTCTGTACATCCCTAGGCAGGGGCACAAAAGCCTGGTTCCCTTACTACTGATAAGAAACTCCTCTAAAACTGGCAGAAGGCTCACATGGGCACAGGTTCTGTCAGTTTTTACAGCTCAATCCTAAGCATGAGTACCTGGGAGCAGGTCCCACTGAATACAATGGGACTTACTACCAGGAGGTAAATGTGCACAGAACTGAAGCATGGGTTGCACTGACCTGAGAGTAAGCGCCATCGCAGTTATTTATTTATTTATTTATTTATTTATTATATTTATGAATCGCCCATCTGGCCAGACATCCGGCCACTCTGAGTGATGTACAATCCAATAAAATACAAGGGGGGGGGGGAACACACACACATAGAGTATAAACACAATTAAAAACAGTACAAAACTTAAAAATCCTAACCCACCCCATATTCCCTCCTGAAAGGCCACGTTTTTAATGCACGGCGGAAGCTAATCAAAGAAGGGGCATGGCGGAGGTCACTGGGGAGAGAGTTCCATAAATTGGGGGCTGCCACAGAAAAGGCCCTCCTCCTAGTCCCCACCAGCCTGGTTTCTCTGGCTGATGGGACAGGGAGAAGGCCAGTCCGTGGCAGATCTTGTTGAGCAGCCTACTTGATGTTGCTCGAGGCGCTCCTTGAGATAAACTGGACCAGAGCCGTACAGGGTTTTATAGGATCAATGGCAACACCTTGAATTCGGCTCGGCAAACAACTGGTAGCCAGTGCAACTCTTTGAGCACTGGAGTGATGTGATCACGCCGGTGGCAGCCTTTAACCAGGCGAGCTGCTGCATTCTGTACCAGCTGCAACTTCCTGAACCGTCTTCCAGGGTAACCCCACGTAGAGCGCATTACAGTAGTCTAGGCGAGAGGAGACCAAGGCATGAACCACTGATGGCAGCAGTTAAGAATGTACAAGGAGCCCTACTGGATGAGACTTAAGGACAAGTTTGTCTCGCATCCAGTTTCCTGCAATGATCATCCAGAGGCTGAGAAAAACCCAATAAACGGTCTCACTTTTAGCCCATGTATGCTTCCCTGAGATCCTTGAGGAAGGGGAAATGGGGGGGGGGGATGTCAACATGGAAATACCTGTGTTGTGTGTCAGCGCTGTGTGTGTCTACCCTACCATTCATGTAAGCAGAGCTTGATGTGTTCCACCTCACCACTCCCATGAAATTTAAGGTGGACTGGGGCAAAATATATATACAGTCATGCCTTGGATTGAGAGCATAATTCGTTCTGGAAACGTGCTTGTAATCCAAAACACTTGTATATCAAAACGAAATTCAAAAAAAAATAATTGTACAGAGATTTTTAATTTAAGCTGTACTACAGTACTTGTATTGCAAGACAGTCGCTTGTATATCAAGTCAAAAAAATTAAATAAATATTTTAAAATTTGCTTGTCTTGCAAAATGCTCTCAAACCAAGTTACTTGCAATCCAAGGTATTACTGTATACACAAATGCCCTTCATATTTGACTTGCACTGAATGTATTTTGTATATGGGTATTGGCGCTGGCTCCAGGAATTCATGGAGGAGAAGGCTATCAGTGGCTACTAGTCCTGATTGGCTATACGCTACCTCCAGTATCAGAGGCAGTATGCCTAGGTACACCAGTTGCTGGGGAACATGGGCAGGAGGGTGCTGTTGCACTCATGTCCTGCTTGTGGGAATGTGGGATCCCGTGGGCATCTGGTTGGCCACTGTGTGAACAGAATGCTGGACTAGATGGACCCTTGGTCTGATCCAGCAGGGCTCTTCTGATGTTCTTATGAGACAAGAAAGAAAGTAGGGGAAGGGTGAGCTGAGGCCCAAACTAAACAGTCATCAAATCATGCATAGCTCTACTCTAAATCAGGTCTGTGGAGCTCTGATCTGAATTGGTTCTGCACATGCTTACAGTGAAGGAAATAATCCAATCATGCATAGCTCTCCTATGCGTGATTGGATTATTTCCTTCACTGTAAGCACATGCAGACACAATTCTGACCAGGACCATGGCACTTGGGGGGTGTGTGGTGTTAAGCTTCCCCCCTTCCAGTTTTGTTCTCAAATTCCACTACCCCCTTCAGGGAGGGGAGTTAAAAAAGAAGATGAAAAGAACCCCCCCCATTGCTCCAATTGAGACTTTTTTTCTTTCTTTTTTAACCCCCCCATGGGGGAGGTTGAATTTGGGGATGAAAATTGGAGTAGGGGAAGCTTAAATCCCTCCTCGCAGAGCACCATGGTCCCGATCCAAATCAGGGCTATGCAAACTTACACTAAAATAAATAATGGCGGATGTTTAAATTTGGCCCTGTGGCCAGTTAATGTTGGCAGCTGACGAGGAGCAGAGGAAAGGGATGAGACTTCCTGGGGAATTGGGAGCAAGAGAGTTGATTTTCTTTTGTGCCTGTGTGTTATGATTGCTGCTGTTCTTACACTGGGTTGTTTTCGTATTCCTTGCTCACCTAAAACATCCATATCCAAATGGACTGTAAAATAAACCCAAGAAGAATCCAAGACTGTACAGTTTTGTAGACAGAATCTACACCGGTAGGGTTTGAACCGACCCACCCAGAAATATGCTGCTTTACAATACCTTGCATGGAGTGGTGGAGGCTGGTCGCTTGCAGCAGGGTCAGGCCTGGTTATTACTTGGATGGGAGACCCCTCCTCTAGTTTCCGGCATTGAGCAGGGGGTTGGACTCGATGGCCTTGTAGGTAGGCTCCTTCCAACTCTATGATCTATGAAATCTATGAATGTCAACGGGACTGTGCATCCACTCCAGATTTTACGTCCTACTTTTAAGGAGCTGTCCATGGTGCCAAACCTATTTTGGGGATAGGATTCAGCAGCATTTCATTCATTTTTTGATTCATTTTGGGGATAGGATTCTTAAAAGTTCAGAGTAAAATCCAGAGTGGATACACACACCCATTGGCATCCGAGCCACCAGCCGCCACTGCCTGCATGCCACAGGTAGGCGCACAGCTTTCTGAGCATCCCCCTTGTACAGTGTTCTCCAACCTTGGGTCCCCAGATGTTTTTGGCCTACAACTCCCAGCATGCCCCAGCCAGCCATGCTGGCTGGGGCATGCTGGGAGTTGTAGGCCAAAAACATCTGGGGACCCAAGGTTGGAGGACACTGCTCTTGTAGCAACCAAAGCTCAGTGGTGGAGCACCTGCTTTGCATGCAGAAGGTCCCAGGTTCAGTCTCCAGCATGTCCAGTTAAAAGGATGAAGTAGCCAGTGATGGGAAAGGCATCTGGCTGGGACCCTGGAGATCCACTGCCAGCCAGCGTATACAATATTGGGCTCGATGGACAAATTGCCAGATCTGATATACGGCAGCGTGCAATGTTTTCCCCAACCTTGTGGATCTCTGAAAAGTTCATGCAAGCCATCCGGCATGGATAACAAATGAAGATGCTTGTTAAGCAAAGCTCCTTGTAACCTTGCTGTCCCGTCCGTTGCATGCACCTGTTCTGACACTATCAAATGTTCGCCACTGTGAAAATGGCATGGATTCGGTGACCTTCACAAATTACAGCCCTTGTAAGTCACTCGCCAGTCTCTGGACTTGACCTAAGCAGTTGGTTTCGAATTCAGTACAAGAGAGCAAAAGGTCAGGCTTGCAGATAACAATCCTGCAAAACTATTTTGCCCCCCAATTTGGGCCTAACCCTTTGTCATCCCCACAATTGCTCCCTAGGTTCTGGCCTCTTATCTTTCCTCCACCTACTCTCACTTCCCTGCCCCCATAAAAAAAACACACAGAGAGAAGATCTCTTGCTAGCACTTTTCCATCTCAGCAGGAAGCAAGAGTGTTTGTGATATCCATTTTGATACAAAACCTAAATTAGACCTCTGAAAATAGCTAATGCATAAAAAAAGGGAAGCATTTTGTTTGGCGATTACGTCTGTGTGTGTCACAAAATTATTATTATAGGTTACCGTTAACCCTTGGAAGATGGAAGTCAGTTCTGCGGCTCCCCACTGGGTTGAGGAAATCACAGGCGCTCCCTCGGCAGATCTTTCAGGAGAACTCTTTGATAAAGAGGACGATTCTGTCGACCTGTGCTGTTCTCAAGAGCTCATTTAACTGAAATGGAGCCGACTGCATTGCCAGTTAAACAAAGCGGGTGTGGACTCTAAAATGTCCCATCACTGACCCTACTTAATAGAGGAAAGCTATTCCAAGCTGTTGTGTGAACAGGCCCTCAGGCACACTGAATTTTAACAAAGGCAAACATCCTAAATGAATGGGGACTTTTAGCCTTGCATAGTCTACATTTAACAAAAATCCCTTTGGTCCACCAATGAATTTAATTTTTCAAAGCAAGAATGCCTATTCAGGACCTATAAGAGTTACATCATAAGTCATCTGAGACAAATGCAAAGTTCTGCATTTAAGCAGCAACAGCAAAACATTAAACTGCACAGGTATCGGATAAGGAATACCTGGCTTGGCAGTAGTGCATATGAAAAGGACCTTGGGACTGCAGTCGATCACAACCTGAACATGAGTCAGCAGTGTGATGCAACTGCAAAAAAGGCTAATGTGATTTTAGGCTGCACTTTCCCCCTATAGGCCAAAGGATGAAAATGTTTGGGATGGGGAATGCACATTTTCAGAAGTGTGCACTTGTGAACGCAAACGCAAGCTCAGGAAATTGAGAGAATTTCCCGAGAATTATGCTCCTGCTCACGATCATGTTCGGGGTTGTGAACAGGAATGAAAGTCTCATACATTCCTAGACTGAGGGGGAACATGATAGCACTCTTCAAATACCTGAAGATGTGGCCCTTGAAAAGGCCCTGTCTCTTGTCTCAACTAAGGGAGCCTCCATCATGGATGGGACACAGACAAGGACCTCTTCACCAGATCTTACAGCATGGGCAGGCTGATACAGGAGGATGCAGTCCATAAGATTTTCTCTTTGGATTGTCCCCCAAACCCCATGGGCCAGATGATGTCAGCAGGTGGGAGCCTACCTTTGACATCAGGGTGGGGCCCCACCCCCCAACATCACTGGGTCACCAATGGAAGCACCAGCTGATGCTCCTCCACCCGGCGGGGAGACTTCTTTGCCAGGCTGCTGAGTCGCCTTCCTCTCTATGCAAATAGCAGGTACTGGTGATCTGGACTGAGACCACAAGTGGGCACAAAGATGGAAAGTGCCCCCCTCCACCACCACCCCACCAGGGTTCCAATCAAAATGTGGAACCTCATGCCTACTACTTAACTACTTATTCTTTCATCTAAAAAGAACCCAAAAAATCACACAATTGTGTGCACGGTGTCATATTTAGTTTGGCTTTATTGATCCAGGGTCTCAGGCAGGGGTTTGGATCATCATCTGCTACCGGATCCTTCTAACTCAGTGTTCTCCAACCTTGGCTTGGGTTCCCAGACGTTTTTGGCCTACAACTCCCAGCTACGCTACGCTGGCTTGGGCATGCTGGGAGTTGTAGGCCAAAAACATCTGGGGACCCAAGGTTGGAGAACACTGAGTTAGAAGGATCAGGTAGCAGATGATGATCCAAACCCCTGCTTGAGACCCTGGATCAATAAAGCCAAACTAAATATGACACCAGTAGTAATGTAATATTTTTTAAAAGCCTTTTACATACCAACCCCCACCCACCGGGGAAAAAAAACCCAATTTTGACAATCAGCAGTAAGAAATAGCAGGAACAATTTAAAAACCCAACCATATGCTGTCAAAGGTATGTGCTCTCCCGCTGAGCTTCTCAGGAAAGTGATATGAGATGTTGCAGAAGAGGGTAAACTGGACACGTTGTTATTGGTGGCCACCTCTCGCTGACTATCACATCTAGTCTGGCTTTCCGCTGCAACAAATACTTGGGAGTCAAGACTGCAAAACCTTTCTTACACACACACACACACACACACACACACACACCCGAGAATGTGGCCCTGCTCTTCCGGAGCAAACAGAAGTAGAGATGCACGTCAACTGGATGTAGAAAAGCAAACAAGAAGAGTCCAACCAGCTGCAACACCCCAGCATTTAATCCAGCGGCCTCAAGTGTTGTACTAGGCCAGTGTTTCTCAACCTTGGGTCCCCAGATGTTTTTGGCCTACAACTCCCAGCATGCCCCAGCCAGCTATGCTGGCTGGGGCATGCTGGGAGTTGTAGGCCAAAAACATCTGGGGACCCAAGGTTGAGAAACACTGTACTAGGCAAACCTTCCTACAATGCAAACCATACCAGTAAGGCTAGAATCAAAGTCTCTTCCCCCCACCCCACCCCCACCCTGGCTCCTTTAACATGACAAACTTGTTAACAGCTATAAATAAGCTAGTAATTTGCAAGTTATGAATCACTTCTACTGAAGATTTCTCTGGCGTTATCACAGCTTTCATGCCTCGGCATCACAGACTTTGAGCAATCTTAGTTTCCAGAACTGTCATTCCAGAAGTTGTGGGGTTTTTTCATATTATATATATATATATATATATATATAATTAAGATGCAAGGAACCAGACGGCCACAGAGGAGCCCCATCTATTGCTTTCACTGCAGGATCAGGCAAACCGGTTCACAGCGACTGGACTTTCTTCTGTCAGCAGAACAAGCGCTGCTTCACGGGCGTGTCTGTTATCTGCCTACATGGGTCTTGCTTCTCCTAAGCACCTCTCTCTTTCCCTCTCCTTCAAATGCACAGACTTCAAAGGGATGTATTCTGTGATCCGAAGTTCAGCAGCAGCTCCAGATCACTCAATTTCCCTTAGATTTATATGGAACTATATCACCATTTAACTTTCCCCGCCCCCTCTCTCTCCTTCAAGTCAATCATAGCTGCAGTCACGCAAATGTTTGAGAACAGAGGATTTGCAGCCTGCCAGGGAATAGGAACACTCTCCTGGTTTTCACCTGGTGCAGGCCCCACTCTGAATGCACTCGCAACGGCACGGAAGCCATCTTGGTGTGGTGTGAGCTAGGGGTGGACGTTATATTCGATCAGTCCTAATTTTTATATGATTTAGGGTGCAATCCTATGGCCGCTAGACAGAGTCTAGACAGCCGTAGGATAATTCGGAGTCCCAGCTCTGACCTCAGTAACCTGCTCCGAGGTTGGAGCTGGGACTCCGAACCCGGAGGCCCTACCTTCACCCTCACCGCCAGCGCAGAAAGAACCACGCTGGCTATGGGTCCGAGGTTGCAAGAGTGAGGTCGGAGGTGGGCTTTTGGGGGAGGGGAAGAGACAGGTTCCACCAGCCTATGCAGTATCCTGGCAGGGCCTCAACTGCTCGAGCTCCGTGGCACCACACTTATATACAGCCGAAATCAGCCGTCTAAGTGTTTTGCATGGCAGGATGAGCACGGAGGCGACCTTTGCCTCCATGCTCCTCCCACCATGCGGGTTACGGGCAGCCTCATTGGATGGCCCTGTCCCCCAATTCAGAAACTCTGAAGCTGTACATAAACCGGAATGTACTTGCACACCTGTGGCTCACGCTGGCTCAGCTTGTCTGAGCGTGAAAAGCCAAGCAGGGTCAGGCCTGGTTATTACTTGGATGGGAGACCCCTCCTCTAGTTTCCTGCATTTATTTATTTATTTATTTATTTATTACATTTATACCCCACCTTTTTTCCTGCAAGGAACCCAAGGTGGCTTACATAATCCTCCTCCTCCTCCTCCTCTCCATTTTATCCTCACAACAACCCTGTGAGGTAGGTTAGGCTGAGAGCCTTGTAGGCCCCTTGCAACTCTATGATCTATGAAATCTATGAAATCTATGAAACCAAAAGTAAAAGAAAGAAATGTGCACAAACATGCATATATTAAGAAGCAATGTGCACAAACATGCATTTATTAGGGGAGCGTTTGCACAAAAACACATATTAGCGAACGATCGCTTGCTGTAAGTGTGCACACTGGAGAAAGTGCATACAAAAAATCATTATATTTGAAGAAATGTCCACAAAAGATGCAATGAAATTCTGTGCTGACTCCCCCCCCCCCCGAATGTGCAAACTGATGCAGAAATGGGCCGAAACAAACTTACAGTCAGGAAAATGAAAAACTGAGCAAACCTGAAACTGATTCGCCAGTCCCTAGGTGTGACACCATGTCAGCAAAGTGTGATCAACAATGATAGAAATATTTTGAAGTGGGGTGGAGGAACTGCTTGTCCCTCTTCCTCCTGGAAAAAGAATTACCTGCTGCAAACATGGAAGAGGAATAAGGAAAAGGCATCACATATAGGGTAGTTTGCCCCTTAGGTGCACACCTTTTAAAAAGACCAGTAATGAGTGAATCAGGCTTCAGTACAAAGCTGCGCAAGCCAGGATTTTGAACCTGTGGGATGTATGGATTTTGTTAAATCTATTCCATCCGTGTTTTGCAGATTGTCAAGCATCTTTTATTCCATCGTCTGCTCATTGATGGAATGGGATTTTTATTTTATTTTAGAGATGTATGAGAATTTCATTCCACTTCCGCATGTGCACATTTGCAATAATGTGCACTTGTGCTAATGCACATTAGTGCAAATGCAAATTTGTGCAAGTATGCCGAAAAAATAAAAAACTGGTCCGCAAGTCCACATGACTCGGAAAAAGCTGGTCCACTGTGGAATCCACAGGCTGATTTCATAGAAATCCAAACACATTTGAATCCATTGCAGATTTCTCCAACATCCCTACCATGTCAAATCCCAGGCCATCTACACCGAGTCCAAAATACCAGCCCAACCTTCCATTTCCCAGTGCTAGCCCAAGATGCTTTGCAGAGCCCAAGAGGCAACTCCCCACAGCCAGGGCCAATATTTTTTTAGAAGGCTTGCTGCTCCGTTCAGACACTAGTTCCTGCATTTATCTGACTTTAGTCCCTCCTGTAGCTTTCCCCAACCTGATGCAAACCTCGAGCTCATCAAAGCTCTCCAAATTCCACCTTAGAGCTCATCCCGTTTCATGTCTGTTCTTCATTTTTTTCCCCTTTTTGCATGCACATTTCCATGCATGCATTTTCCCAAATGTACACATCAATTGTGCACATCTTTGAAATGTATGTGTTCTTCTCGTTGGTTAAATTGTGTTTGTGTGCATTTTTCAAGAGTACGCATTTTTTTTCATCATTTTTTTTTTCAAAGGTGCACATGCTGTTGAACACATTTTTGCAGGCGAGGCACATTTCAAGTTCGGAAATGTACAGACGTCAACTGCGGATTGCGTTTGAGTCCAAGACAAGTTCAATCCAGGAAGTACGAACTTGGGAAATCCTGATCAAAAACAAAGTGAAACAAATTTCTCAGACATCTCTACGGCTGGCCTCCTGATGGTTTAGACTACAACTCAAAGTATTCCTGACCACTGGCCATGCTGACTGGGGCTAATGGGAGTTGATGTCCGAAACATCTGGAGGAAGCCTGTCCTACTGTAACTAAGCCTGTAATGAAACCTAAGCATGTCTAACTAAAATAACAACATACTGATGTCCTGTTTACACCCTTCCACCCACACCATCATCTGTTGTTTCCCCCATGTCAAATTTTAGATTGTATGCTCTGTGGGTCAGAGACCCATCCTCTTGTATTCATGCATACCCTTGGTGCTAGATGAATACTCAATGACCAAAATTATTTATCCAACCCCTCAATGCCACTGGAAGCAGATCAGTTCACCCTGCTGCACGGAAGGGCTGTCCCTTTGTGAAACATACAAAGCCTTTTATATATTCATCTCACGATTACAACACAAACACTGTACATGTTTAAACATGACAACATTACGCTTCAGTGCTGACTGTCTGAGTGAGTTTTTGAAGCTACTGTTTTATACCGCCAATTTGGATATATTTTTTTTGAGAGTTGATACATTGTTAGTTTGCTCTTTATTTTTGGCTGTGCAGCACATAAATATATTGACATATATTTCAGTGGCCATCGCTCAGTAGTAGAACATGTGCTTCTCTGTGCACAGACACTCCCTGGTTCAATTCCTGGGATCTCCTGATAAAACAATAATATCCAGTTAGCAGAGCTAAGAACAGTCTGTGCCCAAGTTGGCTGGAGACTGATTGCCAGTATCAGTACATGCTACTGGGCTAGAAGGATCAACGCTCTGATAACAGGGGTGTTCTTAATGAGATTGTGTGTACTCAGGTATGACCCCAGATATCCAGCAGGGCTGGCTCCAGAGGGTGGCAAAATCAGACATTTGCCAGGACCCCATAACCAGAAGAGGGTTATCATCCCCTATCATCTCCACTAGGCACAGATTATCCAAGGAGATCGGATGCAGCGCAGCCTAACAGGATACTCGGTTTGTATGTCCCACCTCTCCCAGGTTAAGGGGGCCCACGGGGGTGTCATAGCCAAGGACACCTCTCCCCCAAAGAATAAGAACATAAGACCATAAGAAAAGCCCTGCTGGATCAGACCAAGGGTCCATCTAGTCCAGCATTCTGTTCACGCAATGGCCAACTGGCTGCCTACAGGAAACCCACAAGCAGGACATGAGTGCAACAGCACCCTCCTGCCCATGTTCCCCAGCAACTGGTGTTCATAGGCATACTGCCTCTGATACTGGAGGTAGCATATAGCCATCAGGACTAGTAGCCATAGATAGCCTTCTCTTCCATGAATTTCTGGAGCCAGCACCAATACCCATGTACAAAATAAATTCACTGCAAGTCAAACATGAAGGGTAAATGTTACTTTTAACATTTACTCTTTACTGCCTGATACCTATGCACGTCTACTCAGATGTAAGCCCCATGGAATTCAGTAGGGCTTACTGTTAAGTAATTGTGCAACAGTAGGGCTTACTGTTAAGTAATTGTGCCCTTACTGTTAACGGGCATTATGTGTGTGTGTGTGTGTGTGTGTGTTTGTCCCAGTCCACCTTAAATTTCATGGGAGTAGTGAGGTGGAACACATCAAGCCCTGCTTACATGAACACACACAGCCCTGACACACAACACAGGTATTTCCATTTGCACATTTATTTACTTATTGTTTCCCTTCCTCAAGGATTTCAGGGAAGCATTACATGGGCTAACACCACTTTTTCCTCACAATAGCCCTGCCTGTTACTGAGAGATAGTGATTGGCCCAGGATCATCCAGTGAATTTCATGATTGGGCAGGGATTTGAACACAGGTCTTCTCAATCCACCATACCGCAATGGTTCTCTTTCCATACCCAGGTATAAAATAAACCATAAGTACCAGCCCTCAGTATAAGGCTACTCCTTAGGTCAGTGTTCTCCAACCTTGGGTCCCCAGATGTTTTTGGCCTACAACTCCCAGCATGCCCCAGCCATGCAGGTTGGAGGACACTGCCTTAGGTCCTTGCCGAACAACAAACTTTATTCTTTAAATTGACTACACAGCTGCAATCCTATGCACAATTACTTAACAGTAAGCCCTACTGAATTCCATGGGGCTTACATCTGAGTAGACGTGCATAGGTATCAGGCAGTAAAGAGTAAATGTTAAAAGTAACATTTACTCACTCAGATTATGCAGTTTCATTCAGGCAGGCTTAAAAGTGTTTCTTACAGTTGGTTACAGTACATTTGGAAATACTTGGGGTCTGAACTTGTGGAGTTCAGACCAGCAACTCTGGTTACATGCTGCTGTTAGAACAATGTGGAGGCAACAACTCTTACTACCACATTCAGAGACTCAGTAGGAAGAAAAGGAACTGAGAGCTACGCCCACTTCCTGCTGAGGCTCAGCTAAATATACACTGAGTATCTTCTAGGGAATCCACCTTAGAAGATACCAGTGGCTTAACCATTTCATCCAACTAACTGGTGAAACATGAGCCATTGGTTTTGACTGCACTTTAAATATCCCACAAGATGCATCAAAAGCGGCCACAATTTGCACAAATTAAGCAAATTGGGTGTGCTTTAGGCGTATCTTAAGGCATTTTCTATGTAAACAGCTGCCCACCGGGAACCTGGAAGTCACTTCCCTGGCTCAACTCAGGAGAACACAAGTCGAGCCAGGGAAGAGGTAAGCGGGATAGAGTTCGGGGGGGTCAAGCCCAGCCAATCTGCTGGATTTCCACACTCCGAATGAAATACTCACACTTCACTACCATCTGCTGCCTGAGCTGTTTGCCTCACTCTGCCTAATGGTAGCTAGCTGGCCTCAGTAAGTCCCACTGAAATCAGTTAGGTTACAGGGGCTGCGCTAGGTTTCCCAAAAGATCCAGGACTCAGAGCCATGGGATTTTTTTAAAAAACGCACAAATTTGCATATGCTAATTTCCATATGCTCTAAAGTTTGTAAAGGACCCTGTCTCCTAAGGAAACCCCTATCTGTATGGATGGGAGAGGAGGGTGTTTGATTTCAGGGGGAAAATGCAGGCAGAAAGATTCAAGGGGGGGGCAGCAGGAGGTGAAGCACACGTGGGCAAAAAGCCAGCTCATCCAGGGGGATCAGATGCAACAGAGATCATCAGGGCCCCTGTGCCTTTATTTCAGCAAGTGCCCCTAGTCAGCAGGGTGGTGGGACAGATGCCTCCCAGAGATTTGGGGCTCCAAATGAAAGATTCGGGGCTCCAGCCATAGTGGGCCACCCCCTAACACTGCCTCTGGTTGGGTATCATTCTGAGAAAGCAGGGTTTGGACTGGCATGAAAGTTTTTAAAACCCTGTCCTGCAGTTTGGAGGAAGAAGGCTTTTTCTCTGTAACAGTTAATGGTAATTAAAAATAAAACCTCACTTCTATACAAATTCTGCCTCGGTTTTCTCTATTGCTCCCATCTTACAGCATATTCTAATACAGATCCTATGAGCCATTTGTAAGAGGTGCTGAGTAGGGAAAAGAAGGTCAGACTCTGTTTGCCCTCTTTGTGTCCAGGATCCTCCTTAAACTGCAAGACAGGACCTGCTTCCCCCTTTTTTCTCCAGATGTGTCCATTTTCCTCCTCTCTTTTCCTTCTCTGACATAGTATGCCAAGGAAGGCGTGGCCCCTAGCTTTGTCATAGTTCATTATCCTGCCTTTTAAGAAAAAGTTCATTATCCTGCCTTTTGTAAGGTCCTTACAAAGTAAGCATTAAAACAATACAGTACAATATTCAACTGTAAAACAGCACCAGTTAAAACATAAGCCAGCATTAAAATAAATCAAGG
Source organism: Shinisaurus crocodilurus (assembly GCA_021292165.1). NCBI lineage: Eukaryota > Metazoa > Chordata > Lepidosauria > Squamata > Shinisauridae > Shinisaurus > Shinisaurus crocodilurus. The sequence goes on along the minus strand of CM037879.1, from coordinate 279,482,799 downwards.
AAAGGTTTGAGAATTGAAGGAAGTCTTCAGGGTCCATCTAAGAAACGCCAAGGGGGGGGGGGGTTGATGAAAGTCTTAGGGAAGGGAGTTCCAAAGATACCATCGTATAGAAGACTGACTTTCTGGTGGTGCGACTTGTCATGGTGTGTGTGTGTGTGTGTGTAACAGGAACACCTACCAAAATATTATTTTCTTCACAAAAAATAAAAGGAACTGTGTCCTCTTATGCAGCAGATAGCCCTTCTGTCTGTCTGCCTGCCTCTTCCCTGCTCTTTAAAAGAAACCCAGGGAAAGAGAGAAAAGACCAGTGGTGCCATCCATCGGTGTGACTCATCAGCACACAGCCCGCTTATGGGTCCCAACACCCCCAGTTGAAGACTGGCAGACTAGATGTCCTTCAGGTGCATTTCGACCTTAGGATTCAATCAACCTGCACAGTGCTAAAACAACGTTTGGGACAGGCTAGTTTCCTGCCCCCATCCCCATCACCTGGAATTGATTGTGCCATTCGCAGTGGGCCCATATTCCGTGCCGTGGCACAGGCAGGGGCACGGCGATCTAAACGAGGCTATGGCAGAAGGTCTGTGCGGAAAATGTGGACTGTACATACCCACGGTTTGCTCGTCCCTTCAAGCTCCTTTCGCTTTGCCTCCAAAAAACTGTCCTCCTTCCCCCTGCCTACGTCGCATCAAGCACTTGTTTGGAGCCAGATCCGTCGGTACTTCCCTGCCGTCACCATTCCTTCCAGTGCCACCAGTGGATCTGCCTCCTTTTATTTATTCTGAAAGTTTTCCAATGTAAAGCAAGAAGGCCACCTTTCTAAAATTACTACCGTTCGCCGAAGTAACATTTACGGGAGGCAATATTCTCCAAACCTATGAAGCATGCATTGCCCTAAATTACATTGCAGCGCCTGCTTGGAAATCACACATTTTTGAATACGGGAGCTCCCAGGGATCCATCCTCTCGTTTCCATACAGAGAGTGCATTTACTGCTCGAAAACATTTTTTAACCCAGACATTGAAGTGCCAGCCTGACAGACCTCATGCTAATCTGAGCCCGGGTGGCTGTTCTTGAGGGAAAGCATGCAAAAAATTGGAGCAGAGCGTCAACTCTGACCCCTTTCCGCTTAACACGCGAGACTCCTAAATTCCAGAGGGAACAGCTGAACTCTGACCTGCTTAAAATTAGCTTTGTTTAGGGCCTTGTGTGGTGACTCAACGGGCCAGATTTCTTTCTTTCTTTCTTTTTTTAAGAGGAGAAAGACTTTCTGTTGCTCCTGAAGTTTCGGCGCAAAAGCGTCCAATTCAGATGGCAAATACTTTGCACCACCATGAATAGAAATGTCAGAATGATTTTGGGGGGGATCACTTCAAGGTCAGTCTACCTAGGGATGGGAAGACCTGTCAGGCTTGATTTCGCTGGAGTTCTCATATTTTCACTTTCAAGTTTATTCTGTCCCATTTTTGTGCCGAAGTTTGATTCCCGCCCCCCTGCCCCATCTGCATGAAAAATTGTACGCATTTTTGTATGCATTTCTAAGATTGCACATTTTAAAAGTGATTTTTAAAATGAGTAGTGTTTGGTGCTTTTTAAAAAAAAAAAAAAAAACCCACCTTTTTTTTAAAAAAAGTATACATTTTTGTACCCTTTTTCTTTTTCTTTTTTTAGTAAACTGCATTGCAAGCTCCAGAAATGTATGGATTTCAGTGATAAACTGTGTTTGGATTTTGGTTTAGGTTCAGGAAATGCAAATTTCTCACTCATCCTCCAAGTCTAGCCTAGCACTCTGCTTCAAACCTGTGGGAAGGCCTGTGGGAAACTCCCTGTTGTTGTTTGTCTCCAGTATCTGGTATTCAGAGGTATACTGGCATGAGACATGGGGGGTCCATTTAACTATTCATTTATTTATTTTCAGGGTATTTACAGGCCACCCTGATATTCATAGGAGGGCTCATGACAAGAAATAAATCCTTTTAAATTCAATAACAATAAAAGCAATAGAAGAATAAATACAACATAAAAAAACAACAACATGAAGACAAATTACAGACTGTAAAAAGAGCTTAACAGAGTGCATCTAGATAGAGGGCCATGGGATTTTTTGGATTCCCAGATCCAAGGTTGGAAAAGAGCTCCCACCTTGGAGCTGGGAATCCACACTCAGACCCCACTCCCCCCTTCGCAGCTGGCGTGGAAGGAACCGAGGTCTGAGGTCATAAGAGGAGGATTACGTAAGCCGCCTTGGGTTCCTTGCAGGAAAAAAGGTGGGATATAAATATAATAAATAAATAAATAAATAAATAAATAAATAAGAGCAACCTTGGAGAAGGGGTAAAGAGGATGTTCGGGTGGCGCGCTCCAGCTGCCTTCCCTCCCCGTCCGAAGAGCTGCAGCTAGACGGCCGTCTAGCTGATTTGCAGAGCAGGAGGAGCAGGAAGGTGAAGATCAACTCCGCACCCCTCCTCCCCTGCACAGGGTGCCTTTAATCCTCCGAGTTCAGAGGCTTATGGGCATCTCCACTGGATTGCGCCCTAAAGCTGTTAAAAGGCCCAGGGAAATAAAGAGGTCTCCACCTCACATCACAGTGACACCAAAGTAGGTACCAGGCATTCCACAGCTGAAAAGGCCTTCCCCACCACTGAAAAGGCCCTCTCTCCCATAGCTACCCTCCGTGCCTCACTCACTTGGAGAAGGGCTTCAGTGTTGCAGCCATATTCCAAGCCGAAGCATCTGGACCATTTTCAAAGGTAGCCCCACATACATGTTGCAGTAGTCAAAATGGGCCATTTCCAGAGCATGAAGCAAGGCTATCAAGACATTCACCTCTGATAGAACTACCCTCTTACTTAATAGTTGTTGACAGACCTATCTTCCATGAATCTGTCTAATCCTATAAGATGATGATGATGATGATGTTGATGATGATGATGATGATGATAATAATAATAATAATAATAATAATAATAACAACCACCACCAGTTTCTTTCCATTTCAGATTATACATGATGTCCAAATGCCCAACTTCAGTCAAAAATTACAATCCCAGAACGAGGTAGTTGTTTTTCCTCCTTGTACATTATTACACAATAAAAAGTATGCAGGGGTACAGTTTTTGTAAGGAGTTGTTTTGGCTGAGTACACCCATGTCAGAAATATGTGCCATTTTTCTAAAAAGTCACCCATAAAGTTTGGGTTGCACACCCCTTGAATTTGGGTTGAGATCTTGTCCATGACTAAAGCCCTATTCAGTCATTCAATCTGAATATGTTCATAATGAATGACTGAATAGGGTTTTAGTGTAGGGCAGCCAATGTGTGTGGGGCAGCCTTCTCCAACCTAGTGCCCTCCTTTGGACTACAAGCCCCATCATCCTCGACCTTTTGCCATGCCGTCTGGGGCTGATGGGAGTCGTAGTCCAACACATCTAGAGAGGTGCCAAGTCGGGGAAGGCTGGTGTAGGGCGTTGCAGGTGTACACGCTGCGCTCACCTGCCCCAGTGTCCCTACATGTGCCAGCTCCACCCCCTCCACTCCCAAACTTTGTGCTTTTGGCACAGAGATCCGACGGGAGATTCTAAGTGCATTCAGCTGAACACGTTTGGAAGCCTACCCATGATCCGGAAACCTGATCATTTGGTACGGCCTCAATATCTAAGCATCCTAAGAGGATTGCCTATCTAAGGTAGCTAGTGGCCATCATCATCACATCCATATGATAATGAGTTCCATAAGTTAATAGGAATAAAAGCACTTCTTTTGGCCCATCTTTTGCCTGCCAGTCCTAGCATTAGATCAGCAAGCACATGTGCACAACCACCCTGGTGGTCTCCACCAGGGCTCAGGGGGGATTTCCAGTGTGAGAAAGAGCCAGGATGAAATATTTTGCAGCCTCAATCGAGTTTTCAGAAAGCCAGGAAAAGTGCTCTTTGGATCCCCACCACCACAAGACTGTCTCCCAAATAACAGATACAGGGAATCATATTATTGTGGGCAGTGTATGAATGCCGCAGCCATTCGGTTAGAAGTTGCAGAGCAATGGAGATTGGAGAGAGGAGCAAGAAAGGCCATCACCACAGGCCATGAGGTTGTCCCACTCACCTATATTGCAGGACCTTCCTTGAATATTCAGCTTTTACTGGGGGGGGGAGCAGAACACCCTGATTTCAGTGGTGAAGTTACATACGTTGTGATCCATATACCTACACTTTTCTCATGGGAGTAAGTGGCAGAGCGACCCTATGAAAGTTTGCTCATAAGCAAGTCCCACTATGTTCGAGGGGCTTACTTCCTAGTAAATGTATTTTGGATTGCAGCCTGAGACTCTAGACCAGCCTTCCCCAACTTGGTGTCCTCCAGATGTTTTGGACTACAACTCCCATCAGCCCCAGACAACATGGCCAATGGTCAGGGTTGATAGGAGTTAGTGCCCTCCAGATGTTTGGGGCCAAAATTCATAACACCCCTGACCACTGGACATGCTGGCTGGGGCTGATGGGAGCTGTGGTCCAAAACATCTGGAGGACACCAGGTTGGGGAAGGCTGCTCTAGTTCCTTCATGTATGCCAAGCAAACATGGTGAGTATTCTACCCAATTGTACAGCAGAGACTGCTCCCGCTTTCCAATGTTCTACCGAATCAGTGCACAAACACTAGGATGACTGACAACTACTCAGCATTCATTTTTGACGTTATCAGCTAACTTACGTTCCATTGTGTTCAATGGGACTACTCAAAGCATGGCTAACAGAGCAGTCCTATGGCCGCTAGACAGCATCTAGAGTGCCATAGGATCATTTGGATTCCCAGCTTCAAGGTCGGAAAAGAGCTCCGACCTCAGAGCTCGGGATCCGCAGCTCAGGGCACCCTCCCCGCCATCATAACCGGCATGGAAAGAACTGAGCCGGCTGTTTCTCTGTCATAAGAGTGACCTGGGAGAAGGGGTTTAGGGGGTGCGGAGGGGAGGAGACCTGCGGTGTCAAGATACAACACAACCTGGTGGCACCTCAGCCTCCTTCCTTCCCCCTCTGAAATTGGCTGTCTACCTGCTTTGCAGAGTGGGAGGAGCATGGAGGTGACTTTTGCCTCTGTGCTCCTCCCACCTGCATAGGATGCCCGTAACCCGCCCAAGTTCAGAGGGTTATGGGCATCCCCCAATGGATTGCGCCCTAAGTCTGGATTCAACCCATTTTATTTTATTCAAGGCATTTCATCAACTAAATAATGCTTGTGTTCAAACGTATTAGAAGACTTATGTGCAGGGATTGTTGTTGTTGCTGTTCTAGTCTTTCATGTTGACTTATCCTGCCCCTGGGGTACCCTTAGGCACCTCCACAAAACTCCTGGCCATGCAGGCTTGATGGGGACACCTCTACGTGAGAGCCAGTCACGGATGATATCTGGCTCCATCATCAGATGGGCAGACAGAAAGAGATGTCAGGCCAGTCCAGAAGGGATTTAGAGCTGCAGTCGGCCTGTTGCGAAATGCAGCAGTTAAGACATGTTTGTACATCTGAGATAAACGGTTCACGATAAGCAGCATTCTTAGAGAGTGAAAAATGTTGTTAGCAGCGCAAGAGATAATGCTCAAATGAAGACTGGTTTGAACAAACCTATCGTGTTGGGAGTAACTGTATACATTAAAAAAGCAACAACAAGTTGATATACACTCAAATCTGCTCTAGACATTGGGATCACACAGTGATTTTATATATACATACATACATACAATTTTAAAATCAACATAATGCATGATTTGCTATTTACCAGCATTAGAAATCTGGAGTCTGATATATCAGGGGTGGGGAATGTGTGGCCCTCCAAATACTGCTGGACTGCAACTCCCATCAGCCCTAGCCAGCACAGCCAATGGTGAGGGATTATGGGAATTGTAGTCAACATCTGGAGGGCCAGACACTCCACATCCCTGTGATATATTTCATAAACAGTGAGAAAGAATAGTGTGGTGTTCATTCCCCCCCACCCCTGTAGAGCCAGATCAGCTTTAGCCCTGCATAGCCATAAATGAGAATTTTGTTTTTGTTCACTAAACTTGCAAGCATGCCCTGTTCGAAGTCCCGAATGTGAGCGGGAGTGCGAGCCCGAGCCCGCCAAACATGTCCGCAAATTGCCGGAGGTGTGCTCGCATCCCATTTGCGCAACTTCCCCAGTTCGATTTTGCGCCAGTTCCCTAATTTGTGCAAATTCCCCTGTAGGCTGAACCAGCCCCGCTTTAGCCCGTGGAGGAAAGTTGTGCAGATTGGGAACGTTGCAGCAAATCTCCCGTTCGATCGCAGCTCGATTTGCGCACGTTTCCCCGCTCGTGCGAGCGAGTGGCGATTGCGAATGGGAATGGGAATCGAGCATGAGACGAGCGGCGAGATGAGGTTTGGAGACTCCTGGTGATCTCGAACATCACTTGTTTGCCCACCCCTGCTGTGTGACCAAATTCCGTCGGGGTGGTTCAAAGGATATGAGGGGTGGGCCAGGGTGCCACGCAGGCCAGCCTGGACCCCACTGCCATTTCCTGTTGAGGAAACACTCCCTGCCCCCGTCCATATGTTGGAATGGTGTGAGCAATGGCTCTCCACGTGAACAGGGACTCTGGCTCAGTCAGGTCCCTCCTCACAGGGCGTAGTTCTAGTTATATACATCAGCTTGTGCAGAGAGCCCTTTCCAACGCCGTCTAGAATGGGGAAGGGGGAACAATTTCAGCCCAGCCCATACATATATATGTCTTCTTCACAACAACCTGTGATGTATCACTAGGATGTGTCACTATTGCTTCCATTTTGCAGATAGGAAACTGAGGCTGACATGTACTGAAGGCTCCACAGGACTTCCAGCCCAGCCCCGTACTGGCTATGGGTACAATCCTATGCATGTTTAGACAGCAAAAAAAAGTCCTACACTTCCCAGCATTCCCCAGCCAGCCATGGCTGGCTGGGGAATGCTGGGAAGTGTAGGACTTTTTTTTTGCTGTCTAAACATGCATAGGATTGCATCCTTAGTTAGTGATGTCTGCAGTCAGGTAGCCCTGTACGTATACACACACACACACACACACACACTCCAGACTCTTTTGAACAGCGGCTCACAAAACTGGACTGGCTGCATAGGAGAGACAGACTAATCAAGCTGGCCTCCATCTGCACACCTGAGCTCCTCATGAAAATGACAGAGAGCCAAGAAAGATGGAGAAATGCATCTGTCACTTTATTTTATTTTTTTTGGCTTGATCTTCACAACAGTATTTAACAACTTACTTGTTATTATTCCAGTTATGAAAATCTGTGGATTTATGAGATTCCCAAAACACAAGAGCAAGGCTGTGGAGTCGGAGTCGAGGAGTCGGAGTCGGAGGAAATTTTGGGTACCTGGAGTCGGAGTCTGCAAACAATGCACCGACTCCGACTCCTACTGAATTTAGATTGGAATTTTAAAAAAAGCAAGTTTAAATGTCCCAATTCACAAACAGTTATAATTAATGACTTCTGTTTTATAATAAATGCCCCTCCTGGATCCTCCCACTGCCCTATCTTCAGCAGCAGATCAGCACACAAAAAGGAAAAGGCAGCAGCTTCTGCCCAACTACCTTCGCATATTAATTAATTAATTAGCATATTAATACAGAGGAGTCGGGAGTCGGGAGTCGGAGTCGGAAGTACAAAAAACTGAGGAGTCGGAGTCGGAGTCGGAACATTTATCTACCGACTCCACAGCCCTGTACAAGAGGGCTTCGTTTCTTCCTCCCCACCCCCATGTAACTATGTCCACGCATTTTTTCTTTTTTCTTTTTTAAATGAGGAAGATGTTGCTATTCAAGAAGCAAACCGGGCAGTACTTCACGATTCTGCAGTAGTTTGCAGGGGTTGGGGACACCTTAGTGCATAGTTCTGGGTGCAATATTCAGCTTCCTGGGAACCCACACATGTTTGTTTAAAACGCAAGTTTCTAGACCTTAAGGCTGCAAATATATTGCTGGATTATGCCTGCTGAGGTGGCAGAAGGGTGGCTGGATAACATTTGCAACCAGGGCCGGTGCTACCATTAGGCCAACTAGGCAGCTGCCTAGGGCGCAGGGCTAAAGGGGGCGCCAGAAACGCCTAGAAAAAAAATACAGCGCTCTCAAGTGGGAAGGGGGGGCGCTAAATATCTGATCTTGCCTAGGGCACCAAACTGCCTTGCACCGGTCCTGTTTGCAACCATGTGAGGCAGGGAGGAGGACACAAGGCTCCTACGGGCGGCCCGCATTGTGCACAAATCTCTGTAGATTTGTTAACGGAAATCTGCAGATTGTTGCAATTGATGACAATAGGCTTAGAGCGGCTTCACAAACTTTTGCAGAGATGGTCTTTGCCACAGTCACACTGCCATTCTTTGTGGTTAACACACATCTGCATGTCTCCAAAAACATGGGGATGTGTGGCGGGCACACCGCTGAAGCAACTGCCCACAGCAACTTGGCACTCACTCTCTTGGTGTATTTGAAGATATGCCTCTCCCCTTAACACTTCGCAATTTTACTAGTACTAAGGATGGGGGAGAAGTCTGTTTGGTTTGCATTTTAATATGAACTGACCTAATTTGCCCTTCCTAAACCGATACATGGACCAGAGTGCAATTCTTCTTCGGTTTTCACAGTTCTCCATATGTCGTGATGCTGTTCTCCAAACTATATGTACAACAAGGCTTGCAGTGAGGAAAACAGCATACTAAAATGTGTACATTAGGGGAAAATATGGCACAAAAAACATTAGGGTAAAGTTTATAGCAGGGGAGGGGAACTTCCAGGGGTGGGGGCTGCATGATTGCCCTCCCCAGAACCCAGCAGGGGCTGCCCCCTCTGCCCCCAACTGCCCCATGACTGCCACGCTGCAGAAATTCAGCAGCCCCACAGCAGGTGAAAAAACCCTTTAAGAGAGCAATCGTATGGTCCCTGGGAGAGTGTCCCAGGGACCATAGGGTTGATCAGGAAACCCGCTCCGAGGTTGGAGACAGTGCTCCAACCTCGGAAAGGGGAGCCGAAGATCCGCCTCCAGACCTGCCCCCTTGCAGCTGACATGGGGAGAACTGCACTGGCCTGCCTCTCTTGAGGTTGAAAAAGCAATGATGGAGGAGGAGGAGGAGGAGGAGGAGGAGGAGGAGGAGGAGGAGGAGAGGAAAGGGGTGTCCTGGTGGGAGGGGAAGAGAGTGGAGAGGCCAAGATAGTCGTCCTCCTGAGCCTCCTGCAGCCGCCTCCCATCTCCCTCTGAAGCGCCTTTGCTAGATGGGCTGAAAAGCCCATCTAGCAAAAATCATCAAACACGGAGCTTCAGCTCGGCAGGGCACAGCAATCTTGGAATCCTCCGAGTTCGGAGGATTCTGAGCAGTGAAGGCACAATTGATAGGATTGCACCCCGAAAAGAAAATTGATGGTTTGCTGCCAAATTTCAGTGATGTGGCGGCAGCAGGGCAAGCAAGAACAGGCCAGGGGAGCCACAAGTGGCCAGCATGTTGCCCACCCCTGACGTATAGTGAGGGAAACTGAAAATAAAGAGGTCTACGAGTTTTCTGAATCTGATGCAGAAATAGGAAGGGATGACGTTGTGCTGGGGAGGAATGCAAACACCATAGAAAGCGAAACAGACAGACGACCACTGGTGACATGCAGAAAGCTGAACTGCCACATGAAATGCGAAAGTTACCAGGTTTATTTGCCACGTTTACAGCAATGTTTTATCAGGGAAACACAAGAAGTGTGAAAAGGTAGGCGCACATCTAAAAACATCCAATAGACTTCTGCCAGACGGCCAGTTGGAGCTGCCTGGCATCTTGGGTTGCCAACTGGCCATAGGGTAGTGGGGTAAAATGGGCCGCAGCTCAGTGGTGAGGCATGGCAGTGCACACAGAAGGTCCTGGGCGAATCCCTTGTTGTGACATGTAGCACAAACACCAGCTGTGGCACATTGTTTACATATGTAAGGTACAGAATGGCTGGTAAACAAGTCATGTTTAGTCTTCTACTTCCTGCCTGTTTCTCATGGGAAAAGTAGGTGTGAAAGAAATACGAGCTGGTCACATGGTTTGTATGTTCTGGTGACGTACTGACTTGTTAGGTTTCTGTCTGTAGCCATTTTGGAGAGAGGTGGAATTGCTTTCTTCTTCTTCTCTCTGTTCTTCTGACTAATGCTTGCTGGACTAATGCAATCATGTAACGTCTAAGCTGAGGTGGAGTGAAGCTCAACTTGCTCCACTGGATTAATGCTTGCTATGCATTATTCTCTGCACATGGACTGTAATTAGGAGATGTATGCTCTGTAGGATATACTTGCTATAGTAAATAAACAGGTAGAACAACCTGTGGAGTTTACAGAGTTATTTCCTTATTACTGGGATCTGCAAGGAGGAGGCTGAACTGGCTGACATCCGATACGTTGGAATGCTGCGTGGAGTGGGAGAGACAGGTCTGAACTTCTGTGTGTAGATTTATGGGTGTCTGCACACGGGAGCAGGATTTTAAATCTTCCATCTCACACAAGTGAAGCGCTCTGTTTTTCCAGGAGGCTTGCGCGCCTTCAGGGTTGTGTCAACACCTTCATCCCTACCGTCTCCAGGTAAGTCTGGAGCCCCTCTCTGAAACCCTGGAGAGCCACTGTCAGTCACTGTAACGCTCAATAGGCCAATGCCTCACTTGCGGTCAACAGGTGAAGCCTTTTCTGGCACGGAGCTGATGATAAACATTAACATCTGCTCATTCCTGCCAAGCAAGCTGCTGTTCCAAAGGGACAGCGACAGGGCTGGTTCAAATTTGGCAAGCCTAGCGCAAGGATGAGTCACATGTGTGGCCAACCGGCCGCGTGCAGCTCCACGGGCCTTTACTGCAGCCCTCACTGCCCTGCCACAGAGCCAATGAAATTCAGCAGTGCAGCAGCTGTAGAGAAACAATTAGCAGTATGGCAACAAATTTCAGTGGCGAACTGCTGCAAGAGAAGCTGGAAAAGGCCAAATATAGCCTTAAAACGAGCTACATTTAGCCCTTTTCTGCCTGTTGCATCACTCTTATCAAAATTCAGAGGCAAAGCACTGAATACCAGGGATGGGGACTCGGACTCCAGGACTCGACTCGTGAGTCGGACTGAGTTCCCCCTGTGACTCGAGTCAGACTCGAGTCCCAATATTTTTAATGGGACTCGAGACTCGACTCGGGACTCGAGACCAAGGACTCGTGTTCCAAAATCGTGTTCCTCAAATGTAACATGGATAGGTTTTAGGAAGTACAGCAAGTTTATTTTTTAAAATCATTTTCCTAACATGCAACCTTTCAGACATTTTGGGTTTGGCTGCCTCTGCCTGCCTGTTTGGGGTTCCCAGCCTCCTCTGCCTGCCTGGTCTCTTCTTAAACAGTCCCACAGTTTGAATTGTCCAAGACAAAGGCCTCTGCCTGCCTGTTTTGGGGTTCCCTGCCTCCTCTGCCTGTCTGGTTATTTTGGGTTTCTCTGCCTGGTCTGTTCTTGCCAAAATCAGTTGCAGAGTTTGGAAATAAAAAGGCACACTTGTGCCTAGAATTTATTTAAGCCACACATCTGAAGTAGCCTTATTTTGTTGGGAAACCCCCCAATTGATTTTAATAGGGACTCGTGGAGTCAGCTTTGAGAGTGACTTGTGACTCGTGACTCGTGAGTCACCATTTTGGACCAAGGACTCAGACTCGAGACTCGGGTCCAAAGACTCGTGACTCGACTCGTGACTCGAAGGCCAAGGACTCTTCAACATCCCTGCTGAATACTTTGCTGCTGCTGCTGCTGCTGCTGCTGCTGCTGCTGCTGCTGTGCACAGAAGCAGGGCTGTGGCCCCCAGGCAGGGATGGAAATTGGCCCATTGGACCGCCCTAAAGTTGCCCACCCCTGGCCTATTGGAGTAGGGACATTTTGTGCTACATGCCTTTAAATGTTGGTTTTGTTTTTTAGAAAATGGAACTGCCAACAATTTTTTTTGTTATGATTTCTTGGCAGAACTGGATGGCATTCGCATGGAGAGTTGCCCCCTCCGAGGGGATCAATCCTGCTAAGGTTCAGGTAAATAGGTGCAGGGCATTTTGTGCAAGAGGAGTGCTTACAGTTTGGGGGTTTCCAAAAAAAAAAAAAAAAAGGATGTGCCTATCCCCCTACATTTTGGTAGGTAATTGTTATGAAAATGACATACAGCATAGAGGGGGCCCTAGTTAACAAAACCTGCAACATTTCTGAAGGGTAGGTGCAGTGTTGTGTGTGTGTGTGTGTGTGTGTGTGTGTGTAGAAGAGAAGTGTTCGAATTGGGGGGAGGGGAAGTGATTCCCTTACCATGCTTTTTTGGCAATTTGTATGGAAATGGCATATGTCTCTAGGCAAGAAACCTGCAAAATTTCAGAAGGATAGGTGCAGGACCTGGGGAGCTGTGATGAATGAAACACGGTTTACAACTTTTTTTTTGTTTTCTGCTCAATAGGCACCAAAGTCACAGAAAGAGTGAGTGACAGGACAGGGGGTAGATGATGGATGCGGAGCAGAAGGACTTGAACATCCAGCATTTTCCAAGCAAGCACCCAATGCTACACCCTCCCAGGTCCCACAGGCAGCACCAAAACCCTTAACATGCCTACTCTTGGGAGAGAGAACTAGCAAAGAGCACTGGAGACTGGGATCAGTCCTGCCATATATTACATCAACACCCTACCCACCAAAGCACTGGGATTGGAGAATCCTGGTAAAACCATTCACTTGTGATTAGAAGCTAGAGTTGCCAGTCACAAAACAACAACCCCTCTCTCCACACTGGTATTTTCCTTATATGGAGAGCTTGAGGAGATATGTATCAAGTGTTGGAGATATGCTGTCTGTATCTATGGCCAGTATCCAATGCTGCCCATCTGCGAGTGGGGCTCACTGCCACTTCCGTTCCACAAGTGGCCAGCCACACCAAATCCTTTGTGCAAGCAGCACCCACGGCTTGCTCAACAGAGATGTAGGGCTTCTGGGGGCAAGCCCCCAAACAAGTGGAAACACTCATTTCTGGAATGAAGCAGGTCAGAGAAGCTCCCTTTTGCAATAGAATCAGCAGAGTTGGCAGCTCATGGGCAGTCAGCATTGGATACTGCCCTCTGTAACTAAATTTCTAACAAATCTTCAGGAGTATTGAGATTCAGGTTCGGTCTGCTTTGAAGGAGTTCCGCTTTGATTCAGACATCTCCTGAATCCGTCTGAATCAGCCTGATTCGGTTCTGGATTTGGCCAAATCCGAAGCAAAACATTTCTTCATTCAGAAAATAACGTTGCCGTCTTCCTCTGAACAGTTGCACCGCAAAGTACTGTGTTATGGTGCCTTCCCATCAATAATTGAAAAGCAACTTGAACAAAAGTAGGCCAACAAGGAAAAGGTGTTAGTTTCACATTTGAACAAGTATAAATATATACAGTTCTGGGGCTGTGCCAGTTAAAAGGTTGCTCTGCATTTCATTGTCCTGTTCCAGAATGATCACAGATGTATTTTACAGAGATGGTTTCCTTCACTCTATCCTCTCACCTGTCCAGGAAAGCCTGGATGATGGGCCTTCTTCTTTAGAGATGCAACCCTTTCCCCAACAAATGCTGATGATTTTACCGGCATTCCTTTGTCTCCTCTTGAAACCCCTTATAGACATTTCACCAAGTCCTGTGCCAAAATCTGACCTGCAATTTCCCAAACAGTTTCTTCCTCTGTGGAAGAGGCTTCTATTTTTCTGCTTCATTCTCAGGAGCAGAGGCGGTGTTAGGGGGAGGCCCACTAGGGCTGGAGCCCCGGATCTTTCATGTGGAGCCCCGAATCTCTGGGAGGCCCTCTGCCCCACCACCCTGCTATCCATAGGCACTTGCTGAAATAAAGATACAGGGGCCCTGTTGCATCTGATTCCCCTGGACTAGCTGGCTTTTTGCCCACATGTACTTCACCTCCTGCACACACACACCCTTGAATCTTTCTGCCGGTATTTTTTTTTTCTGAAATCAAACACACTCCTCTCCCCTGTCCATATATCCCTTCTTACAAATAGGGGTGAATGACTCTTAGGAGACAGGGTCCTTTACAGACTTTAGAGCATATGTAAATTAACATATGCAAATTTGTGCTTGCTTTTTTGTGTGTGTGTCCTGTGGGCCTGTACCTAGCACTGCCCGTGAAGCACAAGACTGGGAAAGATGAATCCTGCCTATTGATCTGAAGTCACCAACTGCCGTCCTCTAGTCCAGGGGTATTTTTATCCTGGAAGACAATCTTACTCGGTCACGAGTGATCGCCTGACTGACTGACTGAGTCCAGAGGTGCAAAGCCTCAGGCTCGGGGGGGGGGGGGCAAATCTAGCCCATCTCATGTCCCAGGCTGACCCTCCAAGCTTCCCCATATGGCCACGCCCCCTTCCCCTGGCCCCACCCCCTTCCCCTCTGTAGTGTATGGGTTATGGCAGCTGATTGATTGGCTTGCCTGCTATCCGTTGCTCCTCCTGTTCGGTTGCTCGGGGCTGCCAACAGGTGGTTCCAGGCAAACGTTTGTTTTGTGCATTTGTTCAGTTTTGTTCTGGAAGCTTCCTACTAAAGACGTGTTATGAGGAACTCTAAGCTTGACTCCTAGTCCTCTATTTAGATAAATAGTGAGGACGCTACACCCTCGACCACCAGTTATTTGGTCATTTCTTTTGTACAGTTCTTCCCAATTCTACAAGATTGGAATTCCTTTCCTAAGGCTTAGTAATACTCGCAGTAATAGCTTTAAGTTAAAATAGGTTGTCTGGTGGGGGGAGGAAAGGTTGGCCCTGCCTCTTTTACTTTCGGCCCACCCGCCGCAGGAGCGTTGGCCCCAAAGCTTCTCCAAAATGGAATTCAGGTCGAAAGAGGATCCACACACCCCAACTCTAGTCTTAGTACACTCCACCGCTTAAAGGAGGGGTGGGCAACCTGGCACCCTCCAGCCGTTCTGGCCTGCAACTCCCGTCATCCCCTCCTCATTGCCTATGCTGGCTAGTGCTGATGGGAGTTGTAGGCCAAGACACCTGGAGGGCCACAAGTCTAAAGATCCCCTGTTCCCTCACACAACCCCACCCTTTCTCTCTTGCGGCCTCTTTATGTGTGGAACTTCACATAAAGATGCTCCCTCTCTTTCTTCTTTCAGGTCCCACCTCAAAATCTCATGTCCCTTTCCCAGCAAGCCTTTGGCACAACCCCCCTAATTCCCATGTGCTACTGCAGTTAAGCCTGTAACCAAGCCTCAGCATGTGTAACTGAAATGATCCTATGATCCTCCTTTTCCTCTGTTACTTCCCATGCGTTGAATTTTAGATTGTGAACTCCTTGGGGCAGAGTCCACCAAAGAGTAAAGGAGGCATGTATGTGTGTGTGTCTATATCTATATATAATACACATACATACACACAAACACAATTATATTAGGATTAGGATCATACAGTTGGAAGGGGCCTACAAGGCCATTGACCCCCCTGCTCAATGCAGGAAACTAGAGGAGGGGTCTCCCATCCAAGTAAGAACCAGGCCTGACCCTGCTTAGCTTTCCACACTCTGACAAGCTGAGCCAGCATGAGCCAATTCTTATTATTACTATTGTCCCTTGAGGTTCCCTGGAAATTCCTGTAGATCTTTCACATGGGCTGGCCCTTCAAAATTGGCTTTGAATTTTGCTTTAGATGCAACGGATGCAGTTAAGTCATTTTAGATTCTGAATGGACTTACACACCACACCACCCTCTTTAGATGCTAACGTGTATTGCTTCACTTACATGAAAGTGTGTTAAGCCAGGCTTTCTCCATTCAGGGACCCTCCTGCTCATTCTGCTGAGTGGGGCCCCGGTGGTCTGCCCCAAAGTCCTGCCCTGAATGCACCATTGTTGTTTGGGGGCATGCAACTTTATTGCTCTCTGAAAGGCAATTACCTCTTCATTATGGGGAGCAATTCCACTGAGCGCTGCCTGTTGTCCTTTCTTTACTGCTTCCGAGTCTGTGCTATAACACAGGGGAGCAGGGGGAGCTATTTTAGAACTGTGGATAGATTAGTGTTTTGGCTCAGCATGATACAATAATGTGTGAACAAGTATAAGATCACACCTTGGTGGAAACTGCATATTTATACATAATCCAACAGGTGAGAGCTTGAAGGTTTTTTGTTGACTGTACGTAAAAAGGGGAACAAAGTTTCCCCACGCAGGTCTTGGACTGCCGCAGCTTTCATGACTTTTCAGATTTGAAGTCTGGTTTGTGCTCCCCACTTCCCTTTCCCTCCATCTATGTGTGGAGCTTAACATGATCAGCATAGAATCATAGAGTTGGAGTGGGTGCTTGAAGGCCATCTAGCCCAACCTCTATGTATGATGGAGCATATCCAGAGCTGGAACATAGGTTTCATAGAGTTTCATAGATCATAGAATTGGAAGGGGCCTACAAGGCCATCGAGTCCAACCCCCTGTTCAATGCAGGGAACTAGAGGAGGGGTCTCCCAGCCAAGTAAGAACCAGGCCTGACCCTGCTTAGCTTTCCACACTCAGACAAGCTGAGCCAGCATGAGACACAGGCTGTCCAGCCTTGATGACCTCCAGTGAGGAAAAACCCACCACCCCCTAGGTCAGGGGTGAGGAGTCTCTTTCAGCCCAAGGGCCAAATACGGTTTTGAAGCAGCTTTCAGGGGCCACATTCCACATGTGGGTGGGGCCAAAGCCAAAAGTGGGCTGGGCCAAAATACCAAAAATACCCACATATTTTAGCTTAAAGCTTTTACTGCCAGTAATTAAGTGTTAGGAGAAGCATTTCAATCATTTAGAATGGCGGTGAGGGGGGACTGCCCCAAAGTCAGAAAACTACCAAACAATTGGTTGCTGGGAGAAGGGGGTGTGGCCCTCTGAGACCCCCAGGAGGGCCAGGTTGGGACCTGAGGTTACCCACCCTTTCACTAGGTAATTGCTTCCGTTGTCAAACTACACTTACCATCAAGACGTTTCTCCTAATGTTCAACCAGAAATCTGCCCTCTCATAATTTATTTATTGTATTTATTTTTAATTCAATTTTTATTTTATT
Organism: Shinisaurus crocodilurus; assembly: GCA_021292165.1. Classification (NCBI taxonomy): domain Eukaryota; kingdom Metazoa; phylum Chordata; class Lepidosauria; order Squamata; family Shinisauridae; genus Shinisaurus; species Shinisaurus crocodilurus. Next base: position 279,465,731 of record CM037879.1, on the reverse strand, counting down.
ACATTTCCAAAAAACAAAAAAACAAAATACACACAACAACAGCAACAACAAATAAAACTTAACAATATTAATACATAAACCCACCCCAATCCCTCCCCACTCAATCCACATTAGATTATTATATTTCACTTCTTTATAAACTACTTCTTTATAAACTACTTCTTTTCATGAATCCCACCATTTATTGTATTTATAGCCTGCCTTTTTTCCTGCAAGGAACCCAAGGCGGCTTACACGATCCTCCTCCTCTCCATTTTATCCTCACAACAACAACCTGTGAGGTAGGTTAGGCTGAGAGTCAGTGGCTGGCCCAAAGTCACCCAGTCAGCTTCATGGCCCAGTGGGGACTAGAACCCGGATCTTCCGAGTCCCAGTCCAGCACTCTCACCACTACGCCACACTGGCTCTCTTAAGCCCATTCGATATAGTCCTGCCTTCTGGGGTGGCAGAGAACAAAACCCTAGTCAAGCACAAGACAGATGGGGGTCGTGCACACCAGCCCTGACCCCTCAGTCCCCAGTCCTCAGTGCTGAACAGGATGTCTCTAGTGGGCTTCTACTCGCACTCACTTGAATGGGAGTAGAGACCTTTGCACGATCAGAAACCCTGAAGCGAACACGACTAGGCAACAAGCAAGAAAACACAGGTAGAAGCCCCATGCAGACATCCTTGCTCAAAATGGGGAGGGGTGCTGGGGGCAGGCGCACCACGTCGGCCCTGTCACTCTTACCCATCCACGTATGAATAAGGCTCAAGTCTTTGCCTGCTTTTTATTTATTTATTTATTTATTTATTACATTCATACCCCGCCTTTTTTCCTGCAAGGAACTCAAGGCGGCTTACATAATCCTCCTCCTCCTCCTCTCCATTTTATCCTCACAACAACGACAGCCCTCCATGTTCTAACTGCTGCAGATCAAACTGCTGTTAATGGGACAGCTAAAAAAAACCAGTTCAAAAATTGGCAATCCTGTAACAGCGATACACTATAGGAAGAGAAAAGGGGGGGGGGGCAGAGGACAGATAGGTAGCAATGCCTCAGTAATAGGTAATCTGCCACAGATGGCCTTCTCCTTGTCCCTTCAGCCAGAGCAGCTAGACTGGTGGGGACTAGGAAGAGGGCCTTTTCTGTGGCGGCCCCCATGGCTGGCTGGGGCATGCTGGGAGTTGTAGGATTATTTTTTTTCCTGTCTAAACAGGCATAGGATTGTGCCCTAAACCATTTCAACCTTTTAGAATGTGGGAAAGGCTCAAAAGCCGGTTGTCAAGATTTTTCACAGATTTCAACTTCTTCTTTTAAATGCTAAAGTACAACAGCAAAGAAAAAATGGGATGGGGAATTTAAAAACACACACCCCTATTAGCAGGTGGCTTGCTGATGGGTCAGTTAGCTGACAATTGTCAGGGCCAGTGGATGTATCAAATTGAACTCTCAAAAGGACTGCTGGTTATGTGACTTCATCCCAGTAGGCAAGAGTGCTCTGGGACACGTAAGTTCGATTTCTCAGCCTCACTGGAGGTAGGTTTAGGAGCAATAAGCGAGGTGAGTTCTGCATTTGATACATGGAGCCAAAGTGGCATTCTTGCAGTCTCGGGCCTCCTGCACAGATGGAAAAAACAGCAGGGGATTAGTAAGGAAGAAAGTAATTGTCCTTGAGTTCCTGAAAATAGCCAATATTAATGGATTCCATTGTGGATTACCTGTGGGCTTCCATCTACAGTTTGAGACCAATATAAAAATAGAAGAAGAAGATGGAACCAGGCAGAAGAGGAAACGCTGTCAGAAATATTAGAGGAGGACCTCTTCAGACTGTCAAAAGGCATATGCTGTCTGCAGGCTGAGAAATATAAGAACATACTTGCTCTTCAGGAAAGCATAAAGATGAAGAACATGGGCATTCTTTTGACCAACAGAGGATGGAGAGCTGGCATGATCTGGTGGAGCGAGTGCTGGGCTTGGACCAAAGAGATAGGTTCTTCAAGTTGTGGTGGAAGCATATATCACAACACGGGAGTCCTGTGTTGAGGCACCAGCCCTCCTTGGACCACCTAATCCAGCCAATCCAATGTCCCGAACACCATTAAAATGCACATTTAGTCTAGGGATGTGCATCAGATTAGGATGAAGCTCAAGTAGAATCGGGATGCTTTGGTCCAGTTCCATTGCTTCCCAAGCCAAAGCGAGCTTCCCTCCATGTAAAAAACTACTGCACCTATTTTTCCAGAGCCTTCTGAAGTCCTCCTCATGAGGAGGGCCCTACTCACAAGGAGTCCTTTGTTCAGAAGGAGCTTTCCAGTGCAAATGGGCACTCCTCACAGGGGTTGTTCTGGCCTGCCTCTTGAGATGCCGATGCTCTTGGGGGGCTAGGGGGTCGCTCAGCCTCTATCTTAGAGGCAGAATCTTGTGGGGATGGACCTGCAGCATCTCCCCCAAAGGACCAGGCACCTCCCAGTCTTCTGGCATGGACTGCTCTTTGATGCTGTTTGTCTCTGGGAGCTCCAGATCCTCCTCTGAACAGGATTCCTCCAGGGGGCATGAAGAGTGGGAGATGATAGGACCAGCCCTCATTCCTCAAGCCTTCTGAAAAGGCCAGTTGTCCAAGCTTCCACTTCACAAACTGCAAGGCAGCTATGCCAGCCTTTCCCAAGCTGGTGCTCTCCAGGTGTTTAGTACTACAGCTCCCATGATCCCTGGCCATTGATTATGCTGGCTGGGGTTAATGGGAGTTGTAAGTCCAAAACATCTGGAGGGCACCAGGCTGAGGAAGGCTGATCTCTGCCCTTCTTTTACATCTAGGGTTGGCAATCAGGGACAAGATGGCATCACACACATTATAAGGGGCCAGTTTTGGCTCAGGGTCTGAAAGCTGCTGACCCCGAGCATATCCTTTGCTTTGAAAATGGCCAGAAAACAAAAGCAATTAGGGGGAATGACACCTACGATTATCTTTTAGGCATTTCTCCCCTTTGCAAACAAAAGGCCCAAACTCCAAATCAGCCTCCATCTATCACAGCAATGAGCAGTCTCTTGCTGATACAGATGCAGCCTGTCTCCATATGCAAAAATATGGTCCAGGGGGACATGAGAAACAATGAGAAAACCAGGCACCTGGATAAATAGAACTTGCATTTACACAGGGTTTGTGTGTGGGGAGGGGCAGGTGTCTCTAGGACAGAGACAAGTTTTCTTGCTTTCTCCTAGAGAAAAAAAAGAAAGAGAACAACCACTGCCCACCTGGACACTTCAATTCATTTTAAATTGTCACTGTTATACTGTCTTCTCTGCAGATAGTGATATATGGCAGTAACAAAAGCAAAACACAGAAGTCTTTGCCCCAATAAGCTTACAATACACTTATATCAGCCTTCCCAACCTGCCTCCCTCCATACATGTTGGAATATAACTCCCATAATTCCCAGCCAGCATGGGCACAGCTGGGAATTGTGAGAATTGTAGTACAACACATCTGGAGGGCGCTAGGTTTGGGTAGGCTGCATGGTGATGCCCTGCAGTGGGGCTACATTGGGGTATCATGGGAAATTTAAATGGTAGTTCCCAGCTACCTGCCACTGCTGCTCACCATGGCCACTGCTACCAAATAAGACCACCAGAGCTCACCTACCGGGGGGGGGGCTACACTGACATAGGAGGGAACCCATCAGAGGGCACTTTGCCAAGAGCCCAGCCCTCCTCAAACCTGGAGCCAGCCCTGGAGCCAGGCCTAAGAAAACCCAAGGCAGATGCAATGTGGATTGATGCTGCAAAGGGTGGGATGAATGCGTATGCCAACCTGAAACAGGCATGCACAAGATCGGACTTCAACGCCTCCACCGTTCTCTTCCTACAAACTGAATGGAGAGAAACGCAACTTCCATGTTTAGATCAACATTTGCACCAAACCCAGAAACCACTCATTGGTTGGCCCCCACCACAGTAACCTCTCAGCTGGACCGAAATCACAACCACTCCCATACAACCAGCACTACAGACTGAACAGTATCTCTTTATTCTTCCTGTACCTTGAATCAAATCCTTTCCTCTTACTTCTGTGCAAAACTCGCCATACAAATATGACAATGTACTGTCTGAAATTACAGGCAAAGAAAGATGGACTTTATATGGGGGTATCCAAAACGGAATGGATATTAGAAAGGAACTGTAAGATGAAAATAATGTGTTTTGTTCTTAAGCTGAACATATCTATATCTATATCTATATATATATATGGAAAGGAAACCTTTATTGTAACAGCAAGGGGCATTACTCAGCTCTTATGTGGGGAAATTTCCCCCCAGAAACGTGAACATGACTATTTCCTTGAGATCCCCACACAGAATACATACGATTTGATGCAATTGTTCACATGCTAGAGATGGGTATGGATAATGGATTGGTAAAACACTTATGCATATATGTGTTGTTGTTGTTTTTTTAAAAAAATCTAATCTACCAACACTTAAGAGCATTACAATGTTCGACAACAGAAGAAGCATAGACGAAGCCAGTGTTTTCAGCATAATGCTGAAACTGATATTTTCCCTGCATTGATATTTTGTGACTTTGCACTGGTAGAGCTTAAACTCCAGAGCACATCAGCAGTGAAGAGTAAAAATTATGTTCACAAGGCATGCTGGTGTCATTATTAGTGATCTAAACATTCTGTCACGGCACGCCCCTCATGACAGAAGCAGAGTAGGACTATACAGATATGAGCTGGCTGTCAGGGTGCAAGCCTATCCATGTTTAGACGGGGGGGGGGGAAGCACTACAACTCCCAGCATGCCCCAGCCAGCCATGCTGGCTGGGGAATGCTGGGAGTTGTAGGGCTTTTTCCTGTCTAAACAGGAGTAGGATTGCGCCATTAATGAGCTGTAATTCGAGATACAGTTTGGATGACAGATAGGACTTTCCCCAGACTCTGGAGTCATGAGGAAGAGCGGGCAGGTTTTACCCCACCCCAATGATGCTTTTGAATACACCTGTTACTTTTAAAAATTATTATTGTAGCAGGAAACAGCTGATGTGCATTCCTATAGATAAAATTTTAACCACTGGACTTGGGATACCGTCTGTTCCCGCCTTCCAACATTCTGGCCAATGAATCCAAAGGTGCTGGGATGATTGACAAACACTGGGCACTTGTTTGCTCTTGATATAATTGTATTAATATTAAAACAATGAAATAAACTTAAACATATTAAGCTACCTAGATTTAGATTTGGGCTGTTTTTATTTATTTACTCACAGTGCAATCCTATACATGCCTACTCAGATGTAGGTCCATTGAATTCAGTGGGGCTTACTCCCAGGTAAATGGGTCTAGGGTTGTAGCCTTAATTCATTTAGGCTGCAATTCTGCAGTCCCTGGGAGGTGATCTCAGGGACCATCGGATTTTTTAGATCTTCCCCTCCAAAGTTGGAGAGGGGAGAGAGAGAGAGAGAGAGAGAGAGAGAGAGAGAGAGAGAGAGAGAGAACACGCACAGAGAGGAGGGCTTCCATGGATGCCAGGAGATGCTATGGACTGGAGCCACAGGATCCAAAGCCTCCTATATCCCCAAAATGCCCCCAGAAAGGGGGAAGAACTACAGCAGCCCTAGAGCTGACATAGTTCACTTCCCTCCCATTGGAATCAATAGGAGAGAAAAGTTTAAAAAGAAAGAAAATAACTGGAAACAGTCAAATAAAAAGTGAGCAAATTGCACTCCCAAGTCACACACACACACACACACACACATCTTCCACCCTGCCCACTTGAGCTGACAGGGTGTTGGAAAAGGCAGATCCTCAACCCCAGTTCTTTCCTCCCTATCTCCCCCCTACCCACCCACCAACCACCCAAGAGTGCTCTGTTAATATGTTTATAGCCTGCTCTTCGAGCACTCAGAGAGCACTCTGTATTTCATACAGCACCACAACAAACTGATAAAACAATGCCAGTGAAAAACAATACAATCTAAGACACAGTAAAGAAGAATCCATTTTAAAAACAGCAGCAGAATGAAAGGCTAAAACCCTGTTGGTTTCAGTCTAAAAGACAGGAATAAGAAAACTAGTCAAATCTCAACTGCAAGGGTATTCCAGTGCTGCGGCGCCACCACCAAGAAAGCTATGTTTCTCATGCTCACCATCTCATGGCTCAGAATGAAAGCATGGTGAGCAGGGCCTTCTGGGGCTAGGAATAGACAAATCTATGTGTTTGGCTTTCTCCCAAATTTGAACTTTTTAAATCTTAAGTTCTTTCTTCTCCTCAATATGAGGCACTTTGTGAACGTGGGTAAATTCTTATCAAAAGCAAACTGAAATCAAATCCTCACCCGCCTGCACTAGCCAAATTCAAGAGGCACAGCTACTGCCAGCATGGAGAGGACCATGTTGTACCCGCCGCCTGCCATAGAACTGCTAACGGTGAGGAGCCTGTCAGAAAAATGAGGTGGCAGCCTTAATTCAGCACTAACATGGCTGAATACACTGGGATTCAGCCCAGACTTTTAAGAGCAAAGCTCTGCCAGTTTCTCCCAAGGTTAGATTTATTAAAATCTCAAGTTCTTTTTGTCTTGAATGTTAGAGAACTTTGCTGGTTTTGGTAAATTCTTATCAAAACCAAGCTGAAATTAAATTCTCACCCATCCCGATGTGGGGCAGATCTCAGAGCCTAGCAGGTATATATCTTGTTTTGCATATATACCTCACACACACACGCATATGCACACACTGTGGTGTACCCCTCAGCACCACCCTCATCACAACATTTCTGGCTATATCTCCCCCATGGGTCCATGCACCATAAAAGCCCTTTCTCCACAAACTTCCCACAATCCCACATGTCAAAATGATGGCCGTTTTGCTCATCCCACTAAGCAGGGGTGGGCAACTTCAGGTCCTTCAGATGTTTCGGCGTACATCTCCCACCAGCCCTAACTAGCAGAGCCGATTGTAAGGTACAGTGGGAATTGTGTAGGCCAAAACATCTGGAAGGCCACAAGTTGCCCAGCCTTGCATTACAGTAATGATGGTGACATTGCCAAGTACTACTGTTCTGAATGGTCACTGCACTTATCTTGCAGACATCTTGTAGATATCTGTCAACTGAGGAATAAAACCATGAGGGTAGGGTTGGTTGGGCACCTGCCATGATCCCGCACGCTAGCTGACACCAAAGGAGAATCACCGAAATACAAGTTTTACCAAAAAAGTGTGAAAACACCACCGTGATCAGAACTTTCTTTCATCTGTTTTTAATTTTTTTACAATGCATGTTGCAATATTAAATTTGTTGTATTAATATAAACTTTCAGTAATCAATCTTTACAAATTCTTCAATACTCATGCTGTAACATACCGGTTTCTTGTTGGGAAAATAAGTGAGGATATTGTGAATATCAGGATTCTGGAAATCATTCCAAGGAGAAATAATGCTTTAAGCCACTCAGAAAGAAAAGATGGAGAGGAAGGCTTACTTGAAGGCCATCTCAAAAAATAAGAGGAAAAGCTGCAGCAACTCCATAAAGAAAAAGAAAAAACAGAGGAAGATTTTCATTAACTCTATAAAGCACAATATAGCAAGTTGGGTGGATGCTAAACCCCTGAGATTGTAGGGGGGTAATTACCACTGGTTATTTGTATAATTACGGTATATATGTTTAAGACTCTATGTTACAGCATGAGTATTGAAGAATTTGTAAAGATTGATTACTGAAAGATCATGATCCCGCACCCTGGCAGGGCCCAATAACAACAACCCCCTGGAGTTGTTCCTCCTCTTCATCATTGCTTGCTCAGCTACCCAGACAACAGTGGTGGTGAGAAGGAAGAGCAGTAAATGCCACGGCCTGCTGGCTCACTGGCTCTCTGCCCATCAAGCAAGCAAGTGGTAGCAATGATGAGAAAGGAGCAATAGCAGCTGGTGACAATGGCCATGAGAAGGTAGACTCGTTGAAGGAGAGGGCCCATTGGGGGTGTCTTGCCCAAGGGATTTCAAAAACCTTGGAGCTGGCACTGAAGATCATGCATCTGATGAAGTAAGCTCCAGCCCACAGAAGCTTATGCCACAATAAATCTTAAATCTTGAGATTAAGATTAATTTTAAGTTTTAAGATTAATAAATCTTAAGTCTTTAAGATGCCACACAGGCTTGGACATCTGACAGGCCAAAAAAGATTTGTACAGATGACTGGTCAAATACGACCAAATAACTTTAAGGATTTGTAAAGCATTTGCTTGATGAGAACAATGCAAAGATAAATTTAACACCAACGGGTTTGAGGCTTATGTGAATTAGAAAAGCAAATGAATTAACTGTTATTGTGAAACAACGAACGTAAAGATTGAAATAAATTATTATAACTTTTAAAGGTTCCTAAAAATGTGAACAATGCACTGAACAGCTCTTATACTGGAACAACATAGTTGGCCTAATTTAAAAATAAAAATGACATTTAAACAGAAAAAGTAAAGTAATAGCAACAGTTACAAAGAGTCAGTTTTTAAATACATTTGTGCTAAGTAGGCAGTCGGCTAATTCCTCAAGTTTCATCAACATCATGACTTCATGGAATATTTGCCCATGGTCAATTAATAGACCATCAATTAACTGGTCAATATTTGACTGGTCAGTTGATCACCATGGAAACCCTAATGCCATAAGACCTTTTTGTATTATTTTTTTTTTAAATACTAACTTTCTGTCATACTCTATAGTCTAACCAAAAAAAAAAAAACAGAACCCAGGGTGAGCTTACACATATTTTATTTATTTATTTATTTAAAATGTAGACCCTGCTTACCAGTTAAATGACACGAGCTATACAATCATTGCAATCAGAATGCAAGAGCATAAGAAGAACCAATGAAACAGGGTCAGAGCTTTAAAACCAGGAACAACTTGGTGCGGGGGGGGTGCGGGGGGGAGGAGGAACAGCACAGACCAAAATAATGGAGAAATAAAAAGGTATTAACGGCATATCTGAAGATTGGAAGCATGGGGCCAACTGAGTCTCTCTGGGAAGAGAGTTCCACAGTCAATTGAACAGGCCTGCTGCTCTTCTGTCCCCACCACACAGAGCAAGGCCTCAGATGTTGAACAGAGTGGACAGTCAGAAAGGCAGATTCATGTGAGAGAAAGTGATCCTTCAAGTATCCTGGTCCCAAACCGTTTCGATAAAGTAAGTGCCCCCTTTCTCTGTCCCCTTTAGCTGAATGGAAAACACATCACCCAAAGGGACAACATTGCAAAAAGGAACAAATCGATCCTATATATAACCCTGACGCTACAGCCTAGTGTTCCCGACAGGGATCCAGCGGTGAACATAAGAACCTAGGACAAGCCATACTGGATCAGAGCAAGGGTCCATCTAGTCCAGCATTCTGTTCACAGAGTGGCCAACCAGTGGGATGTGATGAGGAGGAAATGCACTGTAGCCACTTCGGGATTTTTGCAATACACAAGCCCTCTCTCTGACCATTTTGTGAGTAGATAAAAGCAGAGATCACTGTGCTCTCTTAGCATACATCCTTTACCAAACCAACTCCTAAACCACACAGGGCAAGCTGAGAAACCACACAGAGACCAGAAGTGAGTTAACTTGAAACTGTTGCTGACATCTCTTAAATACTATCTGTGGGCCACAAAAGCGGACAGCCGATTTCCTAGGCGTGGGTTCCATACTCTGCTGTACGCAAGCAAAGCAGTTTACTTTTTGACCAAAAGTGTTAATGAAGAACACCAATGTGCAACCCCCCATCGGTGTGCATCCACAAATCCACCATAATTTGTGGGTGTTCAAACTATGTAGGGTTATCAAAATAAGGCCAATTAATAGTTGCTTTCCTTAACAAAGAACAGACCACTTAGTCATAACCTTGCTGAACATTGCTCTATCAAAAATATCATGGGCATCTCCCCGCTCCCCAACACTAATTGAACAGTTGCAAACTCACTTTGCATAATAATGCACACCTTTTTATTAGTGCATTGTCTACTTTTTTAATCTCAAATGTAAACTCCTAAAAGAATCTCAAGCATGAGAATCTTGTGGTCTTTATCAGGCAAAGAATACCAAGGATGAAAATTTCATGTTTTCACAGGATTTGAACAGGAACTTGCAAAAAGCCTGGAGAAAGAAAGAAGATTTAAGATGTTTCTCATTGACTTTAGTGAGTGAGGCTTCAGGCAGAAGCTATATTTATATCAGTTGGTGGGAAGACTGTGAAAGTTTTGTTCTACAGATACAGAGGTCGAAGATGCGTCTATGAGCTGAACAGAGATTAATGTAAGAAAAGCCCTGCCAGATCCATTTATACCTATAAATTCCAGCATTCTGTTTCCAAAAGTGGAAAGATACCTTTGGGACACCCACAAAGGGGGCATGAAGGGGGCAGCTCTCTTCTGTCATATGTCCCCAGTATCCAATATACAAAGGTATACTGCCTTCAAACATGGAAGTTCCATTAAGCTGCCATAACTGTTGATAGACCAAGCCTCCCTGAGGTTTGAATTCTTTGAAAGGCCGCTTAATATCAGTATATTAACAGTAGCATACCTTTATTAGGACCAATATAAAAAGTCACCCAATGATAAGCAAACATTCAAGTTCACAAAGTTTTCAAAAGCTTGCTGGCTGCTTTGACTTCCATAACAGGTCTCTCTGCTACTGTTAGGATCCCCCCCCCCCTTCTCTAATGACTAACACAGCTGTCTGTGTCAAACTCTTGCTGATTTTTGGGAGGGTGGGGGAGATTCTAACTTATTTTTTATCTTCAGAAATTAAAACAAGAGAAAGGTTCTACGCTTAAAGGCAGCCTAAATATCTTTTTTTTTAAATAATAATAATAATAATAATAATAATAATAATTAATAATAATTTAATTTTTTTAAAAAAGTAAAGGTGCAAAATCTATTAGGGAACAAGCCCTCCCTAAAGACTATAGTTCACATCAGACACTTTGCCAATAAATTGGCTAAAAATGTTCCATTCCTTTAAAAGAAAAAAAAAGTTCTGCAACATTAGATGCCTACAAATCTTCCCTGTGGCTGATAGAAGCTTGTTATAAGAAAGAAAGAAAGAAAGAAAGAAAGAAAGAAAGAAAAATCCTGGGAGATTCTAGGGATGGGGCTCATTTATGAGCAACAAGGAATCACATCACTCTGGTCTTCTACAGATTCCCACACTCCTCTTATCCAAAAATCCCACAGATTGCTATTGGTTCTGCCCTTGGCCGGCATGCAGAGTTGAACAGAAGTCCCAGAGGGGAAATCTGTTCATGTTCTTCTTGACAAACAACAAGCCCAGTTATTCTAGGATCCCAGTCCAGTCGTGTGTTAGAATAAAGTCCCTTAAGTTTTGTTTTGGTTTTGTTTGTTTTCTTAAAAGGCGAAGTTCACTCCAGTCACCCTAATTCAAAGTTTAGCTTGGAGAATTTAAATATTTAATAATAATAATAATAATTAGAATAAGAATAAGAATAATTATTAATACTTGATTTGGGATAGCTTCTTTTCTTTTTCTTTCTGTCACTTTCCCCCTTTCCTTTTATTTATTTTTTTTGTGGGGGGGGGAGGGAGGAAGGGAGAACAACAGCTGCAAAAAAGACTGTCTCGGAGCGTCCTTTCTCAGCGAGCCAAAGGGTTTTTAAGGAGGAATGAGGGTGTTTTTTTGTTTTGTTTTTTGCAAACTTGGAACGAAGACCATGCCTAGCGGAAATTATGTAAACAATGGCTTTCCATTGCTGCTCTCCTTTGAAGGGTTGTGTCCGAAAGATCAATACCCTACAAAACTGCAGCCGGACAAAGCATGTATATTAAAATAATTAGAAAAATAAAAAATCTCCCCAGTCTTTTCTTCTTAATACGCCGGCATGGATGGAGGGGCGGGGGGGGGGGGGGATTGGAGACGACAACAACAAGCAAAAATCTTTTCGATGCAAAGGGATGCTTTTCCTCCCTCCCCTCAGAGGCGTACACAAACAAAGCCGAGGCAATTAAAATAATTTAATGCTTCCTGTCTGAGGCATCCCGAGGGACGGGAGCTCAGTCCAAGATTCAAGGGAGGGGAAGAGAGAGAGAGAGAGAGAGATTTCCACCACCACTACAATCGCTCACCTGTTTAGCGCCTCACCACCACCACCCCCGACCCCAAACTCTCCACATCAGTTGCGAGATCAACCAGGATAACAAGCACAGGAGAAGCCGCCTTTCCGGATCAGATCAAAGGTCCATCTCTCTAACCCAGTATCCCGTTTCCAGCGAAGGCTGGCCAAATTATGTTCGGGAAGCAGCCAGGCAAGAGAGGATTCTCTTCCCCGCTTGCTCGTGTCCCCGTCCCCCCCCCCACCACCACCACCACCACCACCAAAAGGTTGGAAAGCGGCCGCAGGTGGGACAAAAGGAGCTCCAAAGTTTTTTGTGGGTTGTTTTTTTTTTTTGTGCGCGGGGGGGGGGGTCTTCTTTTTTTGAAGCGCCTTGCCAAACATCCCATTGGCGGGGAACGGATCTCCGCGCTGAGTGTGTGTGTACACACGCCTCCCCAGTAGCGTGACCAAGTGAAGGATACCGGGTGCGCGTAGGCGACGGGGGCTTGGGGGGGGGGAGGTAAAGATCTCACCGTTTGGTTGCAGCATTGATCCACTGCTCCTCTTTCCCCCTTTCCATTTAGTGTTTTTTTTTTTTAATAGAATGCATGGAGAAGCTTTGGTTTAGTCTTTCTTCCCACCCACCACCCACCCCTTTGCTCTTCCTCCTGCAATCCCTCCTCTGCCATCGAGGCTTCCCTTCCCTTGTAAACAAAAATGCAGCGCCGAATAGATCCGAAGTGCCCGCGCTTGCTCGGCCCTGGAAGGGTGCAGAGGGGGGGGGGGGAGGGGGAGGTCTGCCAAAGTGGAGATCTAGCCATGCACGCACGTTTCCAAGCAGGATCCCAACCTCTTCCTCCTCCTCCTCTTCCCCGCCTTCATCCGCACACAAAAGTTATTTTAAACAAGCCGGTTCCGTATTCGCAACACCTACCCGTTCGGTTTTGCGTGCGTGTGTGTATGTGTCTTTCCTCTTGGGCCCTGGGGATGTCTCTCGCGTCGGACGCACAGATCGCAAAGAAGAGAAGCAGAGAAATACCGGAGGGAGGGAGGAAGGGAGAGAGAGAGAGACCGGGTCTCTCTCTCTCGCTCGCTCTCTCTCTCTCTCTTTGCCTCGATCTGCTGGCTTCCCTTCTACTCAAGGACGAGGTGAAATCCCTTAGCTGGTCATGACATGAGGCGGCTTGAGAGACAAACAACACCGCAAGGAGTGCAAATGACAAAGCGGAGTGGGGGGGGGGAGTCCAAGAAAGGGGGGGGGGAGAGAATCCACAAAGGGAGGGAGAGAATCCGAGAAACTGCGTGGGGGGGGGGGGGCACGACAATGCCATCCGCTGGCAGGTTAATTTTAGTGTGCGTCTTTCCTAGGTATCTATATACATATAACGATTCACAGTTTACTTCCACTCCAACACCCTCGTGTGGGAGACGGTGATGTCTGGGGGGGGGGGGGGAGGAGAGGTAGGAGGGGTGTCTAAGGGTGTGTGTGTGTGGGGGGGAGATGAGTCGGTTTCTCTCCGGCACCGCTGTTGCTCGCCCTTAAACAAGCCCTGATCTCCCCCCACCCCCCGCTTCTTGACAACCAACGTGCTGTGGAGCCGGATTGTAAACATCCAAGCTGGTGGTAACTGACATGGTTCGAGCAAGCGTGCGGCGTGCCGGGGCGGCGGGGGGGGGGGGGGCGGAGATTGCTGGCGGCCACTTAAAAGAGGAATGGAGGCGGAGGACCGGGGGGGGGGACTGACGGTATTGTTCCTTTCTGTTCTCTGCCCGCCCGCCCCCTTTCTTTCTCTTTTCTTTTCTTTTCCCTTCTTTCTTTGGGTCAATTGATTTAAAAATTGTTGCCGGTTCACTTAATAATCACCAGAATTACCTTCGGGCACCAGAAACCGAAACTTGTTTATTCACATGAAAGTCCCGCTGACTTCCAAGTAAGCGTGCGTGGGATCGCAGCCTAACACCTTTCTGGGATCATTCCCCCAACCAGAAGTCTTGCAACTCCCATCATCCCCAGCCGGCATGGCTCTAGGACACACGTTGATCTGTCAGTCCTATTGAATTCGGAGGGATATACTTCTGAGTAAGCGTGGATAGGATCCGGCTGTGTGCAGAAGTACTCCTGTTTTCGCTTATTCTTCTCCCCCTCTGCTAAAAGTTAAATGGAAGCTCCTCCGGGCAGGGACCTGTCTGTTTCGCCTCTGTACCTCTGTATAAGGCTGCAGTCCTATACACACTTACCTGAGGGTCTGTCCCATTGAAGTCAACAGGACTTACTTCTGCGTAGCCTGCATAGGATTGCGCTGTAAAGCTCCATGCACACTGATGATCTGTAGAAATATATTCTCATCGAGGTAGCATTTCCCCTGACTTTTCTGTCGCCCAATCCTATGTACGTTCATTTTAAAGCCAACCCCTTTTGGTTCAATGTGATTTACTCCCAAGAGAGGGCAAGCAGGATCGTAGTCCTGCAGCCTAACCCTATGACCATTCTTACTTGGAAGTAAGTTCAGTGGAACTTACTTCAAAATGAGTGTGCCTCTGGTCGCAGTCTTAGACTGCAATTCTATTTTACTTACCTGGGAGTAAGTCCCATTGAACTTAATGGGGCTTACCTCTGAGCAGACTTCTATAGGATTGCATTGTTACTCAGATAACCATAGAGAGTTTATGGCTTGTTGTTGTTGTTGTTTTAAATCTGTTTTAAAAAAAAAAAAAAAAAATCCTTGCAAACAAACTGGTGATGCGAGAGAGAGAGAGACCACAAAAAACCACCCACGTTTTTTTTGCTGTTGCTGCTTTTCAGTTCTCTTCACTTTAATATCCCATGGCTTCCTTAATTTTCTATCATCATCATCATCATCATCATCATCATCATCTCCTCTCCAGCATCGTGTTAGCAAAGTTGGTCTGGGATTCTTTGATTAACCCTTTGCAAAAGCAAAGAATACAGAGAGGATCAATGTGTTAGACGCACACAAAAAAGACCATTCAAAGATGCGGTTCCTTTAAAGCTAAGCCGGCGGAAAGGAAAGAATGGGGGGGGGGCATCCGCTCCATAAGCCGGTCCCAACAAATCGATCCCCGGTAATATTCCTGTCTCTCCATCTGAAGGGAAGGGCAAGAGTCCACATGCTCCGCCCTCTCCCCCATGCCCGCTCCGCCCCCATGTGCGCCCAAGACTGGAAGAAGGAAAAGTTACATCATCAACCACCAAGAGCCTCTTCGGTAATTCACAGAGCAGAAATGAACTAATTAAAGTATGCTGCGCTTGTAATGCAACCCGCTGCTACAGTGAGTGATCATCATTTGTCGCTGCTCGTTTCTAGGTGTCTTGTTTTGCTTTGTTTTAAATTGATTTTAATAATAATAATAATAATAATAATAATAATAATAATAATAATAATAATAATAAAAATTATTATTATTATTATTATTATTATTCAAAACAAAACAAAACTGGGGATCAAATATATGTGGGACTCTCCTGCCTCCACCACCAAGCCACTATGGGAGAAGGGCACATTTTACAAACGAGAAAGGGGTGCTTTGCTTTCCATCTCTGCTCAAATCCAGCCGGAGAGACGAGAATAATTTTGTGTCGGTGGATTTGTTTGGATGCGAGGGAGCGCGGGGGAGGATGTGCAGAGACGGAGGAGTCGGCACGCATCCCATTTCTGGGCATTCTGAGCAAGCTTTGATCAGCATCCCATTGCAGCAGCGGCTGGGTTTTTGTGTGTCTCCTGCTCTCTCTCTTCTTCTTTCTGTCATGTGTCTTCAGGATCTCATCAGCTGGACTGAAACCATATCTTCAGGCTTCCCCATGCTCCCCACCCAACAAAGACAGATTTTTTTTTTCCCCCATACTGCACTGGCAGAGATCAATCAGCATCTGCTGATTGATTCAATCCAGTCAAGACGAGTCCAAGATGCTTTCTTGGCAGGGCAAGTTCGCCTTGCTAAAATGTGGACTTTTGTGAGCCACCCAGAGAGCTTTGGCTCTTGGGTGGTGTAGACATGTAGAAGTTAAGTTTTGCATCTCAGGAGGTGTATGCATTGACTATTTTCTGGGAAGAAAATCCTCTAAGAAAATCCTCTAAGAGCAGCCCAAGACATTTTGCTGCCTGAGGCAAAGGACAAGATGATGCCCCCCCTCCCTGTTCCAGGCACAGAAGTCAGCTGGACTGGTAGTTGAAATTTACCCCAGCACTTGTAATGGGATCATGTCTTCCACCGCATCTGAGGCTGCAAGCTAGTTTAGGGGGTCCAGGACAGATGTGACAGCTGTTCACATCCAACAGATGTGAAGAGCTAGGGAGTTCAGGAGGAATAGCTGGAAGGCTGCCAAGGATGCCCCCTCCCCATATCTGCTGCCTGAGGTGATTGCCTCACCCTGTCTTTGGGATATGATTTAATTTCCCTTTCTTTCTTTCTTTCTTTCTTTCTTTCTTAAATAGTGATTCTAAAAGGCAGACAGAAGAAATATATATTACATATAAATTAACATAGAACCATCCATGTATTGATTTCTTAAGGCTGCAATCCCATACTCGCTTATTTGGGAGCAACATCATCAATTTGCTACTTCTAACCTTTACAGCCCTTAATGGTGTGGGACCCAAATGCCTGAAGGAGCATCTCTTTCTATACCAACTTGCCAATGTCCTAAACTCTTCAGAGGAGGCTCTTGTATGGGTTCCTTTGCCAGGAAAACTAGGCAGAGGGCCTTCTCTGTGGTAACACCCCATGTCTGGAATGCCACTTCCCTTTGAAGCTAGACTGGCACCAATACTACTGTCAATGTTTTTATGAAGAACTTCATGGATTTTGGTAAATTCTTACTCAAAATGATCTGAAATTAAATTCTTACCCATCTGCACTGGCCAAATTCAACAGGTACAATATGCAGCATGGAGAGGGCCATGATGTACCTGCCTGTTATAAAGTTGTTAAAGGTGAGGAGCCTATCAGCAAAAAAAAGAGGTGGCAACATGGTTGAATATATACTGGGATTCAAACTCAGACTTTTAAGAACAAAGCACTTAAAGCTCTAGACCTGGATGGATGAATCTGTCAGTTCTGTTTTTTCTCACATTCAGTTTAAAAAAAATAAAAATCTCAAGTTTTTTGTCCTGAATATGGAGAACTTTGTGAGTTTTGATACATTCTGATCCGAACTGAACTGAACTGAACCTCTCATCCATCCCAGCAGAGCACATGCCTTGCATGCAGAGAAGGTCTCCGATTCAATCTCTGGCATCTCCAGTTCATTGATTCATAGATCATAGAGTTGGAAGGGGCCTATAAGGCCATCGAGTCCAACCCCCTGCTCAGTGCAGGAAACTAGAGGAGGGGGTCTCCCATCCAAGTAATAACCAGGCCTGACCCTGCTTAGCTTTCCACGCTCAGACAAGCTAAGCCAGCGTGAGCCAAGATAGATAGATAGATAGATAGATGTAGGTAGGTAGCTGGTGATGTGAATGACATCTTCCTGAGACCCTAGATCAGGGGTCCCCAATGTGGCACCCATAGGCACCCACAAAACTCTTTTAATTGTGTTTTTATTTTTTTTCCCCATTTTTAAAATATATGTACATGGATTTGTATATATCCATAGCAATGAATACATATAAAAAGCATACAACCTTCTAGCAATTATACATAGGCTTCAACAAAAGTGGACCAAATATCCAAATAAGTATCCATTTGAAGCCGGTGTCTATATGCCATCAGTTCAAATGTTGAAAGCGTTCAGAGGTCCTCAATCCATTGCATTATAGAAGGTGGGTGTTTTATCCTTCCAATGTTGTAATATCAGTCTTTTAGCTGTCAAAAGAGCATGGAGAATCCATTCAAAATTTCCATGAAGCAGATAAATAATTTTAAAGAGTGGATACATCAGTGAATATTAAAGATCGTTCCAGTACAAAAAATTATCTGTGTGATAACCTCCTCCCAAAAAGAAGCAACTACTGGACATTGCCAGAACATATTTTTTTAAAAGAAGCATTAGTTGTATTGCACTACCAGCAATTAGCCAAATTAGACAATCCCTTATTAAAGAGATGTTGCGGTGTCGAATAGACATGAAGCAAAAGTTTTTTGCTGAATAAGACGCAGCCTAAGATGCATAGATGCAACAGGTAGATGCCAAAGCAGTGATCCACTGATTCAGCATTTTGTGGTGGTGCCCACAGCAGTTTCTCATATTCCCAAAAAGATTGGGGGACCCCTGCCCTAGAGAGCCAGTCTGTCGACAATATTGGGACATGGACAAATACAAGGCAATTTCCTATGTTCCTGCAAGCCACTTCTGTATGGAGGATGGATAATGGTGCCATTAGGGCAGGATTGTGGGGCAGACATCTAGGGGCCCACTCCGGAGAATGATTGGGGACAGGGAGCACAAATGCATCAGGGCTGGCTGACATTTTGAAGTAATACACATTGAGTTGAATTCAGAGTTAATCATACTTAAAGTAGAATCATTGAAATGAATGGGACTTAATTTAGTCTACTCTAACTATGAGTCTGGATCCATCCCATTATTATCTAAGCTTCCCCCACCCCAATAAAACCATTAGGTCCAGAGTCTAAAATTACCCAACTGCACCTCTGAAGATGGAGGGATCACAGCAAACTGAATCCACACAGGAGAAGGATTCACATAATTCCACTGAACATTAAATCAACCTTAGTATTTCATACATCTGAAATTATAGTGCAAATGCTAGGTTGGCTACAATATGAACATACAAAGCTGCCTTGTACTGTGCCCCTGTTCCTTGGTCCTTTCTATATTCAGGTGCTGAATCCATACATGATGAAGGGCAAGTTGATAGCTGATACATTTAAAAAACAGTCCGCAGGGCTCTCCAAATTTGGCCCCCCAGATGTTGCTGGACAACAGCTCCCAGAATCCCTTGCCTGTGGCTCACGCTGGCTCATCTTGTCTGAGCATGGAAAGCTAAGCAGGGTCAGGCCTGGTTGTTACTTGGATGGGAGACCCCTCCTCTAGTTTCCTGCATTGAGCAGAGGGTTGGACTCGATAGCCTTGGAGGCTCCTTCCAACTCTATGATCTATGAATCCTTGCCATTAGCCATGTTGGTTGGGTATGCTGGGAGCTGTAGGCCAGCAACATCTGGGGACCCAAGGTTGGAGAGCCCTGAGCTGGAATGAAGCAGAAAAAGGAACTGTGGATGGAGCTATGCTGATGAAGGGGTGTGAAGTATGCAAATAGTAGTCTTGGTTCTCAAAGACACTGGGTGGGTTCAGACCACACGATAAGCCACACTGGGGAGCAAGCTACTCAGTGTGGTTGGTTTATAAGCCACCCTACCCAAAATGCGCCCGAAATATGATTGGCCCTCCCACGGGTATCCCAGGGGAGACAGCAGGAGGAATGAGGTTCCACACACACACCACACCACTTCTGCATGCTGTTTCAAGCTTGCCGTGGCTTGATTTTTAAAAAAAATAAAGGTTTTTTTAGGTTAAAAGGTCTCTCCCGCTGGGTGTCTCCCACTGAGTTTTCAGGAACAAAATGTATTACTTTAGTGCTGGATGGAATACTTCGATTCTTCCATTTTCAGCATCAGCAATTCGGGGGGGGGGACACATGATGGGGAGGTGAGAATTTTGGATAGTTTTCTCCTCGGGGAAAGGCGGCAGGGGTTCCGTTTACCCTTTCAAGCATAGAAGATTGTGATGTTAGGTTATTTGGGTTAAAATTTAAAGTGTATAGGTGGTAAATATAATGTGTTTGTACATTAAGTATAAGTATGTATTCTGGGTGAGTGAGAAAGGATGGGCCGGAAGAATGGTGTATTTACGGTACATATGTGACATGATTGGCTGAGAGAGTGTGAAGGGGTGGAGCCTGTGTTATACAAACAGTGGGCGGTGCTGTTCAGGCAGGTTTGGGGTTTGAAGGGTTTAGAGCAGTGTTCTCCAACCTTGGGTCTCCAGATGTTTTTGGCCTCCAACTCCAAGCATGCCCCAGCCAGCATGCTGGGAGTTGGAGGCCAAAAACATCTGGGGACCCAAGGTTGGAGAACACTGGTTTAGAGGTTTTAAGGGTTTTTGTGGGGATTTGTGAAGAGAGTGCAGGAGTGAGAGGAGTGTGGAGTGCTGTTTGGGAGTCTGTGAAGCTGACAGGAGAGAGAGTTGAGCAATTATATTAGGATTGTTAAGAGTTTAGCTAGTGAGTGCAGGGATTGACATTTGGAACAGTTGTTGAGGGAGGATTGGTCCTAGGATAAGATAGGACATTACTTAGGGTTAACTGAAACTTACACATGAAACTTATTTCCAGAACTTGTCGTATTTTAAAATAAACTTTTCTCTTTTCTTTGTTATTTGAAACAGCTTGTGTGGGAAGCTGTGCTTATTATACTGGTCAAAGAAGAAGGTAGGGATTAGACATCCCAAAGGCAGTGTGAGAAGGGTAAGGGTTAGACGCAGGGCTCTCCAACCTTGGGTCCCCAGATGTTGCTGGACAACAGCTCCCAGAATCCCTTGCCATTAGCCATGCTGGCTGGGTATGCTGGGAGCTGTAGGCCAGCAACATCTGGGGACCCAAGGTTGGAGAGCTCTGGAGAGGAAAAGAAACCCCCAACCTTACATAAGTGCACCCAGAGATCCCAATAAGGAGGCAAGCTTGAGGCCCTATTGAGGGGTGGGGTACAACAGGTGGTGGTAGCGTCAGGATTTGACTGTAGTAAAGCGCCTGGTTCGAATCACAGTAAGGTGTTGTGACAGGACAACTGAAAAATAAACAAGTCTGAATAAGTTTCTAAGTTAGTGGTGTGAGGTAAAAGTCTCTACTAAAGAGATATTGGAATGCATCCCTATTAAGGCACACTAGCTCATTTGTGTGAAGAGTGTTGAAACAAAGCGAAAGAGATTATTAAAAAAAACAGTATGGCAGGCATTTGGGCAATGAAGAAAAAAGGCTCTTATTGAGAAATGTAAGCAAAGTTACAATATGAAGGAAAAACTGTGGAGGAGTTGAAAGTGACGTTAATTAGATATCCTGCACAAGAACCTGAGGCAATATTTGAAAGAAATCCTAATCCAGGTGCAGCAGATCCCAATTATTTGTAAATCCTGAGGGAACAAAACAGATTAAGGGGGAAAGAGATGGAACTAGAGGCAGAAAAACTGAGATTACAGGAAAGCAAGAAAGATAGGCAGGTGGAGGCAGAAAGATTGTTATTAGAACGAGAAAAAATTAAGATCTGAGGAGAGATGGAAGGCGGAACAAATTGAAATTTCAAAAATAAGAAAAATTTCCCCTTGTGATTTTGCCAGTTAGGTGCCTGGGGAAGAACCAGAGAATTCTTGTCCAATTTTGGAAGAACTGCTCAGGGTTGGGGAATACCTAAGAGTGAGCTCATGAAGTTTCTAGTTTCTTTCTACTCAGTTTAATAAAAGCAGAACTGGCTGAGGTATTTCAAAATTTTACCTCAGAGGAGTCCATAACATATGACCCATATAAGGAGGCTGTGTGTAGAAGGTTCAGGCTTGGTGCTGAACACTTCGGAGACAGAAAATTGTTTAGATCCTGTCAG
The DNA here is from genome assembly GCA_021292165.1 of Shinisaurus crocodilurus. Lineage (NCBI taxonomy): Eukaryota > Metazoa > Chordata > Lepidosauria > Squamata > Shinisauridae > Shinisaurus > Shinisaurus crocodilurus. The sequence goes on along the minus strand of CM037879.1, from coordinate 279,444,093 downwards.
TGTCAGCCAGTAAAGTCATTTGTGGATTTGGAGGCTAAACTCACTAATCTGCCAGTTTAAGAGACCAGAGTTAAGCCTATGGCACATTGGTCCAAACTCCAAAAAGCCAGGAAATTGGAAGCTAGGGCTGATGCCTTAACTGACGTGCCCCCTGATCAGTGATGACGTTGTACAATGTGACAAATTGTGCTTTCTTACAACTTACCCTCCATGCACCCACACTTTTCCTGGGTCTTTCAGTCCCAAATCCAGATTGGGAGGATGGAGTGTCTGGGACCAGCAAAGATGCTCCATGTTGTCCTGGTCCTGTATTGCCTTGGATGCCCCCTCCTCCAGCCCAAAATGGACTGCAGGGTTGGCAAAGCTAACGTCCCCACCAAGGACCCTGTTGCCCCAAGGGTCCTTGGTGGGGGCTGGATGTGCCTCCCACTCCAGCCAGTTTTCAGTGGGGGGGTTCCCACTCCTATAGGAGCCTATGGGGTGAGGCCTGCCTCCCTTCTCTGGCCAGCTAGTCTGGGTAAAGGGAAGGTAGGAGGAGGCCTAACACAAACCCTCCTCGCTTCCAGGCAGTCCCGCTAAGGAGGCAACAGTGGTGGAGGCCCTCCAGCCCGAGCCTACCTGATCAAGGACCCAGGCAGGCTGTGGCTATTTCGTTCATCTTCAATGCAGCCATTTCTCTCTCCCCGTCACCCCTGTTTAGTCAGCTCTGAGGTGACGCAGCAGAGACAGCATCTGCGGCTGCCCATCATTATGAGAGTCCCATAGACTTGAACGACCTGTTTAAACCTTATTTTAGAAATAAATAGATTGAATTTTAAAAAATGAAATCTCATTCCACCAACTCCAACAGAAGAGGAATAGGAAACCATCAATGTTTAAAGTGAGTAGCCCATAATTTCTTCAGAAATAGTGAGCAAAAATGGTCGCCAATCGCGTTTTTTCAATTTTCATTTTGACTGAGCAAGGTTTTTTCTTCTTTTTTTTCTTTTTCACGTTAAGCTGCTCTTTCTCCCCCAGACCTTCCCCAATCCTCCTGAAATTTACAGACTCTGTAAAACAAACGTTTCTTCCCGGCACAGGTAAATTTCAGAAAGATTGGTGAAACCATTCTGATTTTATAAATGCTAGAATGACCATCACCACCCAATTACCCTTTTATAATGGTAGAATATTTTTTTTACTCATGGGCCTGAACTAAGGACGCACTCCTGTGTGCCCTTAAATACTGCCTTTCAATAGTGCCACTCAGTGTCCCTGACTCTTTACAAGGCAATATAGGGAAACATAAAGGTCCCTGCCCCCAGGGGCTTCCCTTCCCATCTACATTTTGGCAGAACACCACAGCTGGGTGCAAAATTGCCTGTCACTCCCGACACTAAGGTCATGGGGGCAGATTTAGCCTTAATGGTGGACACTCAACTCGGGTGTGGGATTGGGAAGGTCAAGATCTGTAGGTGTGGACTATAGGGCAGTGGAGCCAACTCCTCTCCTACTTCCACAAAAAGGGATTCCAGCAGAGCAGGGCTGCAGAACCTCAGGCCCACCTGGGATCCCAAGCCACTCCAGTCCTCTGGAGTTTCCCAGCGGGCCATGCCCCTGTCCCCAGCAACCACCGGTCTTTTGGTTGTTTCCCAGCTTTTGTGCAAGTTTCCCCCCCATTCTAAACGGTTGAAATGCCTCTCCTAAGGTTTAGTTACTGGCAATCAGAGTTTTAACCTAAAATAAGCTGATATTTTGGCCCTGCCCAGAGGTAGTGTTAGAGGGTGGCCCACTAGGGCTGGGGCCCCGAATCTTTCATTTGGAGCCCCAAATCTCAGGGAGGCCCTCTGCCCCACCACCCTGCTGTTCATGGGCTCTTGCTGAAATAAAGGTCCAGGGGCCCTGATGATCTCTGTTGCATCTGATGATCCCCCCTGGATGAGCTAACTTTTTGCATGTGCTTCACCGCCCACTGCCCCCCTTGAATCTCTCTGCCTGAGGTTTTCTTCTGAAATCAAATCCCCCCCTCTCCCCTGTCCACGTGTCCCTTTTTACAAATAGGGGTGTCCTTAGGAATCAGGGTCCTTTAAAGACACACACACAGAGAGAGAGAGAGAGAGAGAGAGAGAGAGAGAGACACGAGAGAAAGAGAGAGAGAGAGAGAGAGACTTTGGAGCATATGTAAATTAGCATATGCAAATTTGTGCTCTTTTTTTTTTTGTCCTGTTGGTCTGAGCCCCAAATCTTTTTGGTACCTAGCACTGCCCCTGCCCCTATCATCTTTGGCCTCGCCCACCACTGGAATGAAGCCCACTCCTTCGGGCTGAAAGAGTTTCTGCACTTCAACAGAATTTGAACAGAATTAAATTTCAACAAAATGAAATTTAATAGGGATAAATGCCAAGTGCTGCACCTAGGGAGAGGAAACCAAATGCAGAGTTACAGAATGGGGGACACTTGGCTCAACAATACTACAAGTGAGAAGGATCTTGGAATGGTGGTAGATCACAAACTGAATATGAGCCAGCAATGCGATGTGGCTGCAAAGAAGGCAAATGCTATTTTGGGCTGCATTAATAGAAGTATAGCTTCCAAATCGCGTGAAGTGATAATTCCCCTTTACTCAGCACTGGTTAGGCCTCATCTTGAGTACTGCGTCCAGTTCTGGGCACCACACTTTAAGAAGGATGTAGACAAACTGGAGAGGGTTCAGAGGAGGGCAAAAAAGATGATAAAGGGACTGGAAACAAGGCCCTATGAGGAGAGACTGAATGAACTGGGCATGTTTAGCCTTCAGAAGAGGAGACTGAGGGGAGATATGATAGCACTCTTCCAGTACTTGAAGGGTTGTCACACAGAGGAGGGCCAGGATCTCTTCTCGATCATCCCAGTTTGCAGGACACGGAATAATGGGCTCAAGTTACAGGAACCCAGATTCCACCTAAACATCAGGAAAAAATTCCTGACTGTTAGAGCAATAAGACAATGGAACCAATTACCTAGGGAAGTGGTGAGCTCTCCCACTCTGGAGGCATTCAAGGTGAAGCTGGACAGCCATCTGTCAGGGATGCTTTGACCTGGATTCTTGCATTGAGCAGGGGGTTGGACTCGATGGCCTTGTAGGCCCCTTCCAACTCTACTTTTCTATGATTCTATAATTCTATGACTTCTGCAATAGAGGGTGCTGTGCAGAGCACCTGGACATATTGCACCTACCTCCTGTGGGCTCCTTGCAACATACATTGTAATGTGTCCTTCCTGTAAACTGATGGCAGAGCACAATAGCAGCAGCAGAGTTCACCCAACAAACATACACACACAGAGGCTGGTTTCTAAAGTACAGTAGATGCTTTTAAAGTAAATAACAATAACTTTAGATCTCTTAGGTACTATAAGCTTGATGGTTACAGACTTTGTAAGTGCAGTTTCTTAGTTACTCATACTGTGAGGTAAGGAAAATCACAGAACATGTCTCCTTTGGTAAACTCTAGCAAGCGTCAGTTAAGTCAGTTAACTGTTAGAACTGGCTTAACCATCAGAGAGAATGGAATGTCTAACTTGTTGCTAGACAACGTCCAGCATTCCCTCCCCTGATACCACTAAGTGGTTTGCTCCACTGAACCCTGCCCCTTGACTTCTCAGAGAAGCTTGGTTTTTGCCTTTTCCCTTTAACTAGACTATAACAGTCTATCTTAACCTTTTACTGAGCAGTCAACTTTAAAAAACCCTCCCTGCAGAGTTGACATCTTCTTGTCACATACTCCAACAAACACACACTGGCTGCCATCATCATCATCGTCATGGACATTTCACTCATTTTTATTTATAACCAGGAAGTGGGGGTGGGGGAAAGGATTATACACCTTTGTTACGGTCCTCCAGAAAAAAAGTACTTGCAGGCATCTTGTTTTTAATTCCTTATTTTGTAGGTGCACTAGAATTGGAGAAGTGGTGAGAGAGGGGGGAGAGTTCCTGGGCAAGCAGGTTAGACACAATTTCAGCTCATTTTCTAAAGAAGGTGCAAAACTACAATAGCGTTGGAGTCAAATTGATCAGAACAAGTGAAAGTTGCCTTATTCTTCTCTGCAAAGGAAGCCTTATCTTCTATAAATACTTGGTACTGGGCCGAGGCCAATAATTAACAGAACAATCAAACAATCTCCCTGCTTTCACCCTGGGACTTTAAAGTCATCATCTGGAAGAATTCATGAGCATTATGCCCTTTCTCGCGGCTCTGGGGCTCTATTGTGTATGATCTCTTCCTCCCTCCACCCACCCCCAATTTGTGCAACCTTATAATGATTCTGTTCTTTAACAGCAAGAAAGAAAGTTTGCCATCATGGGTGTCTGCAGAAATAATTCTACGGGGGTGTGGGGCAAGGTCTATGACTTGAAACTGCACGTTGTTAACTTAACTATTTGCAGTCTTTATAGGACTGAAACCCACACGCCATTATATGGTGCTGAAGAGAAGCAAGGAGAAAGAATGGTGGGCCATGCCTGTTGGCGATTCACTGTATTGTATGGGATTATACATTTCAGAACTAACTTCTAACAAATTGCTTTATTTGTCCATTTAACAATAGCAGGGTAAGGCACTAGAAAGACATACAACTTCAATTTGTCCATTGAACAACAATACTGTCAGATTCTAAACCAAATTAAAACCTCCTAAGGCTGAATTTCACACTTTTTACACAGACTCTGCCCTGGCTGTGGTGAATACCAGCAGACATAACGTCTGAAACCACTCAGACTTTTTTGTTAATGCTTGCCTGTCCATAACATAAAAGAAAATATAATACGAAGTGGATCGTTCTTTACACAAAAACTGGAGTCTTCGAGGGTCTCGGCCAAAACGGTCAATAACTTCTTTTATACATTTCTCCTTGGGATAGCTCTTCAAGTGTTCTCTACAGACATGCAACAAACACAAGCCAGACAATCGATCTTCACTAATTGTCAAATGTAGCTGTGCCTTCACCCTGCACAAAGTGCTAAAGGATCGTTCAATTGTGCATGTTGTAACGGGGAGGGAAAATGCCGTACGGATGGCCATTTTAATAGCAGGGAACAGTTTGGTGTGGTCCAATAGTTCAGTAAGGGTCACGTTGCATAGGTCACACAATGATAGCTGTATTTCTTTAGTATGCCTCTTTGCCCACAACTCATACCAAGTAACAGATACATCCCCAAAGTTTTCAAATTTGTAAAGTTCCTGAACGGAATTGACATGTGCTAGAAAGTATTTTTCTTCAGTGTGGTGCCTCTGACATGGATGTAGTTTGAGCAAACTGTAAGTAGGTTGGTTTTCATCACTGACACGCATCCTCTGTGAGGTAATAAGCGAATCCAGCAAGGGAATGTAGATGGACTGCCGGTAGAACTCTTCTGTGGGTTGGTAGGGAAGATTGGCACGGTTTTTCTGCTGTATGGTTTGTCTAGATGCTTTAAGTTCTACATTCACTTCATCTTCCAGTTTCTTGCACTTCTCTGTTATTGTGCGAAAGGTCTCCTCACTAGCTTCCCTGTGGTGTTCCATTATTCCCAGCAACTCTTGTATATGTGTTTTTATTTCCATTACATCTAACTTCACAGATTACGGAGCTTGGGTGACTGGCTCTAGCATCAAAGAATATTTGCTTATGATCACAAGACCAAAAAAAAAAAAAAAAAGCTGATGTCCGTGATTCACACAACGGCTGGTATAAAAGTTGTTTTGTCTTGGTGTTGCTTCATCCTGCTAATTGCTTGAGTTGCAAGACAATCCTTATGCAGTTTTCCAACACAGAGATACTCTTGGATTTTTGAGTCCACTACATTTCACATAGCATTGGTATGTTGGGTATTAGATGTCATCTTTGGATGCTCTCATAGAAAAAAAATTATGATGGCTTTAATTGTGCCAACTGTGTTACGCACATCACTTACACTGTTCAGATCATTTAAAGTAAGATTCAGTCTATGGGATGAGCAATGGACAAAGGTTGCCTGTTGGACAAACATTGTATCCTTGTCCAACTAACTTATTGATATCTAGTCCAAAATCAGAACAAGCAGATAAGATTCTGTTGGCTATGCCTAAAACAGTTTGGTCTGAGATTGAAATGAACTCAAGGAATTCCTTGTGTACAGATGCATTCCCATCACTTTCTTTCACAAATCTTACACCTAGAAACAGTTGTTGTATGCCAAAAAATATCTGCTAACATTGAGAATCTCATGGAAGCATTAGACTTCACATCATCCCTCAAAATTTGGCCACACAACTGTATTAACTCATTCTGCTTTCTTGCAGATGTGTACTTTGCATTGCCTGCCCCAGGTAATAATCCCCTGCCTCAACACAAAATTGTAAAAGGTCTATCATGTTACCTGTGGGACTGGTTTTACCATGAAGAGCAATATCATGTGACCCACAATACACAATGGCTGATATTGTAGAGTACAGCTTCTGCTCATTTTCCTCTCTAGCTCTTGCATATGACTGATTAAGTTGCTGTTCAATTGACACCTTTTTCCTGTTCGTGACAGAATGGAAGTTAGAAGCATCTTCATGTGAACAAGGATGCCATCCACTTTTTGAGTGCTCTCTTGCAGCTGCATTTATTTATTTATTTATTCATTCATTCATTTTTACTATTACAGTTATAGCCTGCCTTTTTTCCTCTTGCAAGGAACCCAAGGCAACTTACACAGTCCTCCTCCTCTCCATTTTATCCTCACAACAACAACCCTGTGAGGTAGGATAGGCTGAGAGTCAATGACTGGCCCAAAGTCACCCACTGAGCTTCATGGCCTAGTGGGGACTTAAACCCGTCTCCTCCCGAGTCCCAGTCCAACACTAACCACTACACCACACTGACTTCATTGAGGTCTTTGTTCTTGGTACGAACTTTGGTAATGAATATGTCCTGTATCCCTCATACTTCTGGCTGGGGAAATAAAATGCAATAATGAGAAGAGTATGCTAACCAAGGTGAATATTTAGAAAGTCATGCACGGCAAAATGCTCTTGGACCCGTACTATCATGCCTGAAGTCGTAACTTTCTGTAGGGTCCAGCATTGTATAAGCAGCTCAAATTTTAGCACATCTGATAGAGGATTTGCTTTCAATATGCAGTTCCATATATCCAGCTTTTCCTGTCAATCAAGTTGTACAGTGCTAGTAGCTGTCTCAGTATTTTCATTTAGGATGTTCTTCTCATGCCTAGGGGTGGGCGATCTGCCCGCCACCCGACTTGCTCGCTGTGCTGCCGCTGCGCCTGCCAAGCTGGGCCAAAAGCGAGCGCCAGCTGAGGTGCTTGCCAGACTTCCGGGTCCCCGGTGCTACGTTTTTTACATAGAAAATGGTGTAAAATACTTTAAAAGCGGCCACGATTTGCGTTACTTGTGCAAATCACGGCTGCTGTTTTTAACGTATCTTATGCCATTTTCTACGTAAAAAATGTAGCACCGTGAACCCGAAGGTTGCTTCCCTGGCTTGGCTCGTGAGAACGCAAGTCGAGCTGGGGAAGCAGGTAGGCTGAGCGGAGCTTGGGGGGGGTCAAGCCAGGCGAGTTTGCTGGACTTCCACCCCCCAATTGAGCTCCGCACACATCCCTGCTCATGCGCTGTCCCTGCCTGTACCTTGATATTTTCTGTCTCTTTTAAGGCAGACACGCTGGGTGCTATTTGGACGATGTCCGATGAAATGTATCTTCAGTATGTGTCTGGGGCTCGCTAGCTGTCTTCTGCTTTTTCGGAGTAGTTGTGTGGCTATCCATAGCTAAACAAACAGAGACAGCTCTGCTTCTTTGCTTTCTCTCTCTAGCAACCTTATATAGAAAACCCTTGTGCCTTTTTTCAACATTCAGCCAATCACAACAGTAGCACTATGTTTCTGTTTTGCAAGAAAAGGATTTTAGGGGGCAATCCCATGGCTGCTAGACAGAGTCTAGATTGCCATAGGATAATTCGGAGTCCCAGCTCCAACCTTGGAAACTTGCTCCGGGGTCAGAGCTGGGACTCCGAACTTGGAGTGCTCTTTCCCCATCCTCATTGATGGTGCAGAAAGAACCACACCGGCTGCAGCTCTGAGGTCACAAGAGTGACCTCAGAGATGGGCTTTTGGGAGCAGGGAGGGGGCAGGGAGGAGAGGAGACAGGCTCCACCAGCATACATGGTATCCTGCCAGCGTCTCAGCCTCCTTTCCTTGCACTCCAAGGCGCCACACTTAGACAGCTAAAATCAGCAGTCTAAGTGTTTTGCAAGGTGGGAGGAGCACAGAGGTGACTTTCACCTTTGCACTCCTCCCTCCATGCATGGGATGCCAGCAATCCTCTGAGGGTTCAGAGGGTTACTGGCAGCCTCATTGGATTGCCCTGCCCATGACCCATTTCCTGAGAACCTTGTCAACACTTTTGGTTTCTATTCCGCAGGGATGGGGACTCGGACTCTAGGACTCGACTCGTGAGTCAGACTGAGTCCCCCCTCTGACTCAAGTCCCAATATTTTTAATGGGACTCGAGACTCGACTCGGGACTCGAGACCAAGGACTCGTGTTCCAAAATCGTGTTCCTCAAATGCAACATGGATAGGTTTTAGGAAGTACAGCAAGTTTATTTTTTAAAATCATTTTCCTAAAATGCAACCTTTCATTTATTTTGGGTTTGGCTGCCTCTGCCTGCCTGTTTGGGGTTCCCTGCCTCCTCTGCCTGCCTGGTCTCTTCTTAACCAGTTCCATGTTTGAATTGTCCAAGACAAAGGCCTCTGCCTGCCTGTTTTGGGGTTCCCTGCCTCCTCGGCCTGTCTGGTTATTTTGGGTTTCTCTGCCTGGTCTGTTCTTGCCAAAATCAGTTGCAGAGTTTGGAAATAAAAAGGCACACAATTTATTTAAGCCACACATCTGAAATAGCCTTATTTTGTTGGGAAAAACCCCCATTGATTTTAATAGGGACTCGTGGAGTCAGCTTTGGGAGTGACTCGTGACTCATGACTCGTGAGTCACCATTTTGGACCAAGGACTCGGACTCGAGACTCTGGTCCAAAGACTCGTGACTCGACTCATGACTCGGAACCAAGGACTCTTCAACATCCCTGCTATTCCGCTATGTCACTTTTGGTTTCTGTTCTTGGCCACCGCCCCACCTGCCACCCAAAAAGCAGAGCCAGGTCCAGCAGCACCCCCAAGCTCCTCATCTGATCACAAAAAGGCACCACAACTCCATCATTTATATTATCATTGTATTTCTAGGGTTTCCAAATGCTCTCCTATTCCCTGTCCATACGTCCTTTTTTTACAAATAGGGGTGTCCTTAGGAGACAGGGTCTTTTAAAGAGACACAGAAAGACTTTAGAGCATATGTAAATTAGCATATGCAAATTTGTGCTCTATCTCTTCTTCTTCTTTTTTTTGTCCTGTGGGCCTGAGCCCCAGATCTTTTTGGTACCTAGCACTGCCCCTGACTGGAAAAGGCTCTCTTTCTCAGTGTTTAGTGGGGAAAGCAGTGATCTCTGATCAGTTGCTGATCAGAGATAAGAATATTTCCCTCCATGGGGAGGAAGCCGCAGAGTTATTCAGTCCTGCTTCATTCTGAGCCTTGTCCTACAGAAGCTTGCCCTGCATACTTCTAAGTAGACATCCAGTGCTTGCCCTGCTTACTTCTGAACAGACATGGAGAGGCTTGGTGTTTGGGATGCTATTTGAAAGTGCTGCTGAGTGACTCTTTCCTGTGTATTTCAGAGCAGGCAGGCATAGGATTGTCCCGCTTACTTTTGAGTAAACATGCTGCTTATGCTTACTTCTGAGTAGACATGTAAAGTCTTGATCTTTGGAATGCTATTTGAAAGTGATGCTGAGTGATTCAGTCGTTTTTACATCTGAGTAGACATGCAGAGGCTTGTCCTCCTTATTTGTGAGTAGACATGCTTCCCACTATAAATTGGTAACAATGGGAGGTGGTGGAGGGTGGGATTTTTCAGCCCCATCCATTTTTGCCTTTGGCCTTACCCACCATGGGAATGCAGCCCCTGAGAGTTTCTCCAAAAAGGAAAGCAGCCCTCAAGCTGAAAAATGCCCCCCACCCCATGATAGAGGACGCTACCTTGTCACCATGTTGAAGTAGGATTCAACTGCCAATTCAACCGGTGTCTGTACATGGAATTCAGGAGAGGGCGGGTGCCATCTTGTCCTTAACCTCAGGCAGCAAAATGCCTTGGGCCATCTTTGCATTATAATATACCTGATCAGAAGTCCCTTCACTGCTTGCATTTATGAGGTCAGTTACTTTATTTTTTAACCAGGTTTTTGAACCCTCCTAGATATTTCGGCTCCTTTTCATTGTATTGTTTGCTATTGTCTGTTATATTGTTTTATGTCTTTTAGTCTATGCCATCCTGATCTCTTTAGGGAGGAAGAGTGGGATATAAATTATATGGCCACTGTGGGAACAGAATCTTCAACTAGATTGAACTTTGTATATATAATGCAAAGATGGCCCTGATCCAGCATGGCTCTCCTTCTGTTCTTATGTGGCAGTGGCCAATCATAGGGACATCGGAAGCTGCCTTATACTGAGTCAGACCATTGGTCCATCTAGCTCAGTATTGTCAACACTGACTGGCAGCAGCTCTCCAGGGTTTCAGGCAGGAATTACTACTTGGGGATGCCAGGGATTGAACCTGGGACCTTCTGCATTCAAAGCATGTGCTCTACCACTGAGCCACAGCCCCTCCCCATAATCCTACTGCCATAGTCAAGCATCTTTCCCCTCCTCTCAGGATGAGACTGGATCCATCACTCCCAGCAACCCCAGTGGACAAATGCACTATCTGAGACATTTCCACTGGAGAGAAGTTCTTCTGTGTTGTTTCCTCATCTGAATGGCCTGCTCAAACAGCTATTAGCCATTGTGGGGTGTGGGGGAGAGACACAAATCCATATTATATGATTGATATGAATTGTTATTCTATTAGTGAATGTAAAGTTGACCCTATTTTTTGCTATTGTTTCAATATGAAAATGCTCTTGACCTATTTTGATATGCCACTGTCTATATTTTGCAATGCATTGCTAATTTCATGGTTATTTTCTCATGCATTGTAACCTGCTTTGGGCAGAATTTCTTGGGGGGAAAGTAGCATACCAAAAATCGAGGCTCATGCCTGTCTTCCCTTCCCCAGCAGTGCTAACAGCAGTTGGCGAGGGTGGAGGGGGAAGGATATTTGATCAAGAATATAGAACCGAGGCAGAAGGGTTAAATATCACTTCCGTGATCCAGTTTGGGGTCCTCCTGCAATTTTTCTATACAAAGCCGCTAGCAAGAAACAACACAAAAAACCCTGATTCATCAAATGAGGGCATTGTTTGTCCCTTTCAAAAGAGTCCACTGTTTATCTCCTTGGATGTTCAATTCTCAGACAAAATATCCATAATTATAGAATGGCTTTCAGCTGGGAAGTATGGGAAGAAGCCTACAAAAGGGCCCTTCTAATTCAATCTCTCTCGCTCTTTCTCTCTGTGTGTGTGTGTGAGTGAGTGAGTGAGTGAGTGAGTGAGAACAGGACACTGCCTTACACTGAGTCAGACCATGGGTCCATCTAGCCTAGTATTATCAACACTGACTGGCAGTGGCTGTCCAGGGTTTCAGGCAGGAATGTTTCCAGCACTACCTGGAGATGCCAGGGATTGAACCTGGAACCTTCTGCATGCAACTAGCAGGTGCTCTACCACTGAGCGACAGCCCTTCCCCAATGTATGTGCTTATAGATGCTTGTAGATAGATGCTTGTAGATAGATATGTGTATGTATGTGCATATGTATGTATGTATGTATGTATATAGGGAGAGAGAGAGAGAGAGAGAGAGAGAGAGAGAGAAAATGCTGTGCCTGTGTACAGCTATATAGATATATACAAATACTAAGGCTATATTCCTAAGCGCATTTCCTTTGATGTGCATTCCATTTAAATCCGGGGTGAGGAGCCTCTTTCAGCCTGAGGGTTGAATTCAATTTCAGAGAAGCTTTTGGAGGCCACATTCCAGTATTTGGCAGGGCTGAAGGCAATGGGTAGGGCCAAATACACACACAGAGAGAGAGCATATTTCAGCTTAAAGCTCTTAGTATCAACTAGGCCTGAAGAGAGACAGTTCAACCTTTTAGAATGGGGAAGAAACTGCACAAAAGCTGGGGAAACACCCAACCATCGGTGGTTGGAGGAAAGTGGGTGGGGAAGAGGAAGGAGGTGTGGCCTTCTGGGAAACCCCAGAGGGCTACATTTGGCCCCTGGACTTGAGGTGTCTCACCCCAATTTAAAACAATGGAATTGCTCCAAATAAATGTGGATAGGATCCGAATATAGACTTGCTCCTTCAAGAAGCCAAGCTGCTCTTTTAGCCAGGTGGGGTTATTTTTATTTGTCTTCTTTCCTTCCTGAGAAGGATTTTTTTTTTTTGAGAAAGTTCATTTCGGCCCTCCTGATTCTTAAGGAGCAAAGAAGAAGCTGGCTCAGGATGTTATGGGATCCACAGGTCTTTGAGAAAAAGTTAGACACGCATTTGCTGCTGGGGATGACTCAGCTACAGGCTGCTCTTCCTTGGGGTGTGAGTTGAGCAAGTTGATCCATTGGGTACCTACTTACCTTCCAATCGGAGGTGAAAATGATGGGTTTCATGCACCCTCCCATGTATTGAAAGAGTGTATGAGCCCTGGTGGGTTCCAGTGGAGGAACTGGTCCCTATACCTTCAGAGCATACCCACCAGTGGTATATGAGACTGGGGAAGGAGGACTATTGTTTAGGGGTAGAACACATGACTTCTGGGCAGAAGGTCCTAGGTTTAATCCCTGGCATCTCCAGGCAAGGCTGGGACTAGGGATGGATGAATCTGTCCATTTTGGTTTCTCCCAGTTTCTCTTTTTTCCCCCAATCTTAAGTTTGTTGCATCTTTTTTCTGCATCAGTTTGTGATTTATTTTTATTTTTTTTAAAGTCTGCATGACAATTCTGCATGCACTGTCATGTGCATGCTTCTTAATATGCATATTTAATGCAATTTGGCAAATACACAGGTTTTGCAAGCCATTTCCCCCCTAATAATGATGCATTTTTCTACATGCATAGTATTAGAGCATTCTAATACTAAGTTTATCTGTACTATAACCTCCACCCAAAAAGAAGCAACCACTGGGCATTGCCAAAACATGTGGGTAAGCGAAGCATTAGCAGTATTACACCTCCAACAGTCCAGTTTAAAGATAGCAAACCATCATAAGGAAGTGCTGAGCCTTGAACCTGCCCATCAACAGCACCTGGAGAACAGATTGAGCAAGGCACACACAGGTCCCCTGGTCATGTGGTGAGATGTACTCTCTTTCTATTTAAATTATTTATAAACAATCTAATAAATATTCAATGAACTATAATTATTTCTAAATTTGCATCTATATGTTTAAATTTGCATATGTAAATTATATGCAAATCTGTGTCTTCTTTTCCCCACTGTTTGGGGTGAAGCCTTTCCTCTTTTTTAATGATCCATAAGTGGCCACCCTAGCCATTATTGTGTGGAAGGGGCTAATGAATGGTCATTATTCTTGGCGAAAGCAGATACACAGATCTACGGGCATGTTAATACCTTTTCAAGAACACATTAGTTATTTATAATGGCTTTGTGCAGTCTACTGGGAGAGCTTGTTTGCAAATATTTATTCTCGTCTTTAGTGAAGATGTTTTTTGTTTTGTTTTTTTGCCCTGATGTTCCAAACCTTTTTGATAAGCCTTTGTTAGTCATGTTTGGAAGAACTCCTGCCAGCATAAGAGACAAAACAATAGAGTACTTTACAAAGTGCCATTGAATTATGGGGTTCACATACCACACACACCAGTACAATGGGACCATCTCTCTCACACACACCCGTTTGCATGCAAGAAGCTTTATATTTCAAAAGCAACATTTCTTTCTCTTTTTTGCTTAAGCCTCTACAGGCGTTTGTCATTGAGAAAATCATCAACTGCGCTTAAGTCCCTGAATGCGTTATTAGTTTTTTAGTTCAATAACAAGGAGCAATAGAAGGCAACCTGCACATATAAATATATGCACACCCTGGAATGTATATTCTACCTAAATGAAAACTAACTACATACCATTTATTATGACAGTCAAAATGCCCATCACTTTGATAGACGGATGGAGTGTGTATGGAAGGGTAGGTCATTCCCACCCCATAGAGCAGGAGCAGTGGTGGGCAGCTTTGGTACCTAACTGAAACATCATCACAAAATGTAGCACTTAAATATTCCCCGTTGTCAAGGCCAGAGGAAGAGTTCAGGCTCCTGGGATTCAGGTTCCAGGAGAGGAGCTAGCTGGCTGTCCAGTTTGGCCAGAAGCAAGTGCACAGTCAAAAACAGACAGGGGGTCAAGTTCCAGGTCTCAGCAATCAAAGAAAGTGAGCAGGCCCTTAGTCCAGTTGTATCCATACCCAGCTTCCTCAGACAGATTAGCCAACTCTGAAGCTAGGACTTTATAGGGCCTAGTGGACAGGGATTGGCCAATGGTGTCAGCTGACTGAGTATCTCAAAACACAGAGACCAGTCTGCCAAAGTATTCTCTGGTGCTGCAGGACATAAGGCACTGGAGAGCCTGACTAGTAGGGTGGCCACTTATAAATTGCCAAAGAAGAGGAAATGCATCACCAAAAAAAGAAGATATATATATATATGCAAATTTAGATATTATTATTATTATTATTATTATTATTATTATTATTATTATTATTATTATTATTATTTAAATAGGGATACAGTGCATTTCAGCATAGTGTGGAAGATTGTGACTCGTTGACCTGTGTGCCTTCCTGTTCAGTCTGCTGCCCAGGTGATATTGATGGGCAACCGTTCTTATGGTGTTTTGTCTTGTTTTTAATTTTTAAACCAGAATTGTACAGGACACCCCTTCAAACAAAGGATGCCTGTTCAAATAAAGGACTGTCCCCTGTAAAAGGGGACACATGGCCACCCTACCAGAAGAAGCCCCAATTTGACCCTCCCCTAGTGCCTCTCATCCATACAAATGAGTCATGGGAGACAATAAAAGACTGCACTTCGTGTCACCCCTAAACTTGTGCCCCTAGTTGGGTATGGATGAACCAGTCGAAGGTGGTTAAAGGCATTCTGAGCCATCACTTGGGACTGTAGCGACAAGGAATACTCCCAGACTACAAACCTGATCTTTCAAAGGGAGTGCAACCCCATTCAGAACAGGCAATGAGACTATCTCCTGGACTCAGGAACCATTCACCCACAGGGCTTCCATCTTGCCAGGATTCAGCTGCAGTTCATTAGCCCTCATCCAGCCCATCACTGAGTTCATGCACTGATCCAGGACTTGCACAGCCTCACCTGATTCAGATGTCACAGGGAGATAGAGCTGTGTGTCATCAGCATACCGATGGCAGTTGGCTCCAAAATCCCCTGATGACCAGTGGCTTCATACAGATGTTGAACAACATCGGAGACAAGATGGTACCCTGCGGAACACCATAGCTCATTTGCCAAGGGGCTGAGGAATAGTCACTCAATGTTATTCTCTGAAATCGACCCCACAGGTAAGACCTAATAGGCTTAGCTTAAAGGAGCATAGATTTCAGTCAGCGAGCAACCCTGCCGCACAAGCAGAGCTGAGCCTGTGGCAAGCGGCAGCTGAGGTGCTCGCTGGACTACCAGGTTCCCGGCGCTATGTTTTTTACGTAAAAAACAGCATAAACTACGTTAAAACGGCCATGATTTGCATGGCGTATGCAAACTATGCAAATTGCAGTTGTTCTAATGTATTTTATGCTGTTTTTAACGTAAAAAACGTAGCGCCAGTTACGCAAATCGCAGCCGTTCTAATGTAGTTTATGCTGTTTTTTACGTTAAAAAATGTAGCACCAGAAACCGGAAGTTCCTTTCCCCACTTCTGCTCACGAGTTCACTGAGCTTCCACCCCCCTATCGAGCTTCACGCACAACCCTAGACTTGAACATTAGGAGAAATTCCCTGATGGTAAGAAGTTTGTCAAAGGAACCAATTTACTTGACAGGTGATGGGTTCTCCCTCACTGGAGGTCTTCAGCAGCCATCTGTTGGGGTTATTCTAGCTTGGGATATCCTGCATCAAGCATAGGGGTTGGACTAGATGGCCTCCAAGACCCCCTCCAACTCTATGATTACCTGGAAGTAAGTCCCATTGAACACAATTTGGCTTACTTCTGAGTAGACATATATAGATTGCACTGTTAACTACAGTTTTTGTTATTGTTGTTTCAAATCTGAATAGTTAGTTACTGTTGTATTTACCAGAAATTGTTTGATTATGTGTCTAATAACGGAATATTTTACTTTCAAATATCACCTGCTGTACATTTAATACATTGTAAGCTGCCCTTGTTTTTCATACAGCTGGAAAGCGGCCTACACATTTATTGCAAAATAATAAATCATAAACAAATCTCATTGAAAGCAATCAATGGGACTTAACTTCCATAAATATGGTGAGTTTGAGGTTGAAAGCTGCTGGCAGATTTAAGTCCCATTGGTTTCGATGGGGAAATTAAATGTATGCTTAACTTGCCTCCCTTCATTTCAGTGGGAATAAAATGTTCCTAACTTTGGCTGAATCATGCCGTATCTTTGGTCAATCCCAGGCTTTCGCCCGCTTGCCATTCCTTTTCAGTTTTACCCTCTCAGGCAAGTTATGGTTCACACCATCACTCATTGCTGGGATGTCAGAGGAGTGGTGTAAGTTTTGATTCAGAAGAAAAGGATCATGAAACAGTTACATTTTCACCTGACTCACCCTGTCCATTCATACTATTAAACTCGGCAGGATTGTTTTTGCTGATACATTTTTTCCAGTGCATGAGTTCGCTATATTAAGTTACTGTTCCACACATGAAAAAAAAAAGATATTTCTCTCCCTCTCTAAATTATAGTTTTGCTGACTTGAGCAAGGAAGCGTTTGCAATCCCCCTCTAGTGGAAAAAGTCTAGAATTGCAATGTTCGCTTCCTGATTCTGGTAAGGCCCCTCTCCTGTCACCATCATCTTTAAGAGGTTGATTGATTGATTAATTAAATAACCTCACTCATCCATCATTTCAAACATGTGGAGTCAAAAGAAGGTGCAGCATGACATATAACTTTAGTTCAGGATGCGAAGAAACATTTGCACCTGAATGCAATGAAATGAAGGAAACATAGCATGGCCCAAGCATCCTGTTGAAACACACTCAAATCAAGGAATCCTCAGAGATTTCTTTTCAATGAATCACTGGTTTAAAATAGAAATAGCACGGGAACTAGGACAACAATGCTTTCTTATTCAGGGAAGTAACTTCCGAAGTTGCTGGAGAGAAAATAAACTCAACTTTTTGAACTTCCATTTTACCATATTGGATTTGCTGTAGGGCAGAACTGAAGTGTGGCTTTTGTGGACATTTCTGTCATTGTAGAAAAGCACACACATGCCCTCACCAGTTTTTCAAGGATTGCTTCAAATGGGGACAAAACGCTTTGCCTGTTAGAGAAACTTTGCCCTCACTCTGAATGGGCTTTGATTGCCCTCAGTGTGATATTAGCTAGTAACTACAATTGGTCTGGAATGCATTGGCCTGGTTGTTAACAGGGGCTGCATATAGGGAACATGTGACTCCCTTGTTGAAGCAGCTTCCAGTTTGTTTCCAGTGACAATTCAAAACGCTAGTGGTGATGTTTAAAGCCCTGAATGGTTTAGGATCGGGATATCTGAAGAACTACCTTCTCCCATATGAGCCTGTTCACCTCCTGAGATCACCTTCAGAGGCCATCTTGTATGCTCAGCAACCCTAGAGATACTCTTTGCTGGGACCATGGAGAGGGCCTATTCAATGGTTGTGTCTAAGCTTTGGAACTCCTTTCCAAAGGAGGCCCATCTCATTTCATCATTAATGACATTCCGAAAGTGTGTAAAGACCCTCCTTTTTAGGAAGGTATTTGGTTTGTAATCAGCTGTTTTTCATCTGGTTTTTGAATAATTAAAATATTTCGATTGTGGCTGACTTTTATTCTCTACTTTTGTTTTATTGCTTTAGTGCACAATCCTATCCATATTTAGACAGAAAAAAGTCCTACAACTCCCAGCATTTCCCCAGCCAGCATTTTTAATTGTTAAATTTATGGGTGGTGGTGGTGGTTGTTAGCCACCTCGAACTCTTAGGAGGAAAGGTGGGATCTAAATATTTTAAAATAAATAAATAGCTAAATCCAAATGGCTACATAGCTTTGGAATAATAAATTGCTCACTATGTGAACTCTGGTTGGTTAGGATCACTTATGTGAGGAATCCCAGAAGCGTTGCCCTCACTCCAGATAGGCTTTGTTTGCCCTCTATAACCTCAGCACATGGCCAAATCTGATGAACCATGAGACATTGCGACAACATCCCATTCATTCTACAATTCCTAATTAGCCAGGATCAACCATATGAGTTATTCAGGAAACATCAGTCTCAGTCTAAATGAATGTTGTTTGTCCTCAAGGACATCAGCACATAGAGAAATCTAATTGGTTATGATGAACTGTGACAACATCATGTTTCCTACATGATCCATCCTAGGAAGGAGAAAAAAGCTCTAGCCAGGAAAAATGGTACCAATGTAGTAGATATGGGGAGAAGTTGATCAGAAATAGAATCACAGAAAAAGTGAACACTCTGTCAGTTAAGGAGCTCTCAGGCAATATTTCTCATTCATTCACATACTCTGAAAGCCATACTTTAGACTCAGAAATCAAATAGGCAAATATTCAGAACAGACTTAATTTTCTGGACAGGTTTGTGCTTACATATACCGTACATTATATTGAACTGGATAGCTTTGTAAACATTGTTTCCAAATATCTGAACATCACTCATGTTTTGTACCAGATCCTAGCCACTCTCTAGGATTAAATCCAGTTACCTTTCCTCTTATTGGTTCAATGATTTACAGCTCCAAGGCACAGGAATCTAGAACAATGGTGGGCAGGAGGTAGATCTCCAGATGTTTGGGTCTTTGACTCCCAGAAGCCCCTGCCAGCATGGCCAATGGTCAGGAATGCTGGGAATTGAAGTTCAAAAACATCTGGAGACCTACTTTCTGCCCACCCCTGATCTAGAACTATTGTCTCCAGGGGCTGGTTCACACATAGATGCTAATCACTGAATAACAACAACATCAAGAAATTATGTTGTCATGTATGAGCATGTTACTATAGAGGTAAGGAAAGCATATTTGGTGCAGGATATTCCAGGGTACAAAAAGAAGAAGCATCTTATAGTAGCAACTAGGTGTACTAAGAACATACTGCATGTGTGAATAGACCATTGTAGATATAACATTATGTCACAAGCAGAACTGTCATCTCACTTCACATCAGCTCAAACACAGTAGAGTCAGATGACATCTTCAGCTGCCACTCATCAAGGCCTGTTTCACACACGTGTGTTCATTACTTGAGGATGGTACCACGGAATGATATTTATTTATTTATTATATTTCTTTCCTGACTTTCCCCCCCCCCCTGCAAGGAACCCCAAGGTGGCTTACATAATCCTCATCCTCCTCTCCATTTTACCCTCACAACAACCCTGTGAGGTAGGTTAGGCTGAGAGTCAGTGACTGGCCCAAAGTCACCCAGTGAGCTTCATGACCGAGTGGGGACTAGAACCTGGATCTCCTGAATTCCAGTCCAACCACTACACCACACTGGCTTTTATGTGAAGATGATGACTTTTATATGTGAGTAGGCCACCACTGATGGAACCTTCATATCTTATTCATTTATTACATTTAATAATGTAACTGCACTGGCTACCCGTTGCTTGCCGAGCCGAATTCAAGGTGTTGGTCTTGATCTTTAAAACCCTATACGGCTCCAGTCCAGTCTATCTCAAGGAGCATCTCCAGCAACACCAAGTAGGCCGCTCAACAAGATCTGCCACAGACAGCCTTCTCCTTGTCCCTTCAGCCAGAGCAGCTAGACTGGTGGGGACAAAGACGAGGGCCTTTTCTATGGTGGCCCCCGTACTGTGGAACTCTCTCCCGAGTGACCTCCGCCATGCCCCCTCTCTGCTGAGCTTCCACCGCTCATTAAAAACCTGGCTGTTCAGGTGGGAATATGGGGTGGGTTAAGATTTTAAAATATATATATTGTTTTAAATGTATTTTATCTTGTTTTTATCCTATGTACATCACCCAGGGTACATAAATAGATGGGCGATAAATAGATGATGATGATGATGATGATGATGATGATGATGATGATGATGATGATGATGATGATGGAGATCAAGGCAGTGCAATAGCTCTCCTTCTCATTTTATCACAACAACCCTGCAAGGTAGGTTAGGCTGAGTGATAGTGACCGGCCCAAGGTCGCTCAAAAAGCTTCATAGCTGAGTGGGGATTTGAAGCTGGGTCTCTCTAGTCTTAGCCCAACACTCTAACCGCTACATCAAACTGGCTCTCTTTCATTTTCTCATATATCTTCTCACATTGCCCAAATGCAATCCTTTTTAATGGAGTCAGTTCACATACCCAGTCATCAAAAGTACTGAAGGTTAGCAAAATCAAGTTATATATATTTGCATGTGTGAACTAGGTTTTTTTTTACCATGACTCAAGCTGACATTTATGCTGTGAGTTTCAGGGTCAAAATGGATGAATCAGTCTATTTCTAGAATGTGTCACTTTGGCATGCTTTCAGTCTAGGGATGTGCAAATCAGCAAAACCCAAACTCGCCGAAGTTCTCCAGATTCCACCTCAAAGCATATTCCAACTTGTGTCTGGATTGCAAGCTTTGTTTTTTTGGGGGGGGATTTTCACATGAACATTTGGGGGGGATTTTTCACATGTACATATTTTCATAGACTTTTTCCCAAATGTATGTGTCAATTGTGCATATATTTTTTAATTTATGCATTTCTCTCATTGATTAAAGTATGTTTATGCACCTTTTTCAAAAGTACATGTTTTTCCATGCACCTTTTTGAAAAGTCCTCATTTTTCAAACACATTTTTTGTTCCACAAATCACATCTCAAGATCAGAAATGTGCGGACTTTGACCGCGCTCGGATCTGCATTCAGTTCCAGGAGGTGGGAACAGGGTGAATTCTGGTCAAAAATGAACTGGAAAAAAATTCTCATACATCCCTATATATGTCCCATTTCTACATTAATGTGATCTTTAAAAGTCACACAAAAATTTACATTTTAACATGTAGTGACAGACATGTTTTTAAATATGGGGTGGGTTAGGTTTTTAATAAGAATTGTTTTATTGTTTTAATCATTATATTTTATTGTGTTTTTACTGTATTTTAATTGTACATCGCCCAGGGTGGCCGGGTGGCCGGCCAGATGGGCGATTAATAAGTATAATATAATAAATAAATAAATAAATAAATGGATTTTCTCTCGAAATATGCATTTCAAATCATATTTTCTCTTTTAAAAGTATATATTTTAAAACATATTTTGATACATGGAGGGAACAATCCTATGGCCATAGGCAATGCGTGGCGGGGGGGGGGCATAGGATAGTTGTGGATTCCCAGCTCCAAGGTCGGAGGCAGCGCTCCAGCCTCAGAGCTGGGAATTTGAACTTCAATCCCCCTGCCATTCCTAGCCGGCATGGAAAGAACCACACCGGCTGCTCTCCAAGGTTCTCCAAGGTCGGAAAAGTGACCTCAGAGAGGGGTTAAAGGGGGGCATTTTGAGGGGCAGGGAAGGGAGGAGACTGGAGATCCCAGGATACAAAGTATCCTGAAGCTGCTCCAACCTCCTTCCCACCTTTTCCGAAATGCCATCGCTAGATGGACGAAAACAGCCATCTAGCGAAAATGCCGAGTGGGAGGAGCAAGGAGGCTGCTTCTCCCATTCTGCATTGGGTGAGCCTGAGCCTCTGACTTTGGAGGATCCTGCTCGTCATCTCGATAGGATTGTGCCCTTAGGGTACCATCCTATGCATGTTTGGAGGATACCTACATTCACATCATGTTAGTCTGGGAGGTTCGGATCAGGTCCACTGTTGTTAGATCAAATTCCTCAGCCATGCCTATTTGAGGGTAACTGACATTAGCCACTCTATTATTACATCCTCCGCCAATGCCATTTGCAATCTCCCTGATTTCACTTTGCCTTTCAGGATGGCTGTTGCAAAACTAGGACTTGCCTGGAAATGAATTAAAAAGTTTTGCCATGCAAATCAAGGACATTTAAGCCAAGAGTCATCTTCACCAACATGCAAATGTCTCAACAGGTAAAGTCCCTTACATGTAAAATATATATTTATATATGTAATAGTAGTAGGCGATCACTCGTGACTGAGTAAGATTGTCTTCCAGGATAAAATTACAAAAAGAAAATTATAAAAGAGGAAATTCTAAAAATTGTGTAGACTCTAGCGATGGGTCCGTAAGTGACTGTGGAGGCCAATTCTAGATCCACACAGCTTCCCACAGTGAGGGCACAGGTTACCAGATGGAAGATGGTCCTGTAAAGGATTCGTTTGACGTGTTTTTTCTTCGATTAAAGCTCGCCAATAACCAGCAGGTAAGGTAACTATTTTAAGCGCTTATGCACCAACATTAGACGCTGATGAAGACATCAAGGAAAGTTTTTATACCCAGTTGGACACTCTCCTGTCAGAGATACCTAAGGAGGATAAAATTATCCTCCTGGGTGACTTTAACGCAAGAGTCGGTCGTGACTTTGATTTATGGCCAGAAACTATTGGAAAAGATGGAGTTGGTAACAGCAACTCGAACGGAATACAGTAATACCTTGGATTGCAAGTAACTTGGTTTGAGAGCGTTTTGCAAGACAAGCAAATTTTTAAATATTTATTTTAAAAAATTTGACTTGATATACAAGCGACGTCTTGCAATACAAGTACTGTAGTACGGCTTAAATTAAAAATCTGTACAAATTTTGGGGGGGGGATTTCGTTTTGATATAAGAGTGTTTTGGATTACAAGCATGTTTCTGGAGCGAATTATGCTCTCAATCCAAGGCATGACTGCATATGTAATACTGTAACATCAATAGGATATGGTGACATTTTGAAGTTTTGAATAAGCGGAAGCTAAAAATGGAACGTTACTTTAGTTGGATTTAGGTTATTATTATTATTTGGGGGGGTTGGTCTTAAACCCACCCCGCCACCCCAACAGTGTCCTTCACTGCACTGCACACTCATACCGCATGGCACAGCATCTATCCTTATTTCTCTGCTCATATCCCAATAGTCTGAGAGCTAGTATGGCATAGTGGTTAGAGTGTTGGACTGGGACTCGAGAGATCCAGCTGGGTTCTAGTCCCCACTAGGGGTGGGCTATTCTCCAGGACCCAACCCGCCTCTGGCTTGATGACACCATTGCTGCACTCGCCGAGCTGGGCTGAAAGCGGGCGCGCACTGTGCCGATAGTCAGACTTACGGGTTCCCAGTGGGCTGCTGTTTACATAGAAAATGCCTTAAGATATGTGAAAAGCGGCCGCAATTTGCACAATGTGCAAATTGTGGCCACTTTTGGCGTATTTTAAGACATTTTCTACGTAAACAGCAGCCCGCCGGGAACCTGGATGTTGCTTCCCCAGCTCGACTCAGGAGAACGTGCGTCAAGCCAGGGAAGAAGGTAATGAGACAGTGTTCAGGGGGTCGAGCCTGGCCAGTCTGCCGGATTTCCACCCCCTGAATGAAATCCTCGCACATCCCTAGTCCCCACTCAGCCATGAAGCTCACAGGGTGACTGGATGCAACAGCTAATCCAGCTAATCCGGGGGGGGGGGGTGTCAGATGCAATAGAGATCATCAGGGCCCCTGTGCTGTTATTTCAGCAAGTGCCTATGGACAGCATGGTGGTGGGGCAGATGGTCTCCCAGAGATTCGGGGCTCCAATTGAAAGATCCAGCCCTGGTGGACTGCCCCTAACCACCTTGGATGGAAGCAATCACATCCCAGATTAAAAGGCTGGTCTTCTCCCCCCCCCCCTTTTTTTAAGGTTAATGGTGCATCTACTGCCCCCAGTCTGGTTGCAGCCCTGATCACCAACCCTCCCTATTCACAGGGGCTTGCTTGTTACACAACATTGCCAACCTGGGACTTTTGATACAGGCTGAACAACTGGGCATCATTCTCGCACCTTTGCCAAACAATGAGGAGGAAGTTGAGATCAGCACTCACAGAGTGTCATGTGAGGCCTTCTCGACTCTTCCCCTGTGAGCTACTTTCCGTATCTATCACTCAGCGCATGCCGCCGGCGCCACATGAGGTGCAGGTGAAAGAGCTGCAGAGTGGGGCAATTTGCAACAGCAGGTGACGATTGTAACATCTCTGATCAAAGCAACGTAGGCATTGCCTGTCCCGGCTGCCTCTGCAGGTAGCTATCTATATTTATTAGGTCGTTGGGTGTTTGACACTGTGGGAATGTTACAAGAATTACCTGGCTTGTTTATGCATGCTTGCGTTCCAAAAACTGCACATATTTATACATTTGGTTGCTGAACATTCAGTGTGCTGTAACTGCATTTCCAAGTGTTGTTACATTTGGCTTTCTCACACCTTCAAAGATGATTCCTTTCCTGTTTGATTCTTTGCAGAACCCTTTTGCCACACTGTAGAGCTTTGTTCCTTACCCTCTATGGCCCCCACCATATTAAATTGGATCGAGATTTGGTCATAATCAGAGTGGATTCATTTAAATCAATGGGACTAACCCATTTATTTCAATGGGTCTACCCTGGGTATGACTAAATTGGGATCTGACCCCATATCTCTGGTTAACCTCTCCTGCAAGGGCAATCCTAGGCATGTTTACTTGGAAGTAAGCCCCACTGTGTTCAATGTGCCACTTCCATGGTGCTCTGGGTAACATCTGTATCAACTTTCCCCAATATGGTGCCCTCCAGATGTGTTGGATTGCAACTCCCACCATTCCCAGGTAGTGTGGGAGTTGCAGTCCAAAAGATCTGGAGGGTGCCAGGTTGCAGAAGGTTGGTCTGTACCACTGGGAGTCAACCTCCTTTGGCAAGTGTGCACTATGTCGAGTACAAAATGGGACATCATACCACTCGGGTGTATACTAGAGTAGCTGTGCAGCCCCTGTGCCTCCAGGTGGCCTTCTCCTCCTAGTCTTCTATGCCAGGGAGCAGAAGAGGCTAGCAGGAGCACAGGCTTGGCTCTGAACTACAGCCAGGCACGGAGACCTTCTTGTCCTTGTTTCTTTTTCCTGCCCCTCCTTCTGAGCTTCAGGTCCATACAGGGTAGGGGAACTTTTTTGGCCTGAGGGCTTCAATGGCTCTGGTGAAGCATGTGGGGGGGGGGAAGGCACATGCCAGCAGCAGGCAGGGCCAGAGCCCAAAGTGGGCGGAGCCATCCCCCCTCTCTTTCTCTTATACACACATACACCATTCATACCATTCACACACACATAGTTCCCCACTGAGCTGCCTTTGCTCACCTCTCACCTTTCCCAACAGGTGTGGGGCAGGCAGAGCCTACAGGAACTGTCAGTTCAAGGTGCTCCAGGTGACTGGAGGTGGCAGCTCCCAACAAAGTCATTTTTGCTGACCCCTCATGTAATGTTTTCTATATTTGTAGCAGACTGATGAAACAGGGAGTCTAACGGGCCACCTGTTTCCATCTGAACCTGCCCTTTCCTTGAGATCATTGTCAGAGGCCCTTCTCCGGCCACCTTTAAAAGGTAGAAGGTGCGGCAATTGGAGACAGGACCTCTTCTGTGGTGTCACCCCTTTTCTGTGGTGGCAGCTGTGGAACACCCTCCAAAGAGTTGCTTGCCTAGCACCTACGTGAAAGAGTTTTCGACAGCAGATTAACACAGGGGTGGACACAGACTCAGCCATATTTAGAGTAGGCCCATTGAAATCAATGGCACATATGTTCTTACCTTATGTTATTCATTACTTACATAAATCCCATTTATTTCAATGGGCCTACTCTGGGTAACTCTGGATCCGACCTGCAGTTTCATTTGCTTGGACTTTTAAGGAAGAATATATATATATATATATATATATATATATATATATATATAAATTGCTCTCGCAATTTTACCTATTGGGCTGCTGCAGTTTTATCTGCTGTTATGATTTGTTTTATATGCTGCTCTCATTAACTGTATTCTTTTTTTTGCATTTTGAATGGATGCTTTTATGGCTCGTTTATTTTTCATATTTCACTTTTGCAAGTCTTTCATTTTGACTTTAATCCAAAGGCGGAATGTAGAGATTCTTCAGACAAATGTATAAATAACAGTGACATCGTCTCTGTGTTGTTGTTTTTTGCAGAATGAGGTTTGCATGTCCCATGCCTGTGACTCGCTCACTTCTGGGGAGGTAAAGGGAGTGAAACGACAGTCCATTTTCCTATGACGCCAAGGCTCCATTCAATTAAATCTGTTCCAATGACTGCACAACTTTTTTCAGGTTCAGTATCATTGTGAGTTATTTGAAGATTCCCCTACACTTTCATCAGTGACGCAGAGTGAATTGTATTGGAGCAGGGCCGGAGGAAGAGAACTGGGTCACTGGTTCAGAGAGCAAAGTGGAGGTCTGCCTTTGTCAGAGTGGCTTCCTTTGTTTTGTTCTGCCTTAAAAAATAAAGAGGGAGCACAAGAACACTGACTGCATTGGCTTAATGTATACATTTAAACACTGGGCTGGATCTAGACTTAATCGTGGTTAGAACAGACCCATTGAAATTAATGGGGCAAGTTAGTTATGATTAACTCAAGTCTGATTGATTTCAGTGGGTCTACTCCAAGTATGGATGCAAACTGAAATCTTCTCCAGGAAAGACAGCAGGCCCCACTGAACACCTGGGAGCATTTGAATTGGTTTAATTATTCAGCAATTATACACTGGAGCCCAATCAGATTTTCTCTGTGTCAAAATACCTGGCTTTGGAATGGAATCTTTCCCATAGATTTCACCCACTCATGTCGTCCACCCCATAGCAATTACAGGTGGCACCATCCCCCCCCCCGACAAGCACCTAGAGAGGCAAGAGATACCAATACCCCTTGCAGAGAACCGTATTTGAAAGAGGCAGTGACACAAATCAGTTAAAACCAGCCTTGCTGCTGCTGCTGCTGCTGCTGCTGCTGCTGCTGCTGCTGCTGCTGCTGAGAGACACAAATGAGAGTTGTTTAGTTGAAAATATCCGAATTGGTGTCATTAAAGCTCTTTTTCACAGGTTCTCTGATTCACGCGACAATTCTGATATGATGAGAGAACTGGAATGTGATTGTTGTAGGTTGTTCTTTGCACATGACAAACCAGCCATGCTGAAGACAATGCACAGAACAATACATTTTGCAGATGATTTTATTTATTATTTATTACATTTATACCCCGCCTTTTTTCCTGCAAGGAACTCAAGGCGGCTTACATAATCCTCCTCCTCCTCTCCCTTTTATCCTCACAACAACCCTGTGAGGTAGGTTAGGCTGAGAGTCAGTGACTGGCCCAAAGGCACCCAGTGAGTTTCATGGCCGAGCGGGGACTAGAACCCAGATCTCCCGAGTCCCAGTCCAACACTCTCACCACTATGCCACATTGGCATGCAGCTCCCTTGCAAACCTTCTCGCACGCAGCTCCCTTGCACCGAATTAGACCTCATGGTCCAGCTAACCCAGTATTGTCTACTGCAACCTTCCCCGCCCTCCATATGTGTTGGACTTCAACCCCCATCATCCCCAGCCAGTACAGCCTGTGCCCATTCTGGCTGGGGAAGATGGGAGTTGTAACCCAACACACCTGGTTTGGGAAAGCAAGTCTACTGTGACCGGCGGTGGCTCTCTAAGGTGTCGAGCAAGGGCCTCTTCCACCTCTGCTTCCCCAAATCCTTTTCTCTTGTCTTTTCCCCAGCTGGAGGTGCCACGGATTGAACCCGGCTCCTTTGGCAATGCAAAGCATGTGCTCTTACCACACTGAGCCTATGGACCCTTCCCATAGTATAGGTGACTCAGCCCCTGATGTTGACTGAGTGGCGGTCTGCAAAACGTCAGCTTAAGTTTTGTTTATGGTGGACGTTTCTGTGTGGTGCCTGGTGTGGCCTGTGCAAAAGACAGCCTGGATTTCATCCCACTTCCCATCACATTGACCATGTTGTGTACACCAGAAGACTGTGAGCTAATGCAGCCCTATGTTGTGATGCAACATCACAACAGGGGGTATATTGACACATGTAAAGGACATGGAGCCAGCCACGTATCCCTGGCCACACCTCCAGAGTCCACGTCCACATTGGCCTATATCTCCTTGCGTTGAGCAGAAAAGTTTGGAGGAGGCTTCTGCTGGTGTTCACTTGAATGTGAGGCGAACCCTGCTTTATCAGACTTCCTCTCTCACAGAAGCTTCTACTCGTGTGCTTTCTATAAGGACCTTAAGGAAAGAGGTGATTTCTCCACTACTGTCATCTATTCCAGGGCGGTCAGTTATTGCTTTTGTGTCTTTTCTTCTCGCAGATCAAAATAAACAGGTCACAGCAAAAACCACTAAATTTTTAGCTGGGGCTATTAAAATAAGTTCTACCATCTTATTAGAGACCAAATTATTCACAGGTTCTTGACCGAGTAGAAGTCTATCTGTTGTTTTATTGATTCTATTTATGTCTGAAGGACTATGTATTTATGTATTAATCATGGCATTTTTGTTCAATGCAAATTTTAAGAATGCAACTAAGATTCTTTAGTCAAGTATAATTTTGTTTTCTATTTCTATATATTTTACTTCATGCTAAGGCCGGTGGCTGATGCAAATAAAGAATTCTATCTATCTACTCGTGTTCAAGTGAACTCAACCCCCTTCAGAACTTCCCCCACAACGTAGAAAGTTTGGAGGCTAAGGGGCGGGATCAGCGCATCCAGGGACACTGGAGGTGGGGCCAACATGCACCGCCTCATAAAGCTTACATGTATGGGTGTACCCTCTTCAGGAATAGTGTCAGAGAAGGACTTGTGTTGTAATGGTTAGAGTAGCCTTCCCCAACCCAGCGCCCTCCAGATGTGTTGGACTACAACAACATCCATCATCATCCCAAGCCACCTGTAATCCAGCATTTCTCAAGTGCACTGGGTTGAGGAAGGCTGGGTTAGAGTGTTGGGTTAGGACAAGGACAAGGAAGACCCAGGTTTGAATCTCCACCCAGGCACGAAGCTCACAGGTGACTTCAGACTGGTCACTATCCCTCAGCCTAACCTACACCACAGGGTTGTTGGGAGGATCAAATGGGGGGAGTGAAGGACTGTGAGACACTACAGTCTCTGTAGTGGTGAGAGTGTTGGACTGGGACTCGGGAGATCCGGGTTCTAGTCCCCGCTCGGCCATGAAGCTCACTGGGTGACTTTGGGCCAGTCACTGACTCTCAGCCTAACCTAGCTCACAGGGTTGTTGTGAGGATAAACTGGAGAGGAGGAGGAGGATTACGTAAGCTGCCTTGGGTTCCTGACATGAAAAAAAGCGGGGTATAAATCTAATAAATAAATAAATAAAATTATGCCACCTTAAAATCTCTGGAGAAAAGGTGGGATACATATATAATTAAAAATAACTGGGAAAGGAGAGCTTAAAGACATCAGTTTATTCTGAGAATTTTAATCAGCTGCCTTTTATTTGTGTCTGAAGTAGCAGCCTGTCTGGCTTTAACTGCTTTGTCTTCCTGCCTCTTTTAAGTACAGTTTTCTAGAAGGGATAATTACATTCTCTCTCTCTTTGCCTCTAGTAGTTGAAAAGGACAATGGTACCACCTGTAGTTTCTATGGGATGAATCAAAGGGATGTTTGAAATATACGAAGTTGATTCTACTCTGAAGCTGGAAGATGGCAGGGCAGTGGGGTTACCAGGTAGCAGAGATGAAGGCACCATGGTCAGCAGCAATGTCTTCAGCACCTAGGACAGCTCCCTGGAGAACAGGAACTTTGCTCTGATTGGGGCCAAATGTACTCCAATGTAGGTCTAAACTGCCAGAGCTCCACCCCTAAGCTGAAGCACTGAGGAACTTAAAGGGGCAGCAGAGCCATGCAGCACTGCTGAATAGCTCCACGTTGTGTCTTTTGCCTGCATAGTAGAGGAGCAAGCAGCCTGGGGTAGTGGGCAGCGGAGGCTGGTGGCTCTAATGTCTCTCCACTCCAGATTTTATTCCAAACTTTTAAGGAGCTCTCTATGGTGCCAAACCTAGTGTGAGAATTGGGTTCAGCACCATGGATAGCTCCTTAGAAGTTGGGCGTGAAATCCAGAGCAGGTACACAGCCCTGCTGACATTGGAGCGTTGGTGGTCTGAAGGAGCAGGTCTGAGAGCCCTGCAGGGCCTCCTTGTCTGATTCCTGTGCATCACTACTGGAGAGATCTGATGATTCAGTCATAAAAGTATTTGCCATCAGCAGGTCATCTGTGATGGGGCGATGTGTGCCAGGGCCTTGCAGCACACCTCACAAGCAGGGGTATGCCAGGGAGAGGACAGCCTAAGCCAGTGTTCTCCAACCTTGGGTCCCCAGATGTTTTTGGCCTACAACTCCCAGCATGCCCCAGCCAGCTACGCTGGGAGTTGTAGGCCAAAAACATCTGGGGACCCAAGGTTGGAGAACACTGGCCTAAGCAGTTCTTGCTGACCCCAGCACTGGTCCTACCTTGCAAGGGTGGCATCAACCTTAACCACACCTAGCAGGGATCCAAGGCTTCTCAGTTTTTGTGGACAGCTTTTAGGTGCCTGAAAGGGAAGCCTCCTGAGTGATTCCATTAGTATTTTGGTTAACCTTCTGGTATATGTGAGTATGCAAGTTTCTATACATAGAAAATTGTGCACTATTAATTTGTTTCAAAATGCTAACTTTCCTTTTATGAATTTGTTTTCAGGACCACTACAGTTCCTTGCATTTTTCAGAGTTATATATTCACAATGGAGCCTAAGGCCTCTTTCAGTTTTACAGTACTCTGACATGCATATGCTTATTTTTGGTTTGGTGAAGTCTATGAATTTGTACCTGAATTGGTGAGGTTCTTTACATATAATATATCTGTAAGTTTATAATATATTTAGGGAGCAGGGTTGTTAAAAAATAAATAAATTTGTTTTTAGAATTGCAGGTGGAGATACTGCAGTATTATATAATGTCAATAGGTGTGAGACGTTTGGACTGAAATGTGTGTGTATCTATATGTCTTTTTATATTTCTTTTCATATACCTTTTTAGGTACTAGACCACTGAAGAAGACCAATGGTTGAAACATGTTTGGTTATTTCTGGTATTGAATGATATAATTGTACAACTTGATTTTACACTCTTTTATTGCTTAAAGACTGTATGCTTATAGCCTGTATAGATAAAGCAACATTATCAGACTTTGGGGATATTATTCATCTTCACCAGTTTACTTATCCCAATTGGTTTATTGCTTCTTTGTTTTTGGTTGAGATATATTTCCTGTTTGGTCTGTTATGCAAAGTTGCTTCTCATGGGTTGACTGGCGCCTTCTCAGGTCCTTCCTTGCCTGGTTGAGTAGATTTATTTATTTATTATACTTTAAAACCACCCAATAACCCAAGTCCTCTGGGCAGTGTACAATACATTAAAAGCATACGATGCAAACAATAACATAGTAAATAAAAACAAAGAAAATAGATATCAAAACTTTGCATATGCTAATTTACATATGCTCTCGAGCAGGGGAATATGGGGTGGGTTAGGATTTTTTTAAAAAAAAATCTATACTGTTTTAATTGTTACGTTCTTGTTATTATTGCATTGTTTTAATTGTACATCACCCAGGGTGGCCGGGTGGCCGGCCAGACGGGTGATTCATAAATGTAATAACAAATAAATAAATCTCAACCAGGGGGGAATTCCCCCCTGGGGGAATTTTAGGGTTGTGGGGGGGGATTGGGACCACAGACTCAAACTGTTGGAATACTGATCTTTCTACAAATTACAATTCTACAGATTGTACATAATCTACAGGACATCACACCTTATTGTATGTATTGTATGGCACAGATTAAGTCAGACAATCTTGGAAAGGGGGGAATGACATTCTGACATACTGTGAAGAGGGTGCATGGGGCAAAAAAGGCTGAGAACCACTGCTCTAAAGTCTCTCTCTCTCTCTCTGTGTGTGTGTGTGTGTGTGTGTGTGTGTGTGTCTTTAAAGGACCCTGTCTCCTAAGGACACCCTTATTTGTAAAAAGGGATGTATGGACAGGGGAGAGGAGAGCATTTGATTTCAGAAAAAAACCTCAGGCAGAAAGGTTCAAGGGGGGCAGTAGGAGGTGAAGCACATGTGGGCAAAAGGCCAGCTAATCCAGGGGGATCAGATGCAACAGAGATCCTCAGGGCCCTTGGACCTTTATTTCAGCAAGTACCCATGGACAGCAGGGTGGTGGGGCAGATGGCCTCCTAGAGATTCTGGGCTACAAATGAAAGATTCGGGGCTCCAGCCCTAGTGGGCGGCCCCCTAACACCGCCCCTGCTCACCACCACCATTGTCTTTGCCAGAGTGAGAGCCAGGGGGACAAGGTTGCAATGGAGAAGAGGAGGAGCAACTCCAGGGGGTTCTTGTCAGTGGGCCCATGCTGGGGGGGTGGGCCCTCAACAGGTGCCCTACCATGCCTACCTGTGATGCTGGCACTAGGCTCACCTTTCTGCCATCGCTCATCACAGGATGTGGTGTGAAGCAGTCATCACCTCCATCCCAGCTTTCCACTGCAGCGTTGAATAAAATGTGGCATGGGCCAAGCATTTACCTGTGTGTCCTCTGCAAGCCGAGATTGTCATGACTTGAGACCATTAGTCCCAGTGACTGGATGCGGATTAGGCCATCTTATGGGACTTTAAAGGAAATCTAAACTTTTGATATGCATGTTCCATTATGTCACGTTGATCCCTATTCACCCCCCCCATTAGCCATTAATAAATTCTGTAGCACTGTTAGTCTCACTTCTGACATCAAACTGCAAGTGTCAACTATTTTAACAAGTCCCTTTTATCTATCTGAACATCAAAACATGCACATATTTTCCCTGGTGTCTGCACTGACAAGTGAATCTGTATCTTCGAGGGAAAATAGCATCTGACTTGCTCTGAACATCTTATCTAGCAATTCAACAGAAGGGGTTTTTTTGTTTTGTTTTTTTACTGTGTCCAAGGGTGTGTCTAGAGCAGCACACATCACGATTCATTTCACTTTCGTCGCTCACTTTTCCACTACTAATTTCCGTGCATTTCCCATTCATATGTATGTCTTCATTCTGAAATTATAGGCTTGGTTTTGCTCTCCTCTAAAATGGAATTATGTTTCTGCAATTGCACGCACGAACCTATACCAGTATGGGCAAAATGACCCATTTTTGACTGGGCCCGCTATTTTATTTTTCTTTCTGCCAGAAAAGCCAGTGGGAATGCCAGCCCCAACCCAGTTTCCCACCAACGTGTGTGTGTGTGTGTGTGTGTGTGTGTGTGTATGTGTATACAGTGCCTTGCAGTATTCACCCCCCTTTGACTTTTCCACATTTTGCTGTGTTACAACCTGGAATTGAAATGGATTTAATTGGCAGTGTGTTACCACTTGATGTACACAAGATACTCAACATTGTGATGGTGCAAAATATGTTTTATTGTGGCACAAAAGTTAAGTAAACAAAAACAAACTTGC
Source organism: Shinisaurus crocodilurus (assembly GCA_021292165.1). NCBI lineage: Eukaryota > Metazoa > Chordata > Lepidosauria > Squamata > Shinisauridae > Shinisaurus > Shinisaurus crocodilurus. The sequence goes on along the minus strand of CM037879.1, from coordinate 279,410,414 downwards.
ACTTGCATAAGTATTCAGATGCGCAAAGCTGATAGAGACTTACCCAAGAAGACTTGCAGCTGTAATTGCTGCCAAAGCGGTGCTTCTACCAAGTATTGACTCAGAGGGTGAATACTTATGCAACCAACAAGTGCCCTGTTTGTTTTTGTTTACTTTACTTTTGTGTCAAGATAAAAATCTTCCATAAGTATTCACCCCCTGTGCTGTGACATTACCTAAAGAAGCTCTGGTGCAACCCACTGCCTCCAGAAGTCACATACAGTAGTGTAAGTAGTTGAATGGAGACCACCTGTGTGCAATTCCAGTGCCACATGATCTCAGATTAAATACACCTGTTTCTGGAAGGCCCGAGTTTGTTGGAGAGCATATCTAAACAAACAGCATCATGAAGACCAAGGAGCTATGAAAACAACTCTGGGATAAAGTTGTTCAGAAGCACCAATCAGGGTTGGGTTATTTTAAAAGAATCCCAAACTATGAACATCCCCCAGAGCACCGTTAAATCCATTATTACAAAATGGAAAGAATATGGCTCAACTGTGACTCTGCCTAGAAAAGGCCATCCACAAAAACGCAATGACTGGGTAAGGAGGGCATTAGTCAGAGAGGCAACCAAGTGGTCACTGGTAACTCTGAAGGAGCTGGAGAGATCTGCAGCTGAGATGGGAGAAACCGTCCATGGGACAACTATCACCTGGATGCTCCACAAAGTTGGGCTTTATGGAAGAGTGGTGATAAGAAAGCCATTGCTGAAACAAACCCATATCAAAGCCCGTTTGGAGTTTTCAAAAAGGCATGTGGGAGACACAGCAAACATGTGCAGAAAGGTTTTCTGGTCTTATGAGACCAAAATTTAACTTTTGGGCCTTGCCGCAAAACGCTGTGTGTGGCGCAAAGCCAACAGCGCTCATTGCCCTGAGAATACCATCCCCACGGTGAAGCATGGTGGTGGCAGCATCATGTTGTGGGGATGCTTTTCCTCGGCGGACAGGGACTGGGAAACTGGTCAGGATTGAGGGTGAGATTGATGGAGCCAAATACAGGGCAATTCTAGAGGAAAACCTGTTTCAGTCTGCAAGGGACCTGGGACTGGGGCGGAGGTTCACCTTCAAGCAGGACAATGACCCTGAGCACACAGCCAAAGTAACATTGGAGTGGTTTGAAAACAAGAACCTGAAAGTCTTAGAATGGCCCAGTCAAAGCCCAGACCTCAATCCGACTGAGAATCTGTGGCAAGACTTGAAAGTTGCTGTTCACCAATGGTCCCCATCCAACCTGACAGAGCTGGAGCAATTTTGCCAGGAAGAATGGGCAAACATTGCAGGATCCAGATGCGCAAAACTGAAAGAGACTTGCCCAAGAAGACTCGCAGCAGTCATTGCTGCCAAAGGTGCTTCTACCAAGTATTGACTCAGGGGGTGAATACTTATGCAACCAACAAGTGCCCGTTTGTTTTTGTTTACTTTACTTTTGTGTCAAGATAAAAATATTTTGCGTCTTCACAGTGTTGAGTATCTTGTGTACATCAAGTGGTAACAATGTCAATTCACACACATGTACTTGGAAGGGAGATGTTAGTAGTAGCGATGCCACTGAATTTCATAATTGGTCAGCTCTTTGGTCGAAACTTGCCCATTCATAATGCTCACCTTTGTAGAGAGGCTGGATCAATGTATTATGAATTCTCTGTTGATTGTGAGCTTCAAAGCATGTGTAACAAAGTAGTATACAGATCCCCCCACCCAAAGAAATTTCAGTTGTCCTACCCTCTAGACTAGGAGTACAGAACTGCTGGGGGGGCAGATTACACCCACTCCTCTGGGGTTGAGAATATGCTTAAACATTTTTTTTGCAGGTCCTACATGTGAACATGCAATGAAATGTGGTCAATGTGCACCACCTCTTCATTGGCTGGGTTGCTCACTTGCACCCGGGGTAGTCCATTGTGGGAACATGTACTAGCCCCAAACTGGCTTTACTTCCTCTGGAGTCACCCCTGCTGCTTAGAGCAAGGATAATGGTTGCAAGTTGTTAGAAACCACAAACTCTTCCGACAACAGAAGAATGGCGAAGGGTGGCTTATGCTGGCTCAGCTTGTCTGAGTGTGGAAAGCTAAGCAGAGTCAAGCTTGGTTATTACTTGGATGGGAGACCCCTCCTCTAGTTTCCTGAATTGAACAGGGGGTTGGACTTGATGGCCTTGTAGGCTCCTTCTAACTCTATGATCTATGAAATCTATGAAACTATGGAACTCTGGTATGTGCAAACAAGAAAATGTAAAGCAAGACGTTTTGAATGATATAGAAGATGATGGAATTATGTGTATTGCCTAGATTCCTGGTTTGGGACTGATCTGGTAAATTGTGTGTGGTTTTTGCATTTAGTATCTTTAAGGGTGCAATCTTATGCAAGTTGAGACAGAAAAAAGGCCTACAACTCGCAGCATGCCCCAGCCAGCATAGCTGGCTGGGGCATGCTGGGAGCTGTAGGCCTTTTTTCCAGTCTCAACTTGCATAAGGTTGTGCCTTAAATAAGTTTTTCAATCAAATAAGATTTACAAAAAAGAAGATTGCAGTGAATCTGTGTTTGAACCCCTTCTGCCACATTTTAGATAGAATGTACATCGATCTTCACCCTAAAGGGACAGTCACGCCATCTGAAATCACTATGGAAAAGTTTTCTGCTGTCAAGGGTGCTGTAGTGATGTGTCTGCTGAGGGACCGCTGCACATTGAAAAGGATCCTGGGATGTATGTACCCCTAGGTTTCCACTGATTTTGGAGCACTAGCCAGGCCTCACTTACATCCCCTATGAACTGAGAGGATGTCCTCAAACACAACCAACACACCCTTGTTGCTGCATATTGCAAAGGAGGATCAGTTTTCTACTTCATGGAAACATATCAACCGTTATTGATCTTGTCATTGAAGAATCCCAATCAGCTTCCAAGAAACCTTTAGGTTGCCCAGAGCACAGTATCCGCTGCCTTATGGGATACGATGGGGGTATTGTGAGAATTTGAGTGCGTTCTTGCAAGCAGAAAAGAGGGGGGCACAGACGGTTGACCAGTAAAGTCATGGTAAACCTTTGAAGTGCATGCGCTCCACATGACAGGCCCATAGCCCCCAAGGAGAGTCCAACAATGCAAGCAGCTCTGTCGATCTATATCAACAAACCAGTTCTAGCAGTCTTCAGCTCCACCAGGAGTGGGTCTTTTGTAAGAGTAATGAGTCTTGACTGCCCATTCAAGACCAAGCCCTGCCAGCAAAAAATACTTTGCATTACAGCAACGGGGAACAACAATATATTGTTGCTGGGAAAATCTACCCCCACCCCAGCACTGTGAGGATTGTAACTAAGCACAGAGGAAACAGAGAAGTCTGGGGAGGGGGGGTGGCAGATGACATAATCATCCCTGCTAATCAAAAAGTCCTAGCACTCTGACCCTGTTAGCCCTGGCTCCAGTACAACCAGTGGAGGCTAGTGGCTCCAGAGGGGCTGTGTATCCACTTGAGATTTTACTCCAAACTTTTAAGGAGCTATCCATGGTGCTGAACCTATCTTGGGCTATGGTTCAGCACCATGGACAACTCCTTAAAAGTTTAGAGTGAAACCTGGAGCAGATACGCAGCCCCGCTGACATTGGCGCCACCACTGCCCACAGCACTTCTGTTGCCCCAATTCTGCTCACATTTTTGCTGCCTTCTTCTCTGCCTCCCCCTTTCACAAGGCCAAAAAACTGGGGGAAGTGGAGGCAGAGGAGCAGCAGCAGGCGCTAATTATAGTGACGTGGAGCATCTTTTCCTTTGTGGGACTGGGACTACAAGTCCCAGAACTCCCAGCAAGAAATCTGTTCTCCAGATCAGTGGAGGCTGGTGACTCCTGTGTCAGTGAGGCTCCTCATCCATTGCATCTTTTATCTTGAGCTTTATAGGAGCTATCCTCGGTGCTCCATGGTGGTGAACCTATTTTGGGGATGGAGTCAAACTCAAACAAAAAGATGCAACGGATAAGGAGCCCCACTGACACAGGAGTCCCCAGGCCCCAGCCTCCCCTGCTCCAGATGTCATTCCTCACTGGGGATTCATTGTTTGATCTTCCAGATCCAACACCTGAAAACACCCTAAGCACTTTCAGGGCAAGCAAGAGGGTGATTGCCCATCCCCGAGATGAGATTGGTTAAACCAGACTGCATTCAGATGTTCTTTGATTTATTTGTTGGAATAAAAAGAGTTGCAAATGATATATATATATATATATATATATATATATATATATATATATATAAAGGGAGCTCTGGAAGTTTGTCACATGAGTTAAATTCCTTTATCCAAGAGGAAACATAAAACAGTCTTGTCTGAGTCAGGTCGATTTTGTTCGTTTTACAATACACAAAGGTAGCTCAATACAGAGAATGACCTTTCTTAAAAGGGGGGGGGGGATTTCAATGCCTGACATTCATTAACAGCAGGTGGCGGGTTGTTGATTCTTCAGCCAGGCAGCAACCCTATTGTTACCGCTCCTTGCCTTAACAGTGAATTTTCACTGTCAAGCTTCTGTGTTGAATTCTGGCCAGTAAAAAAGCAAGAAGTTCCCCCAGCACTCTGTTTGGTTCAGCATCGTTTTCTTGCATTGTTATATCTCCTGCTGAAAAGTTACTTGGGTGGCAATGGAATCATAGCCCTAGAAAAGGGACTGTTGCACTTCTAGCGGCCGGAGGGCCAAATTCCATTTCGGAGATGTTCTTGGGTGGCGCATGCAGTTGTGGGCGGGGCTGAAGCCAAAAGGGGCGGTGCCAAAATACCAGCATATTGTCACTTAATGCTCTTCCTGCCAGTAACTAAGCTTTAGCAGAGGCACTTCAACCTTTTAGAAGAGGGGGAGACTGCACAAAAGCCAGAAAACCACCAAATGTTTGATGGTCAGGGGAAAGGGGGGTGGGGAAAGGGGGTGTGGCCTTCCAGGGAACTCCAAGGGCCGGTTTGGAACTCCACGAGGCTGGCTGTAGGCCCCGGGCCTGAGGTTTTGCATCCCTGAGCTAGAACTATGGAAGAAACTGCAAGATGCACCTAATCCAGGGGTCACCAGACTTCACCGGTATGAATGGTCCTTTCTGGCATGTCTATGAAAATTGTTCGGAGGACTCCCAGTGTACAGGGCAGCATCACCAGTCAAGAAGATCGGTCAGCTGATAGACTCTCATGACCCAGGAGTCCAGCAGTGACATGGACTCTGAAGCTGATGGACCAGTGGTGCCAACAGAGGTAACTCCAGGTCTGAGCAGCACTGCAGAGCTGCCAGAGACCCCCAAGCCTAGCTCCAGCACCGGACCAGCACCACATTCCAGGGAGTCGATGTGCCAGCGCCATCAGTGTGCCAGGCATGAACTCTTGGAGAGACAGAGGAGTGCTAGCATACAGGCCAGAGGCCTGTCCCTTTAAGGCTTCCGTTCTGTGGGAAAGGGCGGAGTCTGGGTCTGCTTCTGTTTGGTCTCAGACCTTGTCGGAGCAAGTTGCTCACTAGGAACTCTCTGGATGCTGCAACTAACGGTCTGCTTGCTGCCCTGCTTGCTGCCACCTTGTCAGTCTGCTGCCTGGTACGGAGCACCGCGGGCTTCTGCTTGGTCCAGAACAGGACATCAACATCTGTGGTGAAGAGTAGGAAAACACATAGGCCCACAATGCATTAAAGGCGACTGAGCAGACAGAGCCCAAAGGAGCAAACTGTTTTATTGTATATTTTGCTGTTGCTCTCTTGAACCTTCCTGGGATAAATATTTATGGAGGTCAGTATATAAATAAATACCATAAATAAATAAATTAAAGCAAAATAAATTGCATTAGTTCCCATTGGGGATTTTATTTTATTTTGAATTAAAATTAAAAATGCAGGCAGCCAAAAAGAACACATCTAACCATAGAACAACAAGATTACAAGCAGAGTGATCCTATGGCCCCTAGACAGCATCTAGGTGGCCATAGGATTCTTTGGATTCCCAACTCCGAGGTCAGAACCCAGAGCTCAGAGTCTGACCTCGGAGCTGTGGATCCGTGCTCTGTTCCCCCTCGCCCTCCTCCCAGCTGATACGGAAAAAGAACTATGCTGGCTGCTTCTCTGAGGTTGTAAGAGAGACCTCAGACAAGGAGTAAAGGGGGTATTCCAATGGGTGGGAGGGGAGGGAGGAGACCCGGGCCGCCAGGATACAACGTATGACGGCACTCCAGCCCCCTCCCTTCCCTCCCCCTATGAAGCTCTGCAGCTAGACAGGCAAAATCAGCCGTCTAGCCGGCTTACAGGGCAGGAACAGCGGGGAGGTGAAGATTGCCTTTGCCACTCCCCCCCCTTGCATAGGATTCCCATAATCCTCCGAGTTCAGAGGCTTATGGGCATCCCGATTGGATTGCACCCTAAAGAGGTAAACTCACTGATTATAAGTCTTCTTCGCATATCATTTATATTCTAGTATTATAAGCACAGTAAAACAGCCTAAGAAGAAACTCTCTGTACTTGATTGGAATTTGATCAGAAATCTGAGGGGCTTCCACATAGGAAATAAACGGAAACCATGATGCCATAATATCTTTTTCCAAATTAGGATCCCTTGCTTGCTGCACTTTCTGAGTAAGTTTTTATATATTCTATAGGGTTGGATCCAGGTTTAGTCATGCTTAAAATAATAGACCCATTGAAATCAATGTTTCTACTCTGTGTATGACTAAATCTCGATCCAGCCCATAGTCTCCCAAACTTTATCCATCCACTGCTGTTTAGTGTATTCTTTTAGAGACTTCCATTTGTGTGCAATACACAACTTTGCTGCTGTATACAATTGCTGAAGAAGGCCTTTATGCAGGAATCCAGGGTCATACAGGTTCAAAAAGAAAGAAGCATAGCTTTAGTTTAGGAGTTACAGTGGTCACCAACTATGTTCCAAAACTCCCACACTGTTGTGCATTCCCCCCACAGAAGAAAGTATGAACCAATCTGACCACACCCCTTGCAACATTGTTGACTGTTGTTTGGATGCATCAGGTCAGTGTTCTTCAACCTTGGGTCCCCAGATGTTTTTGGCCTATAACTCCCAGCATGCCCCAGCCAGGTTGAAGAACACTGCATTAGGTGAAGTCTTGCAGGGTAATGTACCACCTACTGAGAACGTTGCTTTGTGCTTCCTTTATATTAGAATTGATAGAAGAAGTCCAGGTATATATTGCCAATGATCTTCCAAAGATTCACCTAAGTCACTCTCCCATGCCCTTACACAACATGGCGGTCTTCTAATAATGAAAGACATGGAAGCGTCTGCAGTGTGGTGGTATCTTCATGGATAGAGCCCTCAGAATCCAAGGATGGCACCTTTGACCACAACAATCCAATACAGAATTAAACACTTATTCCTATTGATTCCAATGGGTTGGATCCAGATTTAAGAAATACTTAAAGTGGGCCCATTGAAACCTGTGAGACTTAAGGTGTGTGTGTGTGTGTGTGTGTGTGTATATATACCATATATATATATGGCTCAGCTTGTCTGAGTGTGGAAAGCTAAGTAGGGTCAGGCCTGGTTATTACTTGGATGGGAGACCCCTCCTCTAGTTTCCTGCATTGAGTAGGGGGTTGGACTCGATGCCCTTGTAGGCCCCTTCCAACTCTATGATCTATGAATCTATGTGTGTGTGTGTGTGTGTGTGTGTATCATTTGATTTCAAAGGTCTACCCTAAAAGTACGATTAAGTCTGGACCCAACCCAGTTTTGACACCTATCTATCTACGTTTGTGTGTGTGAACACACACACACACACACACACAGTATGAGACTTACTGAAGAATGGAAGATCAATACTTAGGAGTGAGGTCTGGAGCTTTCCCAGTTTATTATTTAAACTTTATCGCTACTGTGGCCTGTTGATTGCAGCTTTCTTTAAATGATCCCATTTTTCAAGATTGCAAATCCATTTCTTTTCCCTGTTTGCTTCTTTAAGGTTAACCGTGTGCTTTGTTTGAGGGTAGTCACCGCTTGTTTCACGTCGGAGTGGATTTCCAATTCATATTCTCCAGACAGACTTTTTTTTCTGAAGCTTTTTTTAAAAAAAACATCCCCGTATTGATCCAATTTCTTCCTTTGTTCGAGACATACGGCTGGGACTGTCAATATCAATGTGGGTGATATTGTCCGCCTTTTGCAAAAAGCCCGATGCTTCCTTTGATTTTTGGCAAATGGCCAAGGTGCTTGCTCGGTGTCAATTATGCTAAAGTTAAATTTGTGAAGTCTGTCCTTGCCAGGATTGTCAATGTGCATTTTCCCTTTGGGGTGAGAAGCATCTATGTGACATTGCAGAATTTTAGCCTGGAGTCATTCCACACAGTGGTTTGTCTGATTCGCTTTGTGCAGGCTTGTAGTAATCATGCTACAGGTAGAGCTGGATTGAATATGCAGTCCAAAAAGAGAAGAAAGACACCTGGCTCGGTGTGGCTAGGAAAAACAGCTGTGAACCCTATGACTAGCTTCTTCCACCCATCCAGAAGCCAACTCTGCAAAAGAAATGAAGCAACGATTAGAGGCAGTGGCAGGTTGCTATAAAATAAATCGATCCCTCACTTAACAGTGAAAAATAGTTCCCTGAAGTCAATGAACTACTACCTAAACAGCAGAATAAAAATCTCATTGAGGCCCAGCACCAGCAGGCAGCATCCCCGGCCAGCTTCCAGGGCCTCAGACTCCCAAAAAGCCATCCCCCAGTCACAGGTTCCCCTTTGAAACAGTTATTTTCTAGAGTTCTGATGAGTGCCACAATGTTCCTGACCTAGCATTGTTCTGGGGCATTGTGGGAAATGTAAATGATACCCCAGTGGTGATGGGGCAGAGGATGGGTCCGCAGAGGCGGGGCCAAGGGGCCAGCAGAGGCGGGGCCAAGAAGTCAGGAGAGGTGGAGCCACAACATCTAGTTTTCCTACACAAAAGCAACAGGGCATCCATTGCCTTTCCTCTAGGCAATCACAAACTCAAATACATTGTAAAAAAACAAAAAAACAAAAAACACCCCAAAAAACCCCAGAGCTATTTTTCTGCAACCTCAGACTCACCAAAGCATGCACACACAGACACACAGAAGTCAAACACACCGCTGTACAGCAAGGAGATATGGGTCTGATAAAAGATTCCCAATCCCATCGCAATATGTTGCACAGAAAAAATGCTACTGCCCCACACAACCACCACATCTTGCTCGGGGGGGGGGGGGGATGACCAACAGCTACCATACGTTGTTCAGAAAAAGAAAGAAAGAAAGAAAAGAAAAGAAAAGGCCCACAGCTGCCACATCTTGCTCAGATAAAATGACCCACAACCACAATATCTTAGAAAAATGCAATGCCTCACAGCATGACAGCAGTAACAGTCAGCTAACCCCCCCAACACACACACACACACATACACATACACATACAAGAGCCAGTGTGGCGTAGTGGTGAGAGTGTTGGACTGGGACGTGGGAGATCCGGGTTCTAGTCCCTGCTCAGCCATGAAGCTCACTGGGTGACTTTGGGCCAGTCACTGACTCTCAGCCTAACCTGCCTCACAGGGTTGTTGTGAGGATAAAACGGAGAGGAAGAGGAGGAGGACTATGTAAGCCGTCTTGGGTTCCTTGCAGGAAAAAAGGCGGGGTATAAATATAATAAATAAATAAATATAAATAAATAAATAAATAAATAAGGAAGAAAATAACTTTTTTACATACAGTTCTGGCTGGCTCTTCTCAGCTGGGCAGAAAGCATAGGGGGGGAAGAACTTTCCTAACTAGAAGAGCATGTGCGCACACACACGCACACTCATTCACTCACTCATATAAAATTAAGTTTTTGAATTTAACCCAAAATTAATCCTCCGAGGAGTGGGGAAGTCAATTAACTGATGTGCGGCGTGAACTCAGCAAAATGAAAGAAAAAAGAATCCCCAAATAAAATAAGTCGCTCCCCCAGCCAGTCCCACAGTCATTTTCACCGGCTGCCTGGCCCATCCCTTGAAGAATTCCAAGTGGCCCGGTGGCAACCATTCTGCTGCTCCCCTCCAGCTTTTTTCTGATTGGCTAGGAGCCTGCTGGGCAATTATGTGGCTTCCTCTTTTTGTTTTCCACAGGAGAAGCGATAGACAGGACAGGCCTCCCCAATGGCTTCCCCCACACACAGATGTCTTCCTTGAGGAGATTGTCCTGCAGTTGTGCACTGTGTGCACATGTGCAAATGAAGACAGTGAAGCTGGTGCAGGGGAAGAATATTCGGCAGTGACATCCAACAGCCACCAAGCAATTTGTCATGCACGGAGAAAGCCAGACATATGACGAGGCTAGATGTACGTAATTGTTTACACAGGTGATGGCGGGGCGGGAGGGGGAACACAACCACAGCCAGGTGTTCAGCTCCCCTCCTGGCCAACCATCCCTATAGTGCCCCACACACACTCTAGGGCAGGGCTCTCCAACCGTGGGTCTGGGCATACCCAGCATACCCAGTCAGCATGACTAATGGCAAGGGATTCTGGGAGCTGTAGTCCAGCAACATCTGGGGACCCAAGGTTGGAGAGCCCTGCTCTAGGGCTATGGGAGCCACCATTTTAATTCCCCACAATGCTCCCAATGTAGCGGATCCCAGACCCAGCCAGCCAGCGCTGATTGGAGCATGGCTTCTGGGCATTGCTGTCACCACTGCCAGCTAAATGCACCAGGGGGCACCACTGACATAGGAGGAAAGACCCATCAAGGGAAATTTGTTAAGGGCCCCATCAGACCTGGAGCCATCCCTGGTCGCACCCTACCCCATCAGCTCCAAGCATGGTATCCCAGGCTACAGATGTCAGTATTCTGTGATTCTGCCATCACACCTCACGGACACATAGACATTGGTATAAGGTTCAGATTTCAGCATAAGGAGGTCACCTTGAGCTGCTGCTGCTGCTTTCATAGATGCCATAGATCATAGAGTTGGAAGGTCCTTCTTCTTCTTCTTCTTCTTCTTCTTCTTCTTCTTCTTCTTCTTCTTCTTCTTCTGAGCATGTTTCTAGAATTTAAGATTGGAAATGTACTCTTGGGCAAGATTCCCAGTCGCTAGGATGCAGGGCTTTGGTACTCTTGATGGCTTTTTCCCTTCCCACGCCAGGTGGAAACAGAATAGATTAGGTCAACTAAGCGAATATATGCACATCAGTTGGTGCAGATGGAAAGATACAGGCTTTATTGGTGCAAAATCTGGATTATTTTGGTGCCAAATTTGGATTTGCTTTATCTGCCACATAGTATACACAGCTTTGTCATCAGGCTTTTCTGCCAATAGTAATTAAGTCTCTATAAACCCATTAAAGACCAATAGAAAGTTAGAAATGCTTAAGGCAGGGGTCCCGAAACCTTTTGGGTCAGTGGGCACATGTGGAATTTTGAGAAAGTGTCATGGGCATGATGATGATATCCTGCCTTTTTTCCTGCAAGGAACCTCAGATGGCTTACATAATCCTCCTCCTCTCCATTTTATCCTCACAACAACCCTGTGAGGTAGGTTAGGCAGAGAGTCAGTGACTGGCCCAAAGTCACCCAGTGAGCTTCATGGCTGAGCGGGGACTAGAACCTGGATCTCCTGTGTCCCAGTCCAGCACTCTCACCACTACCCCACACTGGCTCTCAGGGCTCCAGTGTCAAGGGTAGGTATGGTTGGGCACTTGCCAAGGGTCCACTCCCCAGCAGGGGCCCACTGACAAGTGTTTCCTGGACTCACTCCTCTTCACCATGGCAACCTGCTTATTCACCTGCCTCTCGCTCTGCCCAAGACAACGGCAATGGTGAGAAGGAGGAGCAGGAGATGCCGCTCACTGGCTCTCTGCAAGCAAGAAGTAGCAATGATGAGAGAGAGGATGAGGAGCCACAGCAGCCGGTGGCAGTGGCAGTGAGAAGGTGGACTCACTGAGAGAGGTGGCTGTGGCGTAACCCCACAATTCAGTTCCCTGGCGTATGTCTGCTTTAGTATATTTGGTGAGTATAGAATGTTGAACTGAGTGGGTGTGGTTTGTGACAGGACCGGTGCAGGGCAGTTTGGCGCCCTAGGCAAAATTATATTTAGCGCCCCCCTCTTGTGCCATGGGGGGGGCTCCGGAGCAAAGCAGCCCTGCTTTGCAAACCACCACCCCCGCAGCCACCGGACCCCCCGCCACCACCCGCAGCCGCAGCACCGCCCGCCCCCTACCTCCCCCCCCACCCTGGCCACCACCTCCTCCTCCTCCGAGCCTGCCTCCCCGTCTGCTGGTCCCGGCGTGGAGGAAGTGACGTGATGGGACCCCCACACTCTGTTTATGGCCGGGGAAACCAGGGCAACAGGGCTGTTTAAGCCCTGTTGCCCTGGTTCCTCCCGCCAAAACAGAGCGCGGGCGGGGCTCCGGCAGCGGCGCGGAGAAGGTAGGGGTGGGGGTCCAGCGGCTGCGGGGGGTGGCGGGGGGTCCGGCGGCTGCGGGGGGTGGCGGGGGGTCCGGCGGCTGCGGGGAGCGCAGCGTTTCTGCGCCCTCTCCAGCCACGCGCCCTAGGCAACCGCCTAGTTTGCCTAGAGGTAGCGCCGGCCCTGGTTTGTGATGTCTTGGAAAGTGTGGGGGGAGGAGTATATAAGGAGTGTTTGAGTGATGTCAGAGTTAGTCTGGTTAGTGTGTTATGGGAGAGTGTTTGGAGTTTGGGAGTTAGGTTAGTTGGATTATTCGTGTCTTGTCAGGAGTTTTAAGAGGAATCAGTGATTGTATGAGGAGTGAGAGTATTTGGAGTTATAGGGACTTAGGCTAATTATAAAGTGTTTGGTGTGGGCAGGTTTATTTTCTGGAACTAAGATTTTGAGAATTAAAATAAACTTATTTTTATTTTGTTTGCTACCCAAATCCTACGTGTCAGCTTGGCGTTATTAACCTGCTTTACTTTCAAATCTACACACACACCTTTGTACCCACGGCCTCATAAATTTAAAAATAGATCCTTAATAACCAGAATTAAGGTTTCATTTGACCCTCCCCTCAGGTTTTTTAAGTGTTGATGCTTAGCCTGAGAAGGGTTTATGCGCCTGGTCCTAGAGTGTAAGGGACTGTGTCGTCGCAGTGTGGCCTAACAGGCGTGTCTTGCCCAAGCGCCCTCAAAAACTTGGAGCCGGCACTGAATGTGACACAAATATGTGTAACGGGGCAAGCCCAACCATGAGGCAGAGGGAGGCAGCTGCTTCAGGCCTCAGATCCTGGAAGGTGTGTGGGGGTCACAGCAATCCCTGTATCTGTTCCTGCCCGTTGGAAGACAGCGCTGGGGGTGCCATGCAGCCTGCCCTGCACCTTGTAAACTAGCCTTCTACCTCCAGGTATGGTGGAGGACATTGTCCCTTCGCCAGCGTTGAAGTAAGGTTCAACCGCTAGTCCAGTTGGCTTCTGTACGTAGAATAATGGTTCCAATAAGACAATGGTTCCAATAATAATGGTTCCAATAAGACAATGGAACCAACTACCTAGGGAGGTGGTGGGCTCTCCCACTCTGAAGGCATTCAAGGTGCAGCTGGATGGCCATCTGTCAGGGATGCTTTGACCTGGTTATTACTTGGATGGGAGACCCCTCCTCTAGTTTCCTGCATTGAGCAGGGGGTTGGACTCGATAGCCTTGTAGGCTCCTTCCAACTCTATGATCTACGAAATCTATTAAATCTATGAAACCTGGACTCCTGCATTGAGCAGGGGGTTGGACTCGATGGCCTGGTAGGCCCCTTCCAACTCTACTTTTCTATGATTCTAATAGCGAAGGGCGCCATCTTGTATTTTTTAGGCCATGTCCTGTTTTGATCTGGTCTGAATTGCAAGACACCCGTCCAGCCGGAAACCAGCCAACTGAGTTATTAATGAAGATAAGATTGCTGCAAAAACAGTTTGTTAAAGGTAGTCCCAAGGCCGTAGCTGAATTTTAGGAAGGAGGCAGAAGAATGGTCAAGCAGGCCAGGGTCGAAGCCAGCAAGAATTGGGGTCAGCACAACATAGTCAGAGGGGCAGCCCAAGGTCGCTCACAAGATTTCAGCCTGGAGCAAAGGATGCAGAAACACAGGAATGAGGTGCGAGGGTCCAGGAGCCAGAAGAGATGTTGTTTTCCAACAACCCACTCTGGATGCTTGTGGTCATTTAAACAGAAGCAGCCTGGATTCCGCCCAAGCTCCCAGCTGCAGGTAAGTTTAGATTGTAACGTGGCAATTCGCCTGAGGGGAAGAACCTGGGCTCTCCGCTTTCGGCATCCTCGTTGTTCTTGAGGGCTGGGTGGTTGCACTATCTCCTGATCGGACTCCGAGTCATCTCGGGGCGGGGGGAAACTCCCACTGTCCCTCTCAGAGGACCCTGCCTCCTCCCTGAGTGTGAGCCTGGCTTCTTCCTGAGTCACTGCTTCTGGTTCATCCTCACAGGAAGAGAAATCCTGGACCCCAGGTAAGTCAGGCTTCTCCACACAGAGAAGGACGCCTCAACAGGGGGCATGACAGACCAGCCTTCTTGCGTGTAACAAAACATTATGCTTTGTCACAGAAAGGCCACGAGTGTGTGTGATTTAACCCCTTCCCCACTCACAAGTTTTGTGCAACACGACACCCCCCTCCCCCGCATCAAGTTGCTTCCCCGGCCACCCCTACAAGATTCCAGACACATTTGAAACTCTGCAAGGGAAAGCGTTGCAGTGGGGGAAAGCATTAAGCACCGCATCCATCATTTGCGATGTCTCCACTCCAAATAGCCACATCGGAAGCGGCTTTCGCAGTGGGTGACAAAAAATGATCATTACGGTTTTATTATACGCATTTGTGTGCAAAGTTTCGTTAGGGCTCGAACAGGCACTGTGTGTTCACCTCTTGCAAGGAAGCTCAGCCGTGACAGCTGACCTGTGACAGCGGTTCCAGACATTCTATCGTGCGATCACTGCGGGCCTTGTGACAGGGGTGTTCAACCTCCTTCGGCCCAAGGGCCGAATTGCATTTCAGAGAAGCTCTCGGGGGCCGCACTGCAGCTGTGGGTGGGGATGAAGGTAAAAGGGGCAGGGCAGAAGGGGCAGGAGCAAAATGCCAAACATTATTTTAAGCTAAAATATTTTAGCTTAAATCACTTGCCGCCAATAACTAAGCCTTGGGGGATGCATTTCAACCTTTCAAAATGGGGGAACACACAAAAGCTGGGGAAACCAGCAATCAACGTTTTGGGGGAAAGGCATGCAGGCGGCCTGGGGAAGGAGGCATATTTGGCCCTGAGGCTGTGCACCTCTGCCTTACGATGATAGACTTCTCCATGTGCACCAACTCTTCACCCTTTTGCCGTAAGTGTCTTTAATGGGAGGGGGGGATGGTTTAAAATCCAAGTACTTCACATTATCAGGATTATGGATTGGCCTGCCTGTAATGTTATGTGCTGAAGAAGTTTATCATTCATCCTTTCCTCCCACCCCACCCCTTTTTGCACCTGTCAGAACATTTGTTTTGCAGGCACTTCAGACTAACAACAACATCAGCTTTTATTGGCTTAAATGAGTCATTTTTCAGCTGCGAGTTAAAATCAAGGAGAGAATCAATATGGGCATCTCTGTAATTGAAAACCAGTGGGTGATAATTCTGTGCTGAAAACAAGATAATAAGAACAGAGATGAAACACCATTGGGGGGAAAGGGGGGAAAGATTTTGGATACAATCTCAATTAAATATCAATTATTAGCATCATGACCAGAAAGGTTCGCTTTCATTTTTCCAATAGCCTGTATTTCCCCCACCCTTCTTCTTTTCTGTCAGATGTTATTGGATGGAAAACCCCAAATGGTGCTGATGTAAGAGATGGAGGTAGAATCAAACCCAGCAGCACCAGGGGAGGGGCTGTCGCTCAGTGGCAGGGCACCTGCTTTGCATGCAGAAGGTCTCCGGTTCGATCCCCTGCATCTCCAGGTAGGGCTAGGAAAGAATCCTGCCTGAAACCCTGGAGAGCTGCTGCCGGTCAGTGTCGACATACTGGGCTAGATGGACCAAGGATCTGACTTGGTATAAGGTAGCTTGCTATGTTCCATGGATTGGGATATCAGAAGTCAAAAATGTGGGGTGCTGTTGACAATTGCAACTGATTTTTCCTTTAGAGGAGTGTTCTCCAACCTTGGGTCCCCAGATGTTTTTGGCCTACAACTCCCAGCATGCCCCGGCCAGCTATGCTGGGTTGGCTGGGGCATGCTGGGAGTTGTAGGCCAAAAACATCTGGGGACCCAAGGTTGGAGAACACTGCTTTAGAGGGCCTTTGGGCAAGACACCCCCAATGGGCCCCTATCCTTCAGTGAGTCCAATGGTGCAGATAGGTAATCTTAGACCCTGGGCTTAATGATCATATTGGAGTCCCCTTTATGGGGGCCCATAACACACACGACCATGTGCACTACTTCAGTTATGAAGCACACAAATAACATTTCTCTTCTCCCCTCCTCACCATTCCGTGCTTCTCAAGTGGTTCTGCATTCCTGGTATCTTAGAGGAACACAAAACAGGCATTTGCCAACCCTGATTAAAAAGAAGTCCTCTGAGCATGTGCAGTCATAGTCATGGCACTGTCATGTCTACGGGTATAAAATCATAACACTGCCAAATCTGCAGGAATAAAATCATAGCACTGCCATATGTCTACAGGGATAAAATGGAGTTTGCTTCTGCTGCCCCGAGATGCTAAACACACTTACTTGGGAATAAGCACCATTTTGTTGTAGAAAAGCATTATACATATATATATATATATATATATATATATTTAAGTAAACATAATAAAATGAGCATCCATAACCATCCATGTACGTGCCCAGTCGGCTGTCTGCTAACTCTAAAATGTTTCAAAATAAGATGAGGGGATGCTGCAACGAGCTCCAAGGTAAGTGCACCACTGAGTGAGTCCACCTTTTCATGAGCAGTGTCACATGTTTGTCATCCTCCTTTTCCTCATCATCGCCACCACCTGCTTGCTTGCCAGGTAGAGAGCTGATGAGCAAGACGGCCAGGACCGGTGCAGGGCAGTTTGGCACCCCAGGCGAAATAATATTTAGCGCCCCCCCTCTCCAAAGCAGCAAAAAAAAAAACCCCTGCGCCGCCACCACCAACCTACCTCCCCCCCCCGCCCTGGCTGCGGCGGCTGCGGCTGCAGCTGCTGCTGCTGCCTCCTCCTCCTCCTCCTCCTCCTCCTGAAGTGACGCGACGCGACGGGACCCCCCGCGCTGTTTTTTGCCGGGGAAATCATGGCAACAGGGCTGTTTAAGCCCTGTTGCCCTGGTTCCTCCCGCGAAAACAACGCGGGCGGGGCTCCGGAAGCGACGCGACGCAGAGAAGATAGGTGACGGGGGGTGGGGTGGCGATGGCGGCAGGAGGCGCAGCGGCAGCGAGCGGGAGGGCGGGGCGGGGGGAGGCGTGGCGGCGGCGGGCGGGAGGGTGGGGAGGCGGAGGCTTGGCGGGGGCGGCGCAGCGGAGGCGGAGGCCTGGCGGGGGCGGCGCAGCGGCAGCGAAGAGGAGCGCAGCGTTTCCACGCCCTCTTCAGCTGCGCGCCCTAGGCAACCGCCTAGTTTGCCTAGCGGTAGCGCCGGCCCTGAAGACGGCAGTGGCATCGACCTGCTCTTCCTTCTCACCACCACTGTTGCCTGGGCCAGAGCGAGAGGCAGGTGAAGAAGCAGGTTGCAGTCGTGAAGAGGAGAAGCAACTCCAGGGGGCTCTTATCAGTGCCACCCCAGCTCAGCAGATGCCCAAACATGCTGACACTTGGCGCCAGGGCCGGCGTCAAGGGTAGGCATAGTTGGGCACCTGCTGAGGGCCCGCTCCCCAGCAGGGGCCCACTGACAAGTGCCTCCTGGAGCAGCTCCTCCTCTTCACCATGGCAACCTGCTACTTCACCTACCTGTCTCTCTGGCCCAGACAATGGTGGTTGTGAGGAGGAGGAGGAGGAGGAGGAGGAGGAGGAGGAGGAGGAGGAGGAGGAGGAGGAGGAGGAGGAGGAGGAGGAGGAGCCACTGTCTACTTGCTCACTGCCTCTCTGCCTGCCAAGCAAGCGAGTGACTTTCTCACAGTGACATCCAGTCACTGACTCTCAGCCTAACCTACCTCACAGGGTTGTTGTGAGGATAAAATGGAGGGGAGGTGGAGGAGGATTATGTAAGCCACCTTGGGTTCCTTGCAGGGGAAAAAAGGTGGGGTATAAATATAATATAATAAATAAATAAATAAATAAAGTGGTAATCCTGATGAGAAAGAGGAGGAGAGGCAAGAGCAGCTGGCAGCAATGGTGGTGAGAAGGTAGACTCACTGAGGGAGGGGTTCCACTGAGGGTGTCCCAGAAACCTGGAGCCATCACTGCTTGATGTCAGCTCCTGCCCTCCCAGTTCAACCCCTCCAGCTCTCCAAGATGAATTTTGCCACTCTGTGGACCTTGCATTGATTGTGGACCATGATTAGTTTGATGCCGGACAAAATATTTTGGGAAACATAGCAATAACAAAAAAGGGACCATTAAAGCGAACTCCTTTTCGTAATTGGCAGGTTTTAAAACCAGGATTTATATTATTTAAATGCCTAATTATTACCCTGAAAATTCAGCACCCCTATCACCTTGGCTGTGTTGTTCTTGGTTGCACTGTTCTATTTACTATTTCACATGACAATTAACATGCAAAGACAAAAAAGTGACTTTACGCAGCTCATTTTGAAGTGTTCCATTCTTTTGGCTTGTTTAACATAGCAATGAATACATCTGAAATCCATATATATGAAAATACAACTTTCCAGCAATTATACATAGGCTTCAACAAAAGTGGACCAAATATCCAAATAAGTACCGTAACCATTTGAAGGTGGTGTCTATATGCCACCTGTTCAAATGTTAAAAGCATTGTAAGGTCCTCAATCCACTGAGTTATAGGAGGTAAGTGTTTATCCTTCTAATGTTGTATTATCAGTCTTTTAGCTGTCAAATGGGTCCATTTATGCTGACCATTCATTAATTTCCATGAATAGGTACGGTATATAATTTAAAATAACATGTACATCAGCAAATACTAAAGACTGTTCCAGTACAAAATTTATCCATATGCTAACCTCCTCCCCAAAAGAAGCAACTACTGGACATTGTGAAAACATATGTTTAAAAGAGGCATTAGGTGAATTGTTGCACTATCAGCAATTAGCTGAATTAGATAATCCCTTATTAATGAGACCTTGTGGTGTCCAACAGACAAAAGTTTTTGCTCAATAAGACGCAGCTTAAGATCCACAGACATCACAGATATAGACACCAAACCGGCGATCCACTGATTAGGCAGAATGAGATAATCCAATTCCCTATTCCATTTCCACTTAAAACCCTGTATATCATATTTATACACCAATAGAAAATGACAATGATCATCAGCACCCACCAGTTGATCCTACGAGAAATTGCCTTATCTGTCTATGTCCACCACAAAAACATTTTCTTACCAATTTTTAGTTCTGAATTGCCCCAAAAAGTCAGTTTAGCATGAGAAAATGGATCAAAGTATAATTGACATGACAGTATACGCCACACATCTCCAACTGTACAAACTGTAGGAGCAACCCTAGGCATTCTTGAGAGTCTAGACCAGTGTTCTCCAACCTTGGGTCCCAGTTGTAGGCCAAAAATATCTGGGGACCCAAGGTTGGAGAATACTGGTCTAGAACCTAGTGCCATCCATTAAAGGTAAGTCCCTTTCTTAATAGGCAGGTTTTAAAACCAGGATTTGTATTATTTAAATGCCTAATTATTATTACCCTGAAAATTAAGCACCCCTATCATCTTGGCTGTGTTGTTCTTGGTTGCGCTGCACTATTTACTATTTCACATGACAATTAACATGCAAAGACAAAAAGGTGACTTTATGCAGCTCAGTTTGAAGTGTTCCATTCATATATATATATATATATATATATATGAGAGGATATTTCTGTAGATGTTTATCATTGGGCCTTTTTAAAAAAAATCAGTTCAATTATAAGCAGACAAAAGTTTTTATTATCAGTTTAATTTTGAAATGCAAATGGACCATTGTGAAATTGCATGTTGAAATTTTAATTTGTGCTTTTTATTTGTGTCAGTGGATTAGCAAACTGTCCTGCATTGAAATTAATTATAGAGAAAGAGACACATAAAGCCGGCTACAAGATAACAGGGCATTAACCAATGCCCGCATGCTGAAATTACTCAAAGGTCTGCATGAAAGTTTGCTTTTGACCTGTGCATTGCAGTGGATGTAAATAAACGCTTGCCTACTGCCCAAAGAACTACAACAAATGTCTTCTGTGGGATGATATGTAGCCCATTTAATGTTGCCTACTGTTACCATGGCTATGATAGCCTTAATATTGTATGCTCACAGCAAGGTGGCAATTAGTATTGGGATTTAGAGGAAGGGAGGATAATCACTGCATATTGGAGCATCTCTCGCTTAATACTCTTACTGGACATAAAACTGCATGCAGTATTTCATCCAAAAATGTATCCATTTTTTGTAGTTTGGAAATCCATTTCCCACAGGGGACATGGTGTCCTCTAAAGATCTTGCCCATTTATGAATCGCAAAAAAAGTGGAAATGCATCACGTAATGCACACACAAAAAAGAGGACACCAATGTCCATAAAATTTGCATATGTTGATTTATATGTAGAGATGCAAATTTAGAAATTATTAATATACTTTAAATAGAAATCGAGCACTTCAGTTCTCATCATAGTACAGAAGACTGACCAGGTAGACAGTGACCAAATAGCAGACTACAGAGAATAGTCCTCTATTGTGTCCTCTTTACAAAGACACATGGCCACCCTATTGTGCATTTTTTATGATGAAGTTTCAAATTCTGTAACCAAAATTTATATATTTGCAGATTAAGGAAATGATCAACACATGAAGTAGTTACTCCATCTATTCCAGGGTTGGGCAGCCCACAGGCTGCATGCAGCTCTCAGGGGGTCTTTGTTTCAGCCCCTGCATTAAAAGAAGTATTAAAAGAAGTATGGTGTCCAGAACACAAGATGTAATAGCTCCTCGCTCTTCTAAACTGGCCAGGCTGCATCTGGAGAACTGTGCCAATTTCTGGGTGCCACGTTTTCAGAGGGACATTGACAAACTGGAGCATGTCCAGAGCAGGGTGACCAGGATAGTAAGGGGTCTGGAAAATACTTCCTGCTAGGAACAGTGAAAACAAGGGGATATGTTTAGTCTTTGGAAAATAAGATTGTGGAGAAAGCCCAAAATTCAGTACACACACGCACACACATCTTTCCCCAAAGGAGGGGGCCAGGGGAGGAGGGATGAGGTCACCAGGGAGTAGCCAGACAAGCCATCAGCCCCAACAAAGGAAGACCTCGGCAGAGATCCACAACCGTCCAGGAAGGGCCATCAAGGACCATCAGCACAAAGGGCAGCCTCGAAGAGCTGCAAAGGTTTCCCTACGTCACCTTCTTCCCGGGCAGGAATAAGCCTATCTGCACGAAGGGGCAGGCATAAGCCCCCACCTGACCTAGGGGGCGGGGGGAGAGCGGGGAATCCGGGGTAGAAAACCCCTCTCCCGTCCCGGTTCGGGTTGTTGGGAACCACGGGGCCAGATCCTCCTAAGCAACAGCCGCCCAGGCACTCCGTTCTCCGCTAGGAAGCGCCGATCGAGAGCTGGGCTGAAACTGACTAGAGTATTGTCTTTGATGTAAGTAGAGTGACCTGAATGTAACCTGCTAGCCGCGGAGCCCGCTCATTGGGTAAGACGCGAGTCAACTAAGGTTTTGTTGACTGTAAACGTATTCTTAGAAGACTGGTAGTTCCGACCTAATCATTGTATAAACAAATAAAGAGCCTTATTTGGGCATACAAAGGCGTGTGGTCTTTCCGATTGTACTGAGAGCCGATACGAGCGGTATTGCTCTGCCGGTTAACCCTAGAGTTGCCGAACTCACGCAAAGGATCCGGTTGCTGATCCTTCACATGGTGGCAGGCGACGGGACAATTGGAAACCACATTTGACGGTCGGAACTAACGGAACTTCGGGCAGGCTAGTAGGTTGCTGGGGAGCGCTCAGAGCAAGGAAAAATGAATAGTGTGAGCCAAGAGCAGGTGGAGCTAGCGAGCAGCCCAGAAACCCCAACCCAGACCTCCACAATGGAGTGGGTGGTGCGGCCAAAGACGGCAAGGCAGGAAGGGGGGGAAGCCCCCTCACCGTTGTTAGGAGGGCAGGGACCCAAGCAGTGGGGTAGCCCCAACCTTACCAGTAGCGGCCGGAGAAGCGAAATAAGGGACCCAGAGGCGGAAGAAGACCTCGGCAGAAGGGTTACTGACGGAGCCATGGGGGGAGGAGGGTTGGATGCCCTCTTTCCCCAACTCAATTGGCAACAAGCCAAGGAGTTGATGCAGCATCAACAAGAGATGCTACAGATGCAGCTGGAGTTGACCAGGCTGACCAGGGGCACCGGACAAGGGGGAACCCCTGCATCCCAGGGTGGGGGCACCACAACCCCCAAATGGGACAGGAAGCAATTCCCCACCTACCAGTCGGGACAGGATGTACTGATCTTTTTCACCCTGTTCGAGGCTGCCTGCGTAGAGCAGAAGGTGCCGGACAACTTAAGGATGTCTGCCCTGAGGACGCAAGTCAGCGGGGAACTGGCTGATCTTCTGGGCATCCACACCCAAACCGCTCCCTTGGACTATGGAGCGTTCAAAGAAGCGGTGAGAGAGAGGTTTGCCCTCACCGCTGAGCATTGTCGCCGTAAATTTCGTTACGGGCGGCCTAACCCAGGGGACACGTATGCCTCCTGGATGGCGCACCTGGGGCAGGTGTGGGACGCATGGATCGGGGCCACCGGGAGGACCTCCTTGGCGGAGGTGCGGGAGCTCCTGATCCAGGAACAATTCTGTGCCACTATCCCTGAGGACCTAGCTACGGCGGTGCGGGATCGGGACCCCCCAAACTGTAGGGAAATGGGCAAGTTGGCCGACCAAATGGGACTGTATCGGCAGCCCAAAGGACCCAAGGGGGGTAACCTCAGTCATGGCGGGACCAAGGGAAGTGTGGAGAAGGGCAACCCCAAACCTCGGGAGGGAGCCCTAGGCAAGCCCAAAGACAACCCCGGCACCAGTGGATGTTTCTATTGTAAAGAACCGGGGCACCTCAAGAGGAGCTGCCCCAAACTGATCGCAAAGAACCGCCACGCCAAGACATCGCCGGGCAAGGTGGGGAGGATGCTTGCGCCGGAGTCCCGCGAACCGGAGGAGCACGAGGAGGATCAGCAGTCCAGCTCGTCCCTCGAGGGAGACGGTGAAGATGCGGCGCGGTCCCTGAGGAGCGGAGGACAGCATTCGCTGGGGGCCATCTCGCAGGCATCATTGATGCGCATTGCCTCCCCGGAGCAGCTGCGGTGGAGCCAGGACAAATTCTGTGAGTCCATCTCTGTAAACAATGTTTCCCAGGTGGGGTATAGGGACACTGGGGCGGACATCACTGCTTTACCTCGAAGTAAGGTAAAGAAGAGACAGTTGCTAAAGGGGCGCACCTGTGCCATAAAGCCCTATAACTCTCCCAACATAGCCGTTCCCCTCGCCCGGGTCTGGGTCAAGTACAGGGGGTGGGAAGGGGAGATGGACGTTATAGTGCATGGCCAGCAAGAATGGGGAATCATCATTGGGAACGACATTGCGTTCCGGGCTGCCCAGGTCAAGGTGGGGGTGGTGACCCGGCGTCGGGCCAACCAAGCCCCTGACCCGCAGCCTCCCAGGTCCCCGGGCCCGCCTCCCGGTCGCGGTAAAGCGGCCCCAGCAGCGGCAGCCAGCCGTCCCCCGCCGCTCCCCCCAGTTGTGGGGGAGGACGAAGACCCCGGGGGGTTCGCGCCAATGGCCCGTGATTTTGGGACTCAGAAGGCGTTCCAAGAAGAGCAGCAGAGCGACCCATCCCTCCAGGGATGTCGGGATCGGGCCAGTCAAGGGCCCGGGGTAGGGGACCAGTCCGAACGCTTTTTGTGGGAGGCGGGAGCCCTCTACAGAGAATTCTGCCCAAGGACGGGACCGGGTCCCCAACCAAAGAAGAGACAATTAGTTGTGCCTGCGAGGGTACCGCCAGGCTGTACTACAACTGGCCCACGATGTGGCGTGGGGAGGGCACTTGGGACAGAAACGGACTCTGGTTAGGGTGACAGAGGGGTTCTACTGGCCCATGGTGGCAAATGAGGTGCAAGAATATTGCCGGTCCTGCGATGTCTGCCAGCGGGTGGGGCATAACCGGGACCATCCTAAAGCCCCCCTGCAACCCCTACCCATTGTGGGCATCCCCTTTGAAAGAATAGGGATGGATATCGTGGGACCCTTGAATCCCCCCACCAAGACGGGGAAGAAGTTTATATTGACTGTGGTTGACTTTGCCACCCGTTATGCAGAGGCTTTTGCTTTAGCCTCCATTTCCGCCACCAGCCTGGCTAAGACTCTCCTCTCTCTTTTCGCCCGCCTAGGAATGCCCCACACGGTGGTTTCGGACTGCGGCACGGGCTTCGTGTCCAAACTGTTTTAAAAATTGTGGGAACTGGGCGGGGTAGAGCACCTGACTTCGGTGCCATACCACCACGAGACCAATGGGTTGGTGGAGCGTTTCAACCAGACTCTGGAAAAGATGATCAGGGCATATGCGGCGAAGCACCCTGGGACTTGGGATCAAGCCCTCCCCTACTTGTTATTTGCCTACCGGGACTCCCCCCAAGAAAGCCTGGGATTCTCCCCCAACGAACTGATGTTTGGGAGGGAGCTCCGGGGACCTTTGGCTCTGTTGCGGGCGGAATGGGAGGGGGTTGCCGCAAAAGCCTCCGTGCCTGTGCATACGTTCATGCAACACCTCCAGACTCCGACCAAGCTTCGCCCCTATCTGTGGGGCCGCCGGTTCCGACTGCAGACCGACCATTCCCCCTTGTGCTGGCTGGATAGGGTGAAGGGGTCCAACCAGAAGCTCTTACGGTGGAGTTTAGCCCTGCAAGATTTTGATTTTTTAGTAGAACACATCAAGGGTAAGGACAACATCGTGGCAGATGGGTTGTCCCGGGCTTTCTCAGTAGGAGACAGTTAGATAGGGATTGGGGTGGTGGACCCCAATGCCATCTTTCCCCAAATGGGAGGGTGTGGAGAAAGCCCAAAATTCAGTACACACACGCACACACATCTTTCCCCAAAGGAGGGGGCCAGGGGAGGAGGGATGAGGTCACCAGGGAGTAGCCAGACAAGCCATCAGCCCCAACAAAGGAAGACCTCGGCAGAGATCCACAACCGTCCAGGAAGGGCCATCAAGGACCATCAGCACAAAGGGCAGCCTCGAAGAGCTGCAAAGGTTTCCCTACGTCACCTTCTTCCCGGGCAGGAATAAGCCTATCTGCACGAAGGGGCAGGCATAAGCCCCCACCTGACCTAGGGGGCGGGGGGAGAGCGGGGAATCCGGGGTAGAAAACCCCTCTCCCGTCCCGGTTCGGGTTGTTGGGAACCACGGGGCCAGATCCTCCTAAGCAACAGCCGCCCAGGCACTCCGTTCTCCGCTAGGAAGCGCCGATCGAGAGCTGGGCTGAAACTGACTAGAGTATTGTCTTTGATGTAAGTAGAGTGACCTGAATGTAACCTGCTAGCCGCGGAGCCCGCTCATTGGGTAAGACGCGAGTCAACTAAGGTTTTGTTGACTGTAAACGTATTCTTAGAAGACTGGTAGTTCCGACCTAATCATTGTATAAACAAATAAAGAGCCTTATTTGGGCATACAAAGGCGTGTGGTCTTTCCGATTGTACTGAGAGCCGATACGAGCGGTATTGCTCTGCCGGTTAACCCTAGAGTTGCCGAACTCACGCAAAGGATCCGGTTGCTGATCCTTCACAAAGATTAAGGGTGCAATCTTATACATGTTTACACAGAGAAAAGGCCTACAACTCCCAGAATGCCCCAGCCATCCATGCTGGGAGTTGTAGGCCTTTTTTTCTGTCTAAACATGCATGGGATTACGCTTTCAGTGGACACATGATAACTGTCTTCAAATATTGTTCTGGCCTCAACACATGTCGGCCTGTGTGTCTATCCAGGCAGTAAAACTCACATCCAATCCACTTCTGTATAACTCAAATCTTCCATCTTTATTTAACATAACATAAACAGTAAGCAACTAATAAACGCAGGATCACTACTTAGCGGTAGAAGGATGGGAAACAGATAAGATGAAATGGAGGAATGAGACGAGATGAAATGGATGAGATGAAATGGATGGATGAAGTGAAAAACAATGCAAAGCCAGGCCTTTGGGCTGCAATCCAGAGCAGTAGTGGAGAACCAAGGCCTGAGAGAAGTTTCTATGAAAGTGAGGAACAGCTGGTGTAAACCAGATAGAACTTCTTCCTGGGGACAATGAATCAGTGCATGAGAACAAGGCCTGATCATTTGCTAATAGACCCATAGAGCAGTGTTCTCCAACTTTGGGTCCCCAGATGTTTTTGGCCTACAACTCCCAGCATGCCCCAACCAGTGTAGCTGGCTGGGGCATGCTGGGAGTTGTAGGCCAAAAACATCTGGGGACCCAAGGTTGGAGAACACTGCTCTAAGTCCATGTCGAAGTCACAACTCTTACTGTTAGCAGGTTTCTCCTAATGCTTAGCCAAAATCTGCTTGCCTGCAATTTCCACCCATTGTTTGTAATCCTGCCCTCTGGAGCAACAGAGCTATGGAGAATGCATCTGCTCCATATTTTGCATGATAACCCTTGCGATTATTATTTTTTTGCCCTGACTGGGCATCATGTTATATTGCCCCCTCCCCCTGGCTCTGAATTTGTGATTGCTTTACTTTCCCCCCTATGGCAGTGTTCTCCAATCTTGGGTCCCCAGATGTTTTTGGCCTACAACTCTCAGCATGCCCCAGCCAACCCAGCATAGCTGGCTGGGGCATGCTGGGAGTTGTAGGCCAAAAACATCTGGGGACCGAAGGTTGGAGAACACAGCTCTAAAGTCTGTGTGTGAGTGTGTGTGTGTGTGTGTGATTGTGTGTATGTGTGTCTTTAAAGGACCCTGTCTCCTAAGGACACCCCTATTTGTCAAAAGGGATGTATGGACAGGAGAGAGGAGGGCATTTGATTTCAGAAAAAAAAACCTCAGGCAGAAAGATGGGGGAGGCAGTAGGAGATGAAGCACATGTGGGCAAAAAGGCAGCTAATTCAGGGGGGAGATCCTCAGGGCCCCTGGACCTTTATTTCAGCAAGTGCCCATGGACAACAGGGTGGTGGGGCAGATGGCCTCCCAGAGATTCGGGGCGCCAAATGAAAGATTCAGGGGCCCAGCCCTAGTGGACTGCCCCCTAACACTGCCTCTGGCAACACTTATGGATAGAACAATAGCTCAGATTGTGCAGCCAGGGCACCTTCTTTCAGACAGCACCGCTGCTTTCTCAAAGCATCGGTTTTTTGCAGCACAGTCTTTGCCAGCCCAACAGGAGTGGCCAGCTTGCTGCCAGTGCTGGGCTACCCATAACAGGACACCACCAGCCGTTATTCCAGTAGGCTGCATGGAGGGAGATGAGAGTGGGAAGCAGAGCCATTCCACCAGCCTTACTGAAAATGAATTTCCTCTTCCCTCCCCATTCCCCTTTCCTTGTGTGTCATGTATTTTTTAGAGTGTAAGCCTGTGCGCAGGGACTGTCTTGTTTTACTGATGAGATGTAAGCTGCTCTGGCTTACATCGAAATAAATGTATAAATAAATAAAATAATTATCCTGGCCATACCCAAGAGGGGGTTAACAACGGTCTGGAATCAGGGCGCGTGAGGACAGTGCAGGAGCATTCTTAAGACGACTGAATAATCTTGAAGTTAAATAATAAATATCTGCAGAGGGAAGGCTTGAGTAAGTTAAGCTTTCACCAACTTAAAGGGTAAATATGTATTGCAATGTTAAGCGGCATCTGGCTGATATGACACTCACATGATTACTTTGAAGGGAGACAAGATTAGAATCTGCTGAATCCAAAAGGGAGCCTTTGATCTTACACCTAAACAAAAGGCGGCAGTTGACGCGCTTGCTTGGGGCAAAAAATGGGGAATGAAAACCCTGAGTTTCATGGTCTCGTTAATGGATTTAAGGCAAGATATTCCAGTTGCTTAGAGGAAGCCAGCTTTCAGGTTTGGGGGGGGGGGGGAGGTTTAAGCCAAACATCTGAGCTTTTCAGCAATGCATTTGTGCTATGTTTAGCTTTTGTGTTGCTGTGAATTAACACAAATTCCAAAGCTTCCTTTAGAGGAGAACACCAAGATTTACTTAATACAGGATATCTGCATTTGACATCTCATTATACAGTTGACTTTTGACAGCATTTGATGGTTGACAAGTAATGGTGTTGACAAGTAATGCTGTTTATCATTTGACAGTGTTTGACAGATGACACGCAATGGTAATTATCGTAGGGATGTGCATAGGCTTCTGCCAAAGCCCGGGCTGAATTGTGCCACTCCGGACTGTTTTACTTCCCGAGGCAAGGAGGGCTTCCCTCCGACGGGACCAGATCCGAAGCTGGACCCTGCACGAGGCTTTGTTCGCAATTCAGCTTTGGAAAGGCAGACGGCGGCGTGTCTCCAAAAATAATGCCTTTTGCTTTTGTTTCTCTAAATTCTCATGAGGGTGGAGTGAGTGAGTGAATGGGGTTGAGTGACTGACAGGTTTACCTTCTAATCATAGGGCATGTTTTGCCAGGGGCTCTCCAATCACTGTGCTTTGTGGGAGGGCAAGAATGGGACCCTGAGACATTTTTCCACTGCTACCAGGCTTCGCTAAGAAAAGAGCCAATAATAATAATAATAATAATAATAATAATAATAATAATAATAGTAGTAGTAGTAGTAGTTATCATCAGCATCAGCATCAGCATCAGCATCATCATCATCATCATCATCATCATCATTATTATTATTATTATTATTATTATTATTTCATTTCTATACTGCCCAATAGCTGAAGCTCTCTGGGCGGATCACAGCAATTCCAAAATACAAAACACAAATACAATAAAATACAGCATAAAATTTCAATATACAAAATTTAAAATAGTTTAACCAGTTAAAACAATTTCAATTAAAAAACTAGACCTGTTAAAATAGCTGACATGTCCCATCATATGCCTAAATGCCTGGGAGTAGAGACAGTCTTAACCTGGTGCTGAAAAGATGACAGAGTTGGCGCCAGGCACACCTCAGTAGGGAGATCATTCCAAAATGGGGGGGGCACCACTGAGAAGGCCCTCTCCCTTGGTGCCACCATCTGAACCTCCCTTGGGGGTGGCAACCTCAGTGGAAGGTCTCAGATGTAGATCATAACGTCCAGGTTAAACTGGTTTTCATTCATCATAACTCCCTAGCCCCTGCACCTATCCTTCTGAAACTTTGCAAGCTTCTTGCCTGGAGATGCCTCTGTGATGTGTACCATTTTCAAACAAATTGTCCATGGGTGTAGGGGAGGGGAGACAAATCACCCCCCCCCCATTTGAAGACTTTCCTACCAGGTAAACCGCTGCACCTATCCTTTGCAGTTTTCCTACAGAGGGCCACCTCTAAGCTGTCTGTCATTTTCTGAAGATTGGCCCACAAGGAAGTGGGGGGGGGGGGTAAGTGAGTCCTTTTTTGGAGACCCTCAAAATATCAAGGATGCTCTTGCACAACCCACCCACCCCCACCCTGCAGCCATCATTCTGGAACTTGGCAGACTAGAGCTGCTCGGGAGGGGACACTATCCTTGCAATTCTCATCTGATTCTGCCAAGAAATAAAAACATTATCAGCAGTTCCCTTAAAAAAAATAAAATCAAAATATAATGGTGTGTAGCACAAAAACTTCTGCACTTATTTTTCTGAAATTAGGCAGGCAGAATCCCCTCCTAAGGGGCTACTACCTCTGCAAATCTCATCCATTTCTGACCAACAAACCAAAAGTTATTGCCATTTTTTAAATTCCCCATGATAGTCAATGGGAGGCATAAAACCTCTTTCCCCCCACCCCTTTGAACTTCCATTCAAATACATGCATACAAACTATCAAAAGCTTGCAAAGATGAGAGACAGAAGTAGCATTTGGAATTCCAGCCTGCTGAGAAATATTTGCTTCTTACTGCACTTGAACACACACACACACACAATATATATTTAAAAGTTCACTGAATGGAACTTAGTCTGCTCGATAAAGTTAGATCTTCCGGAAGCTATCAAAAGTTGCATATGTAGGAACTGCTCGAAGGGATGGAGAAATGCTCACATTTCTTGGTAGGTATGCAAGGCCAGTGTCTGAGACAAGTGGCAAAGGCTGAGTAACTGGCTCAGATGAATCTCCTTATTCCAAGTTTGCCCTTTGTTGGGAGAAGTTGTAGTGGGGTGCAGGTGAGGTTGCTCCTGTTTTCCGGAAGCAGTCCACTGTCAGGGGAAAGTTTCCAAACAAAGCGTTCCTCGTGATACCAATAAAAAGGCATTGTACAGCTTTTCTGTCTTTCGCTCTTTAACACATGTTTTTGTGTTTTGTTTTTTTTGGTGGTGGTAGGAATAAAGATGGAAGAAGTGGTGGGAAAACACGGGAGGGTTACAAATGCAAGACAATGCCATCTGGACTCCCTGTAAAATGTTGCGAATGAAGCAGCACAATTACGCATTAAAAACCTCATGTGGAAGTAGGGGCGCTGCTGGGGACCGAAAAGATCTGGGGCTCAGGCCCACAGGACCCCCCCCCAAAAGCACACATATTTGCATATGCTAATTTACACATGCTCTAAAGCAGGGGTTCTCAACCAGGGGGGAATTCCCCCCCCCAGGGGGAGAATTTTAGGGTTTCAGTGCGGGAATTGGGACCACAGACTCAAACTGTTGGAATACTGATCTTTCTACAAATTACAGTTTGTAATTTGTAGAAAGAGCCAGTGTGGCGTAGTGGTGAGAGTGTTGGACTGGGACTCAGGAGATCCAGGGTTCTAGTCCCCGCTCGGCCATGAAGCTCACTGGGTGACTTTGGGCCAGTCACTGACTCTCAGCCTACCCTACCTCACAGGGTTGTTGTGAGGATAAAATGGAGAGGAGCTGGAGGATTATGTAAGCTGCCTTGGGTTCCTTGCAGGAAAAAAGGTGGGGTATAAATATAATAAATAAATAAATAAATAGCGCTCTGGAGTGCCCTCCCCCACAACCTCGTAGCTGATGTGGTTCTTTCCACACTGGCAGGAAACTGAACATGGAAGCCCGTGTTCAGTTCCCCCATGGCGGGTGTTCCTGGGGGGGGGAGGAGCAAGGAACCGCTGGATTCCGAGTAGTGGTGGGCAGCCTGCCAGGGACCCGACCCGCCTCCAGCTCGGCGGACGCTGTGCCCACTGAGCCAAGCCAAAAAGGATGTGCGCCAAGCCAGTCGGTGAGCTTCCGGGTTCCCAGCGGGCCGCTTTTTACGTAGAAAATGGCATAAGATATGTTAAATGTGGCCACAATTTGCATAACTTGCGCAAATTGTGGCCGTTTTTTGGTGTATCTTATGGCATTTTCTACATAAAAAGCGGCCCGCTGGGGGAACCCGGAAATTGCTTCCCCAGCTTGGCTCGGGAGAACACAAGTCGAGCCAGGGAAACAGGTAGGTGGGACGGAGTTCTGGGGGTCGAGCCCAGCAAGTTTGCTGGACTTCCACCCTCTGAACGAAATTCTTACGCAACCCTAAGGAATCCAGGCGGTGCTTCAGCCTCTCCTCCTTGCAAAGAGAGGTAAAGCATCTAGACGGCCAAAATCAGCCATCTAGATAATTTTGAGGGTGAGGGGAGAGTGGAAGATATCCTATCTGTCATGCTTCTCCTGCCCTCAATAGGATGCCCATAATCCTCCAAGTTCGGAGGGTTGCGTGCAGCCTCATAGGATCACGCTGTAAGGGCGCAATCCTATGGCCAGTAGATGCTGTCTAGCAGATGGAGAGGAGGAGGAGAATTATGTGAGCCACCTTGGGTTTCTAGCAGGAAAAAAGGCGGGATATAAATATAATAAATAAATAAATAAATAAAATAAGAAAGGTTGCAGTTCCAGCTCCAACTCAGAAACGCGTTCCGAAGTTGGAGCTGGAACTCCAACCTTGGAACACCCTCCCTCCACCTTTGCAGCCAATGTGGTTCTTTTCACGCCAGCTGCCGCTCCAACGTCACAAGACCAACCTCAGAGGTGGCCGTTCCAGGGGGCGCTTCAGCCCCTCCTCCTCGCGAGCAGGGGCAAAACACTTAGACGGCCAAAATCAGCCGTCTAAGTGTTCTGAGGGGAAGGAGAAGCACAGAGGTGACCTGTCCTCGACTGAATGCCCATAATCCTCTGAGTTTGGAGGGTTATTATGGGCAGCCACATGGGATTGCGCTGCCCATGTTTCTCTGAGAAAGAACCTGCAATTAAAAAAAAAAAAAAAAAGCTTGGATGAATGGTGGGATATAAATGCAATACATAAATATGTTTTTTTAAGCTGCCTTTGCTTTATTTTCCCCCCTATCCTTTTCTCTTTCCCCAGTTTTGTGGGTTAGAAAAAATCTGAAGGTCTTCTAGCCAGCCATTGCATATATCATCTAATACATCAGCAACTTAGAAGACCCAGGGGGGGGGGGATATATATATTTGAAGGCAAACAAATGGACGGTTCCCTCTTTCCTTTCCCTTCCCTCCCTCCCTCCCTCTTTTATTTTTTTTTTATTTTCCATGTGGACCATATTTCAAAAACCTTCAGTTCTAGAATAAACTCTTTGGGCAGTTGTTGATGTGGGGAATGAGCAAAAAGGTTGTTTCTTCACAGAGTAGGAAGAAACACTTTCTGTCCCTCCTCCGTTGTGTTTTGCCAGCTGAATGATACGGGCTGTTCAAAAAGGGGGCAATAATGAACGTGACGCCGAGAACACAAAACGGGTTCATTGAGTTTGATGTTCCCAGTCTACAGCGGTGGTCAGCGGCAGGCGCATCGGAAGAGATGGCGGTGCGGTACACTTAATTGTGTTCTGCTTTTGAAAGAGAAAACTTTCCCTCCTGACCTTAGTCGTCACAGATGCTATGCCCTCGAGCATCATGGCAGCGTCTACATTTTTATCATCGGTGTCCTTGGTGATTGTCGCTGCAGGTCCTCATCTTTTTTTCTTTTCCTTTTCCTTTTTTTTATTTTTTTATTTTTTTGCAGGTTCTTTCTCAGAGAAACGTTTAATCCTTTTATTTTGAACTTGCCAAATGAGTTCCCTCCATAATGTCTTGCAGTGGAAAGTTCTCCAGTACTGATTTAGTTCCCTACAATTTAGGGAGTGGGTTGGGTGGGTTATGAACTGGAATAAGAAAAAAATAAAATAATAAGAGACGGAGATCTGTGGGTGGTGGGAAGCATATTGGGGAGAAATGTGGGTGTACAATCCAGCAAAAGGTAAGTACTTACATTTCTGATTGATTTCAAGCTTAACCCGCTCCCACTGAAACTAATAGTGTTGACTGGATCATAACCTGTGTTGTAACTTGATATCTCCCTTGAACATTAACACCAGGGCCAGCGTCAAGGGTAGACATGATTGGGCACCTGCCAAGGGCCCACATCCCAGCAGGGCCCCACTGCCAAGAGCCCCTTGGTATTGCTCCTCCACTATTTATTTATTTATTCATTCATTCATTCATTTTCTATACCGCCCAATAGCCAAAGCTCTCTGGGCGGTGTACAACAATCAATTTAAAAAAAACAACAACAATAAAATACAGTTAAAAATATAAACAATAAAACATTAGGAAATTTTTAAAACCAATTTTAAAACTATCCCTAAAACAAATGGATAAAACACAACCGCTAAAAACAATTTACCACCCCACCATATACCATTTCATTATTAAAAGCCTCAATGTAGAGGGCAGTCTTAACCAGGTGCCGAAAAGATAATAGAGTTGGTGCCAGGCGGGCCTCAGGGGGGAGCCTGTTCCACAGTTGGGGGGCTACCACAGAAAAGGCCCTCCCACTTGTCGCTGCCCTCCGAGCCTCACGTGGAGGTGGCAGTCGGAGGGAGGCCCCAGATGCTGAACATAGTGTACGGGTAGATTGTGGTTGGGAGAGGTGTTCCATCGGGTATTGTGGTCCCAAGCCGTGTAGGGCTTTATAGGTCAAAACCAGCACCTTGAATCGGGCTCAGAAGCATATAGGCAGCCAGTGCAAGCGGGCCAGAACAGGTGTTATATGTTTGGACCTTTTGGTCCCAGTAATGAGTCTGGCCCAGTAATTG
The DNA here is from genome assembly GCA_021292165.1 of Shinisaurus crocodilurus. Classification (NCBI taxonomy): domain Eukaryota; kingdom Metazoa; phylum Chordata; class Lepidosauria; order Squamata; family Shinisauridae; genus Shinisaurus; species Shinisaurus crocodilurus. Next base: position 279,376,118 of record CM037879.1, on the reverse strand, counting down.
TAACCTGCTTCTTCACCTGCCTCCCATTCTGGCCCAGACAACGGCAGAGGTGAGAAGGAGGAGCACGAGATGCCGCTGACTCCTTGCTCACTGGCTTTCTACCTGTCAAGCAAGCAAGCAAATGATGAGAAAGAGGGTGAGGAGCAAGAGCAAAGGCAGTGAGAAGGTAGACTCACTGAGGGAGGACGCCCACTGAGGGTGTCTCACGCGAGGGCACTCAAAAGCCAAGAGCCAGCGCTGAGTAAAACAGAGCAATACAACCTGGCTTGGCCTATTCAGGGTGCAAATCCATTTCAAAAACCAGCTTGAGCCACACACACACACACTCCCATTTTAAAGAGAAGCAGAAAAGCCGGACAACTTGTACGTTTCTGCAAGCTGTTCTGCTTGCAGAAAAAGACTGAACATTAAAGATTGACGAGGGCTGAACTAGATGCGGTGCGGTAGCCATGTCTGTTTATTCATGTGCCAGGCTGCACCATTCGCATGCAAAGTGGGACTGGGGTTCTCATTTTTAACGCCAGAAGGAAGATATGAGGGAGGGAAACTGAACCTCCCTCCCACCGTACCTCAGTTACATTCTGTCACTTCAGGCATGTTTGGTATCACAGCTTGGTTCAGAGAAAAGTGCCCAAAGTGAATTTGCCATGGTGACAGAAGCCTTGGTTACATCCCATTTGGACTACTGTAACATGCTCTATGTGGGTCTTCCTCGAAACATGTCTGGAAACTTCATCTAGTCTAGAAGGATGCAGTCAGACTATTGGCCAGGGATGGTTAAAGAGAGGGTCTGATTACCTAGTTATAATACAGGTCTGTGGCTCACACTGGCTCAGCTTGTCTGAGTGTGGAAAGCTAAGCAGGGTCAGGCCTGGTTATTACTTGGATGGGAGACCCCTCCTCTAGCTTCCTGCATTGAGCAGGGGGTTGGACTCGATAGCCTTGTAGGCTCCTTCCAACTCTATGATCTATGAATCTATGAAACAGCTTCATTGGCTACCACTTTATTTTATTTTATTTATTTATTATATTTATACCCCGCCTTTTTTCCTGCATGGAACCCAAGGCAGCTTACATAATCCTCCTCCTCCTCTCCATTTTATCCTCACGACAACCCCGTGAGGTAGGTTAGGCCAAGAGTCAGTGACTGGCCCAAAGTCACCCAGACCAGTGAGTTTCATGGCCGAGCGGGGAATAGAACCCAGATCTACAATTCAAAGTGCTGGTTATCTGTAATAAAGAAACAGGATGTGTGTCTGTCGGCGCCTCAAGACCATGAAACTTAGACACCTGAAACTTGGCATGTACCACCTCAGAGTTATTTGGTTTTTAAAGCGCATTAATTAATTTTAATCAAGTTAAATGTGTCTCTGTGTTTGAAGCCTGCAGTACTGTCTTCAGTCACTAGGTAGCAGACTTCCTTAACCAACAGATAGCTGTGCTGTCTGACTTCAGTGAGGGCAAACAAAGGCTATTCAGAGTGAGGGCATTACCCATAAGCTTCATTTCCCCACAGCAATCACCTTACCAAATATGCTTGGCTAATTGATGCCTTGATTGGCTAAATGAAGGCAGAAGGCCAATGACTTACAATACTAACCTCCATGTTGTAACCCACCTCATCAGATTTTGGGGCTTATGACTTCATTCATATTTCTTATATGATCTCTTGTCTATGTCTATTTTTGTTATTAGTTTTATCCTGTTGCAATTTATGTACTTCAATTTCTTTTTTTAAAATATATGTTGCCGAAGCAGGAGCCATTCAGGGCCACAAACAGGCTAAAAAAATACCAGGGGCTGCTAAAGGGTGGGTGACCATGGGGAGAGCACTGAAGTTGGGGAGTGGTCAACGGTTGTCTGTGTTTCAGATTGTCAGGTGTCATTCAATTCAATTTATTGTCTGTAGCCACCAATGGCCATTACAACATAATACAAAACATTAAAACATTATTTTCAAAGCAGCAGAAAGATTTTTGAAAACAAACTGTATGTTTGTGCTGAATATTTGGCAGGAGTTAGTCAGAGGCGGTTTTATCAAACTTTCAGGACGCCACCATTTGTAAATAGCAACAGGAGGTTTTCTTTCTTAGTTATCTTCCTCCCACTACTACTTCTTTCTCCTTTTCTTTTGTCTTTGCTGACTGCCTATGCCAGACTAATATGTCAAAAGCTGCAGAATGCGTCCGTCGCCATCTTGGAACACACCCCTTGTCATGTGTCTTTCGCTCCATCATCTGCTCACTGATGGAACCGAATATTTTTTTTTAACCAGAATTTCATTCTATTTGCGCTAAGTCACACCGACACTAAAGTGCACTTGCGCAAATGTGCAGGTGGTTAGTGCAAATTAGAATTTGCACAAACAAATGCAAATTAGCACAAATCCCAGCCAAAGTGATAAACCGGCCCATTAGTCTGCGGGATCCACAGGTTGGACTGATAGGAGTCCAAAGTTATTTGAATCCATTGTGGATTTCTCTGGCATCCCTAGACAGGACCCAATCCAGAAATCAATTTCCATGCCAAAGCATGAATGACTCTCCCATCTGCAGGACACAGGAGAAAAGGAATGCAAAATGGCTATACAGATGTTCATAAGTCTTTCAGGTATAAGAACTACAATGGAATCAAACAAGTCTCCGGACTATAAGTAGTTCACCACTGGAGCTAACGGAAGGCTGTTTTTCCAAGCCTAACTGTGACGTGAAGGTGAGGGTGAAGAGAGGTGGCCGCAGACCGACTGGGGAGGCCCCGCAGGTCACATCAGGCCGAGGGTCCAGAGGTTCCCCACCCCAGACTTAAAGCTGCTGCGATAAAAAGATCGGGTTTAAAAAAAAAACCTTAGCAACAAACAGAAAAGTTATCTATCAACATTAGGTATGGAAAACATAGCTCAAATCTCACCCAGGCTCCATATAAGCCATGCACTTTTATTTCCCCACTCATTTGTCTGCTCTACAGTTATTCAAGTCCTGTCCCCATTTCCCATGTCCCCGGGATTTAATTTTTAAAATTTTTAATTGCTATTAAAGGATAATATCAGTCTTTCTACAGGGAGGGGGAGGGCTTCCCCCAACTTGAGACGCCGCGTATCTTTCAGATGAGCTTTGAAAGCAAACATCTAACGCATTCCAAAGGGAAAGGGTTAATTAATAGGTGACACCTCCATTTTTCTACCCGGCTTTCAAAAGCGCACGCACACACACACGCACGCACGCACGGGGGGGAAGCAAGTGGCGGTTGAGTCCTTCTATTCTTTACAAATGCCCAACAAAGCAGTAAAACCTGCACACAAAAAAACCCCTAAAAAACACCCCAGTGTCGCTGCCAAGCCAGAGCTGGGGAAGTGGTTTTAAAGTTCTTTCCATTCAATTAGTAATATCATTTTAAAAATATAATAATAATAATAATAATAATAATAATAATAACAACAACAACAACAACAACATGATAGTTTTAGCACCAGTTCCCATGTTTCAAAGAACCTCCTGATCTGACCCAGGTTATCTCGTCTGGCATAAGAACAACGCATGCATGCGCATTAAAGCCAGAAGCTTGCCACTGACATAAACAGGGCTTCTCCCCCCCCCTCTCCTCCCGCCCCTGCACCCCTGAGCAAGATAAAAAGACTGAGCTTTAAAGAAATGTATATATTTATAGATAAACGTTTCCACGGGAATCATTACTGTGGAACTTGCTGGTGTCAGCAATCCTTTCGGATGCAAGGGGAGAGAAGGAGCTTATATGCAAATGAGCAGGAATCAGAGATCTGGGCTTCTACCTGGAAAGTTAAAAGGAAAGGAAGAACTTGGGAAGCTGGGGGAAGAACCCTGCAGGGGCTTTTCACACCTCCACATGACGCCGAACTGGCCCTGGCAATGGACAACCCTGATCCAGACTCGTAACAATATGAAAGAGGCACTAGCACAGAGGTGGGGTGCCTGTGGCCCTCCAGATGTGGTTGGACTACGACTCCCATCATTGCTGACTGTTGACTGGGTTCAGACAACACTATAACCCACACACACGCAAGGGTTGAGTGTGGGTTGCTGTTGAACTGTAGGTTGCTGTTGAATCCAGCTGCACTAACAACCCATGGACTGTTAACCACGGACAACCCATGAAGAGGGCCCATGGTTTGTTGCTGGGTTGTGAACTGTGGGTTGTTCACCTTGGTTTGTTATCTCAGCTGGGCTCAGACCACACGATCACCCACGTCTCAACAACAAGCTATGGTTCAACGACAACCCACATTCAAGCCTTCAGTGTGGGCTATCGTGTTGTCTGAACACAGTCACTGAGTCAGGCCTCTGGTCCAACTAGCCCAGTGTTGTTGACAGTGACTGGCAACAGCTCTACAGAGTTTCAGGCAGGCGTTTTTCCAGCCCTAGCTAGAGATCCTGGGGATCAAACCTGGGACCTTCTGCATGCCAAGTAGATGCTCTACCACTGAGTCACGGCCCCTCCCCAACTCGATGGACCTACAACAGCTGGAGAGCCACAAATTCCCCATCCTTACCACTAATTACCACTAATGGACTCATTTGGTAATCTATTTCACAATCTTACAACAACGGTAATGGCTTCTTCAGGTCTAAACTGAGAGGTGCCAGAGGCAGACGTCGGGCTGGTCTATATGCCCTTATAGGTGGCCCTCTCTCTTGTTTTAATTTTTATTAGTGCAGTGCCTAAGAGACTGAGCCATGAATCAGGAAGTCCCCAGTTCGAATCTTGCCTCCACTGTGAATTCACTGGGCAAGCCATTTTCTCTCTCAGCCTCAGTCCTTCCATCTGCAATATGGGGATAATAACACTGACTTACCTACAGGGTTGTTGTAAGGATGCCAACTAAATAATGCAGGTGAAGAGCTTTGATCACTTGCCAGCACAATAAAGACATTAAGGAGTAGGGGCAGTAATAGTATCCTACCTTTCCTCAAAGGAGGTTAGGCGGCATAAATGGTTCTCTCTCTCCTCCCACCAACCATTTTATCCTCACAACAACCCTGTGAAGGAGAGTGAGTGATCCACGCTCACAGAGTGAGCTTTATAACTGAGTGGAGATTTGAACCTCACCCAGTCCTACTCCAACACTCTAACCAATACGCCACACTGCCTCTACTTTGAGCCAGCATTACAAATTGACCTCATGTGTCCAAAATCTTCTTAGTGTCCCTAATTGCTGTTCTTATTTATTTATTTATTTATTTATTTATTTTATTATAGTTATACCCCACCTTTTTTTCCTGCAAGGAACCCAAGGCGGCTTACATAATCCTCCTCCTCCTCCTCCTCTCCATTTTATCCTCACAACAACCCTGTGAGGTAGGTTAGGCTGAGAGTCAGTGACTGGCCCAAAGTCACCCAGTGAGCTTCATGGCCGAGCGGGGACTAGAACCCGGATCTCCAGAGTCCCAGTCCAACACTCTCACCACTACGCCACACTGGCTCTCTTGTTTTTAAATTAGTTCAGGCTTTTAGGTATACAACTAGTCGTCATTTTTTTTTACATGCTCATCTAGGGGCCAACATAGCTTAGCGGTTCCTTCGCATATACGCCGCCATATGCATACATGATCGCCTAGGAATGTAAGGGTGCAACCCTATGGCTGCTAGACACTGTCTAGATGGCCATAGGATAATTCGTAGTCCCAGCTCTGACCCCAGCTGTGAGCACCCTCCCTCCGCCCTCGCAGCTGGCACGGAAAGAACTGTGCCAGCTGCAGCTCTGAGGTTGCCAGATTGACCTCGGAGACAGCGTGTGGTGGGCGTTCTGGGGGAGGGAGGCTCCGCTGGGACACGATGCATCCTGGTGGCACCTCAGCTTGTCCTCCTCACAAGCAGGCGCAAAAGACTTAGACCAGTGTTCTCCAAACTTGGGTCCCCAGATGTTTTTGGCCTACAGCATAGCTGGCTGGGGCATGCTGGGAGTTGTAGGCCAAAAACATCTGGGGACCCAAGGTTGGAGAACACTGACTTAGAGGGCCAAAATCGGCCATCTAAGTCTTTTGCAGGGTGGGAGAAGCACGGAAGCGACCTTCACTGCCACACTCCTTCCATCCTCGATAGGATGCCCATAAACCTCCGAGTTTGGAGAGTGCCGGGCAGCCTCATTGGATCGTGGTGCCTGGCGCGAATGAGGCAAAGATTATTTGGAAATGTCCATCATGCAGGCCCACACATCATGGAGTCTGGATTGGCTACAGCTCTTTGTTGAGTGTGCACTCAGTGGCATCTCCTCGTTTTACTGCCACATAATGGGTGGAAGCACCCTGAGATCTAGAACCTTCTCTTGTTTTTAAATGAAACCTGAGATTCTTGTAATAGTTATACAAATCTATCTCACATTGTGAAAGGATGACCATCTCCAGGGCGAGATTTGGGACAGGCAAATTTAGTGTCTGCTTGGAGTGCCTACTCAGTGCCTACCCACGCAGCAGCTAAAATTGAGGATGGGGGAGAAATGCATTCAGTTGACATTTTAATGCAAAGTTACCTAATTTTGCCCTTCTACGCAAACCAAAAACTCAGTTATCCTTTGAAATGTACACTTCTTCAAATTTTGCAATGGAGTTCTAAAATATATATATATATATATTTAAAGTGCACATTAGGGAAAAGTGTACACAGAAATGTCTATACTGGTTAAAATAAGGTTATATTAAGAAAATTGCTTGGAAAAAAATGTCTATGCAAAATGGTATACGAAAATGCATATTTTGGGAGAAATGGGCACAAAAAAATAGTATGAATTTTCATGTGAATTTTTTTTTAAAAAAAACTGAAAGTTCGGAACAAACTGAACTTAAGCTTGCTTGGAAAAATTCTCTAAGGGCGCAATCCTATATGCACCCTCGATGATCAGATGTCCCCGAACCCGAAGGCTTCTGATCATCCATGCAGGGCAGGAGTAACAATGGAGGCGATCTTCATCTCTCCATCCTCCCACCCTGCATTTTTTGCTAGATTGCATCTGGGCCCCACCTCCAATGTAGATGAGTGCAATACAGGCCTGTGGCTCACGCTGGCTCAGCTTGTCTGAGCGTGGAAAGCTAAGCCGGGTCAGACCTGGTTGTTACTTGGATGGGAGACCCCTCCTCTAGTCTCCTGCATTGAGCAGGGGGTTGGACTCGATGGCCTTGTAGGCCCCTTCCAACTCTGTGATCTATGAAATCTATGAATGGCACTTTGGAAGGAGAAGTGGGGAGGCTGGAAGAGGCTCGGGATAGCTCATATCCTGGCTGGCCTCTCCAGTCTCTTCCCCTCTCCACCCACTGAAATGCCCGTTTTCCCCCTCTCTGATTTTCCGACCTCGGGTTCTTTCTGGGGTGAGGGGGGGATCTCTGACTCCCGCTTCCGTGGTCTCTGAGAGCGCTGTCTCCGACCTCAGAAGGGGGAGGCTCCAGTATCCTATAGCCCCTCAGACAAAGTCTAGGGGCTATAGGATTGCTCCCTCCAACTGGGGTGAACCAAATTATGGAAGATCGGGAGGAATTAGGAAACGGAGAGAACCTGAAACTGAACAGCATTGTGTGTGAACATTCAGTCTGGGGCATTTCTCCACAGGAAACAGTACAACGGCAGTGCCTATTCCACAGTGTGCCTGCGAGTGTTTCTGATTTGGAGCCATCCAGGCAAACCTCTCATTAAAAATATATATGACATTTTTCAAAAGTTGAACAAATGGAGAAGGAATGTCAAAGACACTCCTTGCCTGGGGCACCTCTTGGTCTAGGGCCAGCCCTGGCCATATCTCCCTTTCCCCCGCCTTCTTGGCTTTTGTATAGCTGGATAGCTGAAGGTGTTTGCTTAATGCTTGACTGGCAGGACTGACATCAACAGGCAGCATTGCCAAGCAAGTGCCAGGACCCCAGGGGGCCCACCATAGCAGATGCTGGCATTACTTTATACGTTAAATTTAAAAAGAAATCGATTTGAAGGGCCTAGCGCAGAGATGAGAAGCGCCAGGCCGAGTGACTATACCTTTCCTCACAAATGCATCTGGGCCCCACCTCCAACGTAGCCCCAAATGTCGGGTCCCAGAAGAGTTTGGGGGAAAGAACATAGTCGCCGCTGCAACCTCCCAGTCTGGTTCTTCTCTCTGCACTGGTCCTTTAAAATATTTTTTTTTAAAAAAAAAAAAGTTGTGCTGCTAGGTACATTAGTGTTACCACCGATTCCCCCTGCCACGCCCCCTCAAAGACCAGCCTGGTGCCTGGTCATCGTCGTCCCCACACACACACACCCGGCAAGTTTCATAGGTGGGAGAGCCGGTGGGGGTGATTATTACCAACACTGACATGCCCAGAACCGTTTTTTTCTTTTTTTTTCTTTTATTGGCCTGATGCTGAGAGAGGCTCTGGGCTGGATGGCTACAGAAGCCCCTCTCTGCCGCTTGTCCCTGCGCGTGCTCACCTCTGCTACGTGGTAAGGTTGCTGACAGGTTTGAGGAGCTTTCAAGAAAGTGCTTTGAGGAGGCTGTGGGGCATTTTGCCCAGGGCCCACTCAAACCTGGCTCCAGACTAAATGGCCAGCCAATATTCCAGGAACCAGGAATGCAGATCACTTCTACCTGCACCCTACAAGACCGCAAACTGATTGCAACATGACTGTTTAGTGGGGGGGGGGGGTGAGAGATCCCTTTCTGAATTTGTCCTGAGAAAGACATTTGAGTGTTTTCAGCTAGCCAGCGAGAAGCAGTCTTGAAGGGCTGCTGTGCTTTTGCGGGACGGATGCTGCTTTGCACTGCCCATTTATCTGCCTGCTTGCTCACTCTCTGATCAGCCTGAATCTTTTTAAATATAAATAAAGATTATTTTTTTAAAAAAATAAATAAGTCAGTAATCCCCTCCTCAAACGGAAATGCACCCAGTGTAAAAGGTTGCCCTGCCCCAAAAACGTCCTACTGCTCAGGAAATGGGGAAACATAAAATAATACCAGCCTCCAAACTTGTACCACAAGCCCCTCAGTGCGCAGCATGTGCACAAGCAAACACACTGCCGGACAGCACATACCAGCACCCGCTGCTACCAAAATTGACACGGCCAAGTCTCTGTTAATTTTCATCCTTCTTGGCATATAATCAGGTCCAGGATTCACAGAGCTACTTTTCTTCTCCTCCTCCTCTGTCTCTCAGTTTAGGAAGCCGCGATGCTACATCACAAACTGTTTCAAAAAACAGTTTGCTATGTGGCATTGGAATAGAGAGCTGCCATTGCAGAAAGAAATACAAGCCAATCCTACACCCCCCACACACACACACACACAGAGGCTTCTGGAACTAGGTGTGGAGGACAGAGGTTGCGTCCTGGCTCGTTTTTGATGTTCTGATAGATTCATAGATTCATAGATCATAGAGTTGGAAGTACAAGGCCATCGAGTCCAACCCCCTGCTCAATGCAGGACACTAGAGGAGGGGGTCTCCCATCCAAGTAATAACCAGGCCTGACCCTGCTTAGCTTTCCACGCTCAGACAAGCTGAGCCAGCGTGAGCCACAGGCCAAGACACCATGACATGAATTATGTGCATATATCTATGAGTGATTATTTACTTACATGTTTATTTATTCAAATTATTTATATACCCCCCTTCATTAATCGCAGGGTACGGTACAGAATGCACAGGCATTGCATTCTGGAGGAATTATGGGAGGACTACGGGCATCCAATGGAAGGCGGGAGGAGCCCAGAGGCAAGGATTGCCTCTGGGCTTCCCTCGCCCTCCCAAACACTTAGACAGCTGATTTCGGCCATCTAAGTGTTTTACCCCCACGTCACGAGGAGGAGGGGCTGAGGCACCGCCAGGATTCCTCCTATCCAGGTCTAGGATGGGCGACCCGCCCAGCACTCGACTCGCAGTGCATGAGCCGAGCGCTCCCGCCGTGCGAGCCAAGCACAAGTGCCAGCTGGGGCACTTGCCGGACTTCCGGTTCCCCGGCTCTACATTGTTTACATCAAAAATAGCATAAAATAAGTTTAAAATGGCCGCAATTTGTGCAAATTACACACATCACAGCCGTTTTTAACGTATCTTACGCCATTTTCTACGTAAACAACATAGCGCCGAAAACTGGAAGTCGCTTCCCCGGCGGCTCGGCTCACTAGAACACGAGTCGAGCCGGGGAAAAGGCAGGGTGAGCGGAGCTTGGGGGGTCAAGCCCGGTGAGTTCACTGGACTTCCACCCCCCAATAGAGCTCCACGCACATTTATTTATTTATTTATTATATTTATCAATCGCCCATCTGGCCGGTCACCCGGCCACCCTGGGCGATGTGCAACCAAAATACAGCAACACAACACAATAAAATATAATAATCAAAACAATACAAAAAATTCTTATTAAAAACCTAACCCACCCCATATTCCCGCCTGAACAGCCATGTTTTTAATGCACGGCGGAAGCTCATCACGGAGGGGGCATGGCGAAGGTCACTAGGGAGGGAGTTCCATAATGTGGGGGCCGCCACAGAGAAGGCCCTCTTCCTAGTCCCCACCAGCCTGGCTGCTCTGGCTGATGGGATAAGGAGAAGGCCGTCCGTGGCAGACCTTGTTGAGCGGCCTACTTGATGTTGCTGGAGGCGCTCCTTGAGATACCTACGACTCCTCCCCCTCCCCCAGCACTGGTTCCAAAGTCAGTCTTTGTCTTCAGAGCCACAGCCGGCATGGAAAGAACTGCTGGCTGTGAGGGCGGAGGGAGGGCGCTCCAATTTCCAAGCCCCAGCTCCGACCTGAGAGCACTTTTTTGAGGTCGGAGCTGGGGCTCCGAATTTTCCTATGGCCGTCTAGACAGCGCCTAGCGGCCATAGGATTGTACCCTAAAACAGCAATTTTTAAAAAGATGACAAAGATAAAAACAACAACAAAGAAAATCTACCAAGCTACGTATTAAAATCGGCATATTTATTTAATACTCCCATCTCAGTGGTCGTTTTTTCCCCTTAGAAAAAACAACTTTTTTCCTTTCCTTTTTTAAAGTAACACGGGCCATGCTTGCTGCGTCGATATATAAATGTTTCCATTGTAACCGGTCACTGTCAGCACCTCTTTTCGAGACGGGCCTCCCGTGTTTCTTTTGGCATGAGGTATTTTTAACGCTTGCAAGAGACCGCTTCGAGGGACTGCTGAATAGCCCCTTTGCTTGTGTGTGTGTGTGCGTATGCGTGTGTATTTTTAAATGATGGCTTTGGAAACGCATATAGCCAGTTGTCTGGCCACTAAACAAGCTACTGAAGTCTGACACTTTGGCTGGCCGAAACGTACGGCTCCAATAAATAATGAAACTCCCTCTTTTTGGAACAGGGAGATGTTTGTGTTAACGCCTAGCAGAGCAGAGGGGGAACTGGACGAGCAAAGGTGGTGGTGGTACTTCAAAGAGGTTGCCCCTGGCAGAGACCGAGCTTGGCAGGCACTTTTGGAACAATGGGCACATTGGCTACATTCAAGTTTCCCTGGAATGCTGTCGGGCGTGCGTGGGATTTGCTGTGGTTCCGAGGTGTTGCCATGGCACATTAATGTCTATGTTAAACAGACAGCGATGCGAGGAAACACAGAAGCCATTCTAGACCAGACCACTTGTCCATTCATACAGGTGAGGACAGTGCCTCTAACGTTGTTTCCGAGGCTGGCTTTTCTGCTCCAACCGTTCCTGGCCGTTGGGGGAGCGCACGTTTTGGAAATTTGACGGCATCTCTCCTTACATCCAGATGGGTCAGTTCCCCAAGAATGGGTCCTTGACAGTCAGCAAGGAAGTGTCTGGAATCCCAGGGCAAGGAGAAATTGCCCCTTGTTCCTAGAGCTCGTAAGTCCTATTCAGGCATTCCCGGTCTGGTTAGAGCAGGGCTCTCCAACCTGGGGTCCCCAGATGTTGCTGGACTACAGCTCCCAGAATCCCCTGCCGTTAGCCATGCTGGATGGGTATGCTGGGAGCTGTAGGCCAGCAACATCTGGGGACCCAAGGTTGGAGAGCCCTGGGTTAGAGCAAATACACAAGGAGAGAGAGTGTGCAAGCCCCATCACCTTTCTGTCATCGCGTTCATCGCCCTCTACATGTGCAGGGTGACTTTCTGAAGCGGAGCGCCTCCTCTATCCGACCGTCCTTATCTTGGGGTAGGGCTACTGTTCAATGAATCTAGAATGAGAGCAATACTATTGCCTCCTGTATCCATGGAGGCTCTCCACATCAGCCAGAATGCTGGAAAATCGACGTTCTGGCTCAGGTGGGGAGCCTCCATGGATACAGGAGGCGCTCTTCTTCAGAACGTCACCCTCCAGGGGATGAACATGATGGCGGAGGGGGAGGGGCTAGTGCGCGCTCCCTCCTCGTGTGTTTGCTCTAAGTGGATCAGGACTGCCTGAATAGGGCTACAGTCTTCTCCCGGGTTGTTAAGTTAGTAACGGAACCAGTTCAGAAGTCTGGTCTATGCAGCAGGAGTGGGCAGAAGGTAGGTCAGGATCTAGTGGTGGGGCTCTGGGTATAGTTTGCAGCAGATCTGCAAGAGTTTCTGACTCTCCATTGTTCAACAACAGTGGCAACAAAAGGTCTTCCCTGGCCCCTCTAAATTAGGCTGATGAAATGGAGAAAGTTTAGGGTGGGACATCAGGAGTGGAGTTTTGTGTGAAAAGAATCATTCTTGGCAGGGCCAGTGCTCGACTTCAGTGGGGCCTTGGCATGGTGCTGCTCATGGGCCCACCCCGCTGCCTCCCACCAAAGCCCACTCACCAAAGCCCTCTGCCCCCACCCGCCCGCCGCTAAAGCACCCCAAAGAAGCATCCTCCTCCCTCCTCCCCCGCTGTTCTCTCTGATCTGATATCTGGGGTGGTTAATGTGGGGCCGTGGGACTTGCCCGTGCTGGGAAGAGTAGCTGCTCTTCCCAGTGCAGGCTGAGTCCAGCCACCCCGCATCTCCACGCCCCCACTGTGATCTCTGATCTGAGATCGAAGATGACAGCAGGGGTCCCCCTGGGTGACGCACAACGGCAACGGAACCCCCGCTGTTATCTCCAACCTCAGGTCAGAAATAACAGGGGGGATGTGGCATGCCCTGATTCAGCCCATGCCAGGAAGAAAGGCCACTCTCCCCCCCCCCCCAGTGCAGGGTCAGTAGGTTCACATAGTGCCTGGTTTCCAGGGAGGTGCCGGAAGCCTTCCTTTCTCCATGCTTTCCCCAGCATCGAGGGGGGGGTGTGATGTATAAAAATATATTAAAGATATTTTAACTGTATGCCTAAAATTGTATTTGTGAATGTGACAGTACAGGTAGACTCGTCACTGAGCTGCGATTGGCTGCAGCTCCCTCTTCAGTGTAAAATTGCTGGCAAACCCAGGTTTGCCTCTGCATAATGGGTGGGATCCAGATCTAGTCATTACTTAGACTCATTGAAGTCAACAGAACATCAGTTAGTAATGACTTACGTGTCCCATTGACTTCAATGAATCTGCTCTAAATACTCCAAGGGCCTTCTTTACTCTACTATAAGGGTGCAGTCCTATGCATGTTTAGACAGAAAAAAAAGTCCTACAACTCCCAGCATGCCCCAGCCAGCAGTGCTGGCTAGGGAATGCTGGGAGTTGTAGTACTTTTTTCTGTCTAAGCATGCATATAGGATTGTGACTTTTTAGTGGTGGCACCCTGTCTGTGGAGTGCCCTACCCAGAGATGCTCGCCTGGCGACTACATTATGGTCTGTGTTCTTTTGGCCACCAGTTGAGGACCTTTTTATTGACCCAGGCATTTTAAGAACTGTTTAGATCCTTGCACTTTTATTGCTGCTGGTTTAAACTTTGGTTTTATGTACTGGAGTGTTTTATGCGTGACTGTTGGTTATATTTTGCTTTCATTATGTGCTGCATTTATCCATTGTTTTATTGCTTGTATTTTATGTTTTTATTGCCTTGTATGCGCCCAGAGAACTTGGGTTATTGGGCAGTTTTAAAATACAACAAACAAACATGGCTAAATCTGGATCCGACCCAACATCTGAAATGTCCCCTCCTTGACTCATTGATCTCTATGGATTTCCAAGGAGAATCCACTTTCTCCGGATGGTGCTGCAAAGCCTTTCCAAAGTGCACATATTCATGAAAAGAGCTCTGAAAATGATGTGTGCATATATATGTGCTGTGCACGCGCACACACTCAAGGACTACGCTGTCCACCCCCAGATTTGCCCACATGTGCAAATATCAAGATCCAGCTAATTCCTTCCCTTGCCTCTGGCACCTTGTTCTCCCACACAGCTTAATCTGAGTCAGCTGCAATGGCTTGTGCCAGCTCCTCTGGCAAGGGTTCCCAGCTAACGCTTCAAGACAAACTAAGCAGACGCATTGTTGTTGTTGTTTTTTATCGTCGGTGCACTGTCCATACCAAGAGAGGCTGCTCTTGGCCTCCTCACTTTCTGCAGACAGGAACTGTCACTGAAAAGTCACCCACCCCGGCTTTGTTTAGGCGTGCCCCCAAGGCTTTTACGGACTTTGTTGCCTTGATTCTCACCCCCACCACGCACGCCAACGCGTGGCTTTCATGAGATTTGTAATTAGGAATGGCACTCTGTACGGCGTGAAATCCGCACAGTCTGGAAAGGCCTTCTTTACGCCTTATATTTCTTGGATTCGGTGGCAATGACCCTCTTGGGTGAGGGGGAGGAAGCAGTTATGTAGGGCTCTGGCATGTCTCCATTTCAAGTAGAAAAGGAAGGAGGAGGTGCCTGAAGTTGCTAAGAGGCAATGTACACATACAATGGGGGGGGGGGGGAGAGATGCTTTAATTGAAAAATAGGTAGATGGATGTACAGCGATCTTGCAAAGCACTGTTCTTATAAAGGCACTGGCATTCACGAAACATTAGTAAAGAGGAGTCCAATTCTGCTCAAGCGCACATGTAGGGATTTCCAGGGATGTTGAAGAGTCCTTGGTCTCGAGTCACAAGTCGAGTCACGAGTCTTTGGACCCAAGTCTCGAGTCCGAGTCCTTGGTCCAAAATGGTGACTCACGACTCCCGAGTCCCGAGTCACTCCCAAAGCTGACTCCACGAGTCCCTATTAAAATCAATGGGGTTTTCCCCCAACAAAATAAGGCTACTTCAGATGTGTGGCTTAAATAAATTCTAGGCACAAGTGTGCCTTTTTATTTCAAAACTCTGCAACTGATTTTGACAAGAACAGACCAGGCAGCCAAACCCAAAATAACCAGGCAGGCAGAGGAGGCAGGGAACCCCAAAGCAGGCAGGCAGAGGCAGCCAAACCCAAAATGTCTGAAAGGCTGCATTTTAGGAAAATGATTTTAAAAAATAAAATCTTCGCTGGCGATCGCACTTCTCTCCACTCCTTCTGGCACAGCCGAGGGATGTTGAAGAGTCCTTGGTCTCAAGTCCCGAGTCCAGTCTCGAGTCCCATTAAAAATATTGGGACTCGAGTCAGACTCGAGTCAGAGGGGGGACTCAGTCCGACTCACAAGTCGAGTCCTCGAGTCCGAGTCCCCATCCCTGGGGATTTCCCGCCCCCCGCCCCCAGCTCTGTTCACAAAGAACAACTCCGAAGGCTGCTCTGTTTAAAACCAGTCACAGCATTAGCCTGATTCATGAAGCTCTGCTCAGTAATAACTGGTTGATTTCTCACCCACAAAATCTCAAAGTAGAAATGGGGGGGGGGGCTCTAGCATATGATCAGGGCTGATGATGTATACCAGAGTGGGGAACCTTTTTCAGCCCGAGGGCCAAATTCCATTTTGGAGAAGCTCTTGGTGGCCACACTCCAGTGGTGGGGGGGCCACAAGCAAAAGTGGTCAGGCAGAAAAAAAACCCAACCCCTTAATTCCATTGTTACCCATATATATTAGGAAGCATGTCTACTCAGAAGTACACGTGATAATCATGTATACTCAGAAGTAAGCAGGACAAGCCTCTGCAGGATAAGGCTCAGAAGGAAGTAGGACTGAATCACTCAGCAGCACTTTCAAATAGCATTTTTACTCATTTGTAAGCATGAGCATCATGTCTACTCACAAGTAAGAAGGGCAAGCCTCTGTGTGACTACTTGGAAGTAAGCACAACAAGCCTTGCACGACAAGCAACCTCAATTCTTTGAATACCAGTACTTATGTAGCCAAAATGTCACCACCCACTCACGAAAGGGAGGTATCGGCATGCTTGGGGGAGCCCCAAAGTTGGTAGAAGTACAAAATAAATCCTAAACAGGTACACACATATATGCCCAAAAAATAGCCCAATGAGGACTGGGCATATTCAGTGGGCACAGAATGCTGACTGCTGCGAGTGGGACAGAAAACCTGGAGGCAGATGGAATGGCATATCCTCGAAGAGGATGTGGCGGACTAGATAGTCCCAGTCTATACTGCAACGTTTTATTACAGGCCTCAATAATAATAAGAAGCAGAAGGAGAAGATCCACATTCAGCAAGAAAAGCTGGATCTGCAACCTGTATACATTATGCAAATACAGCAAAAATGCATAATTTCTGTTCATTTTACATTTAATGTTGTCCAACCTGTTTTCGCAAGCAATTTTACTAATACGATGCATTTTTTAATATTGTTTTCACAAATCTATCAGCATTTTGTGTGCACTCTTTCCTAATGTACAAATTGTGTACACATTTTTTGACCGGAAAAACTCCATTGCAAAATTCGGAGACGCGTGAATTTTGAAGGATAGCTGAGTTTCATTTCACATACTAGTTCAAAAGTGCAACATTAGGTAAGATTAGATAAAAATGAGAAACAACCTAATTATCCCACATCCCTAGGGGTGAGCCCTGCTGGGTCAGACCTCGGGCCAGTCTAGTCCAGCATCCGGTTCCCACAGTGACCTACCAGATTAAACAGGCCTGTGGCTCACACTGGCTCAGCTTGTCTGAGTGTGGAAAGCTAAGCAGGGTCAGGCCTGGTTGTTACTTGGATGGGAGACCCCCTCCTCTAGTTTCCTGCATTGAGCAGGGGGTTGGACTCGATGGCCTTGTAGGCCCCTTCCAACTCTATGATCTATGAAATCTATGAAACCCATTAATTTCAACAGGTCTACTCTAAGCATGACTAAGTTTGGAACTAACCCACTGTATTTTAATGTAAACTCCTTTGAGGCCCTGCTGGTCATAACACAGGATATAGAGCTAAGAAATAAAAAAAAATTGGGAGAGAAGCCATGCATGAGAGGCAAAAAGCAGGGCAGGAATTCCATGCAAGTCCATGAAATTGTTCATGATCCTTCAAAACATGGTTTGGGGGATTGTCTGAATTGAGACAGTACATCCTAAGTGATCTCTTACCTCTGTGTCCTGCTAAGTTCTGCTCCCCCCACATACCTATAATGCAACCAGCAATAACGTTCAAAA